>BSBM01000969.1:600000-942500 GCA_027924585.1 Larix kaempferi | reverse complement strand
ACAAATATACAATTGGATTCAATTAAACTTAACACTTTAATTGTTTAAAAACATAAAACAAATAAAATTATAAAAAAATAAAATGATGAGTAGTTGAAAACAAAAAACAATTTTAATTAAATAAGTTTTAATATACATAATTTAACAAAATTATTAAAAATTTTAAATATATTAACGTTTCTTATTTCTTATATTTTATAACCTTGTTTTAATTCAAAAAAATTAATAAAAAATAAAAAATTTAAAAATATAAAAAATAAATAAATAAAAACCACTCCTCCCCCATCGTCCTTTCTATAACCAACATTTAAAAATACCAAAATTAATTCAATAATAACCACTCCTCTCCATTACCCCTTTCACCACACCTTAACTCTCCCATATACCTTATCTCCCTACAACCACTTACCCTCTTCACCCTCTAGTTGTGGCTTCCCCTACACACTTGAGTGGTCACTTCAAAAGTTCAATGGATGCAATTTTACTTGTTTCATTTTCATTTTTTTTAATGATTATGTTTAATTTGAATTAATTGTTCAATTAAACACTTAACGTGGGTATAGATATTTATAAACTTATTCTTTATTTGAATATTTTTTTTAATAATTATGTTTTTTTTAAGCATAAATATAATCATATTTACTTCATTTTCATTTTGTTTATTAGTCATATACTTATTATATATTTAATGATATTTATTAATCACATGCTATTATTTTCTTTAATAATTATGTTTATTGTTCATTATCCCCTTGCACACTCAAGGCACACTATTGTTTTATGTTTTCTTTAATGATTAAGTTTATTTTGAATTGATTGTTCAACTATAAACATTCACATGCTTATTGTTTATGTGCATATCCTTCGCTTTAATGATGATGTTCATTGTTTATGTATATATTTTGAATTGATTATGCATGGGTTTATTTTGATTTCTTGGTAAATGAAATTGATGATATTTATAGTGTTTATTTTGTGCATGTGCTTATTTTGATCTTTTGGTCGATGAAATTGATGATATTTATTTTTTATGTGTTTATTTCTATTTTTTCAATTAATGAAGTTGTCTAATTATTAGACTTTTTAGATATATATATAATCAAAATTACGAAATTATAACTAAAATAAATATAGTTAAACCACTCTTAATAAATTATGAATAAACTATGGTTAAATACATTTACTATATTAATTAAATCTTTTCCACCTATTTTATAAAAATAAAAAAATTAAAAAAATTATTATAATTATTTTTAAATATGTAAATTTTATAATAAAAAAATTTATAATTTAAATTTTGGAGGTGTGTGAGAGAGTATAATACTTGCACAATTCTAAAATTGCTTTAAAATCCTATCAAGACCAACTTTGGCTCAAGAGTGGTATAAAGAAGACATGGCTTGGTTAAACCATTGGGGGATTGACCAAAATGCACTCTGCAAGATATGAATAACATTAAAAATATTATCACATCTAAGTTTAAATAAAAAATGTGAGGCAAGAATGAATTATAAGTTAAAAGAAAATTAAGATACTATAAGGATATCATTAACCCTAATTTGGAAGATAAAAAATATATCTATGTTTCAACTAGTTCAAATAAGAAAATTAATATAGCCAAGATAAGAACGAATGCTCATGAGCTTCAACTTCACAGTGAAACAGGACGCTAGAAAATTCCTAAAACACCGTGGGTGGAAAGGACTTGTCATCTTTGTGAGACTACAAGCATTGAGGATGAGCTTCAATTTCTCTTAGAGTGTCCTATGCACACCCACATTAGATGAAAGTTCCATAATCTTTGCTACAATATGAAACTCCCCAACCTTCTAACTTGTCAAAACTATGACGACCTAGGAACGCTTGATCTTTCTAAACCTTTTTAGCACATAAATAAAATCTTATAGCAATCCAAGTAATCCTCTTAAGTTCCAATAGACTAGAATTAGTCTCGGTGGATATTAACTACCATAATCATCATCATCATCATAAACTATTCCGCCATGAAATATGCGTTACCATATTTATGAAAAATGTTTATTTCCAATAAATGTTTTAGCATCATTTAGAAAAATATTAAAATATATTTGTGAATAAATGTATATATAATATGCTATTAAACTCATTAATGTTAGTTATTAATAACCTTAAACATTATTGTTGCTGATTTGAATGGATTTTTAATATTTATTCATTGTATTTTATTATTATAAGTGTTTTATATTGGTAACAAAGAAAATTATGAGGTATATCATAATTTTCTTTGTTATCAATATAAAACATTTAGAATAATAAAATGCAATCACTCTGCCTGCTTTGCAGTTCTTATTAATGGCTCCCTTACCAAGTTCTTTAAGTGTACTAGGGGACTTAGGTAAGGATGTCATCTTTCTCCCCTACTACTTCTATTAGTAATTGAAGGTCTTAGTAGATTGATTTCAACTTTAAAATTTGAAGGCAAGTTGAATGGTATAAAAATTTATCCTTCATTGTTTATTACACATTTATTATTTGTTGATGATGTGGTGTTATTTGGTAAAGGAAAAGTGGAGGAATGGTTCAACTTTGCTCAGACCATATCCTTATTTTGTGCATCTTCGGGCATGGAGGTAAGTACTTCAAAGTCTATTTTCCTCAGTAATGGAGTTAATGAACAAAATATTTCTCATATTGTTATCTTTCTTCCCTATAAAGTGGAGGATATGAATGAAGGCTTCAAATATCTGGGATATTTCTTGAAACCCAACAACTACATAGTAAAGGATTGGATGTGGCTAATCTAAAAAGTGGAGAAGAGGATTGGGAATTGGGATTACATGATGCTATCAATGGGTAGAAGACTTACATTAGTTAGATGTGTTTTTATTGGGATTCCTGTGTATTGGCTTTCCTAGCGCAGGTTCCCTAATCCATTCTTCAATTGATCAGAAAGAAGATGTTTAATTTCCTTTGGTATGGCTTAGTGGT
The DNA here is from genome assembly GCA_027924585.1 of Larix kaempferi. NCBI lineage: Eukaryota > Viridiplantae > Streptophyta > Pinopsida > Pinales > Pinaceae > Larix > Larix kaempferi. The sequence continues at coordinate 939,533 of BSBM01000969.1, read as the reverse complement.
AGGCAATAAAATTCACCTAGTAAGCTGGGATAGACTTTCTAGACTGAAATCTATGGGTGGTTGGGATATAAAAATATTCATTGGTTTAGCATTGCTTTGAGTATGAAGAGTATGTGGCGTGGACTCTTTGGGATAGGTTTATGGAGTGATGTACTCAATGCAAATTATATTAAAGTTAATCATGTTAACTGGATTAGAAACTCTGTCAAAAGTGTTTGTGATGTTGCCAATTTATGGAATGTATTTGTGAGGGATTTCTCTTGGATTAGTAGAGGTCTATCTTGGAAAGTAGGAAATGGAACACATGTTCTTGTTGGGATTGAACTCGCTATTGGGAATGAGGAAAATTATACTCTCTCACCTTTTCTATTGAAATATTTGGCTGAGTTGGGTGTTCTTACTTTGATGCATATTAAAAGACCACACTGGTTGAGGCACTCTAATTCATATTGGTTAATAGAAGAGGACCTGGGTCTTGGTAGTCATTGGGTAGAAGAATGGAATGGATATATATTTTCTCTAAATAAAATAGGCATTGGACTTAGGGGAAAGGAAGATAAATTTGTGTGGTCGCTGAATAATACTACTGGGAAAGTCCATGCTAAGTCTGTATATAATGAAATTACAGATAGGAACTATAATTATTATTCAAAATGATGGTATGCAAGACTTTGGAAATGCATTTTCCAATGAAACTTAAGTGCATTCTCTGGCTTACTTTTGAAAACTGTTTATTGACTTGGGATAACCTCATGCGTAGGGGTTGGTCTAGTCCAAATATATGTATTATTTCCAAGAAAGACAATGAATTTGTTAATCATATTTTTGTTCATTGCATTTTTAGCATAAGGATGTGGTATATTGTCACTGATGAACTTCATATATTACAAGATTGGGGGACCAATTCTGTGGAATATAATTATGAATAGTGGGATAGAAAGTATCCTTCTCATAAACTGCTACCAACCTTCATATGTTGGGGCATTTGGAATTCCAAGAACTTTGCAATTTTTGAAGACAAAAATTTAATGTTTATGTCAATTGCTTGGGGATTTTGAGTTTGTACACGAAATATACTACTCTTGAAAGAAGGAGGAATCTCCAACAAGTCTCAGATCCTATGCTTTCCTTGTATGCTATGGGATACTTTGATGTTGCTACTTAGAAGGGCACTTGTGGAGCTAGTATTTTGTAATGCTTCTCAAGGGCATTAAGAATTTTAATCTAATAAAGCATCTATTTTCTTTTCATTCTAGGAATGCATAAGAGTATTAATACAACCTCAAATGGTGGATTTCTTAACTATATGACTGGACAACCTATAAGCATTATGTAACCATAGCAGCATATAAGAAGTTTACAACAGCATATAAACAATTTAAAATCACAAGAAAAATACCTCGTTATAAGAACGGTGATGGAGTCCAAATTGAGCATGCTTCCCTCTTCTCCTCGAGTTGCTTCCATCTTTTCGTAGATTCCTGCATTGAGGGTTTGGTGAAGTGATCGGGAATAACGCAGTACCCATTATGAAAGTCGACGTTTCGAACCTTAATCACGGTTCATTATCATGACAATGAGTCAAGGTAAGGGATAGCATTTTCAGAGCATTAATATTCATTTGTGTATTGTTTGTTGAGAGAATTACGAACCCAAGATGTCGGCCAAAAACCTAACTCTAAGTGTGGTTTGTTTATTTAGTGTTTTATTAATAATTGTTTTTCTAATTAATTTAATTATTAAATTTTAACTATATAATGTTAAATTTAAAAAGAGTAGTATTTAAAGCATTTAGTTATTATAACCTTAGATAATAATGATTTCGGACTATAATTTTTAGGTTTTTTAGTTTTAGATATTTATAATGTATATAATATTTTAATATTTAGTACTTGTTTATTAGAAAAAAATTTATTTTATATTTTATTACATTATAATTTATTACTTATTGAAGTAAAAAATATACATTAATTAATTTTTTAATTAATAAAATTTTAGAGCATTAATTAATAAATTACAATTATTTCCTAAGTTGAATAAATTAATTAAACACAATTGATGGATGATTAAATCTTAATTTATTATTTAGTTGTTCATAATGAATAATCTATTTTATTAGTTGGAATTATGGGATTTATATCATATATCCTTAAATTTAGTTGATTTAATTCTTACTTTTTTTAACTTCTTTCATTATTATCTATTTTAAAAATTATTATTATTATATTTTATTTTATTTTAAGAAATTATGGGATTTGTTGGATTATAAATTAATTAAACCCGATGGATGATTAAATCTTAATTTATTATTTAGTTGTTCATAATGAATAATCTATTTTATTAGTTGGAATTATGGGATTTATATCATATATCCTAGTTTATTTAATTCTTACTTTTTTTTAACTTCTTTCATTATTATTTATTTTAAAAATTATTATTATTATATTTTATTTTATTTTAAGAAATTATGGGATTTGTTGGATTATGTAAAATTATTATGAAATTAATATTTCATGATGAGGGGAAGCCAGGTATTGCTAATCTCAAGGCCACCGTTTCTATTTAGGTTATTAAGATGTTTGGCTATCTCTAAGGCCTCTCGAATTTTACATTTAAAGTAATGGTTTTCCTTTCCGAGAATTTCTATGTTTTCTAGGCATATGTGGTGTCTAGTGTTGATGGAATGTTCGGCTAATGCAGAGGTGCAGGTTCTTCCATTCGGAATGTCTTCCTCATGTTCCTTCATTCTAACATGGAAGGAGCACCCTGTCTCACCAATGTAGCAATCTCCACATGAACAGGGAGCTTTGTAAACTCCTTGGCATTGCATTTGGTCTATGGGATCCTTGACAGATTCTAATTTTACTTCTAATGGTCATGGTTGGTTTGAATGAGGTTGAAATATTCTTTTTCTTTAGGACTCTTTTAATTTTATCCGTGACTCCTTCAATGTAAGGGTGGTAGGCTTTTAAAGTGTCTGGTCGATTATGGGGTCTAGATGTGTGTTCTGCCTTAACTATAGCCCTTCTAATGTCTTTCTTCCTATAACCAATGTTTTGAAAGACCTTGGAAAGGTGGTCTTTTTCTTGTTCAACATGCTCTTTGTCGGATATTCTTATAGCCCTAGTTGCTAAAGTGTTGAGTACGCCTAGCTTTTAAGAAGGTGGATGATGTGAACTTGCATGGAGATAACTTTCTGTATGGGTTTTCTTCCTATAGACTTGATGTCCAAGAGTCCCGTCATCCTTTCTGGAAATCAGGACATCAAGAAAAGGAATACTACCATTGTACTCCAATTCCATTGTGAATTTGATCTCACTAGACTAGATGTTAAGGTGTTCAAGGAATTTGTTAAGTTCCTCCATGCCATGTGGCCATCTTACATTTGTGTCATCAACAAATCTTTTCCATCTGGTTGGTTTTAAATGATATGAGTTAAGGGCCTTCCTCTCGAAGTTTTCCATAAAGATATTTGCAACTATGGGGGAAAGAGGGGATCCCATGGCTACACCACTAGTTTGTTCATTAAAGTTTCCTCTAAAACTGAAGAAGGTTGACCTAAGGCACACCTCTGCTAACTTAGCTATTTGAGGATCTATAATATCGTTAATGATTTGGATTGCTTCATCAAGAGGGATCTTTGTGAAAAGTTCGACAACATCAAAACTAATAAGGCATTCTTCTTTATCTAACTTCTCCTTTTTTATGATTTTGGCAAAGTCATTGGAGTCTTTAATGTAAGAGTCGGTATTCCCAACCAGAGGGCTTAAGAGCTTGGTTACATACTTGGAAAGTTCATAAGTGGGTGAGCCAATTGTAATTATAATAGGTATTAAGGGAACCCCGTCTTTGTGTATCTTAGGTAAGCCATAAATTCTTGGGGTAACTTCCCTGACTGGGTAGAGTTTCTTCTTTGTTCTATCATCTAAATTTGATTGGTTAATGACCTTTTTTACTTCTTTTATTATTTTTAATATGGGGTTCTTGTTTAGTTTCTTGTAACTGCCGCTAGAATTGAGATGTTCCAGCATCTTATCCTCATAATCATGTTTGTTCATTAATACTGTTGCGCCTCCTTTGTCCACTTTAAGGATAATCAGGTTATCATTATCCCTCAGGTTCTTTAGTGCAACTAATTCATTCCTATCTATGTTGGTTCGGGGGGGTTTGGCCTTCTTAAGGATTGTCACGCAGTCTTGTCTGATCAATTCTTTATCTGTGTCATCCAACGTTTTGATGCTGTCTTCTATTGCGCAGATTATCTCTTCCTTCGGAATTGATCTTGGGGCAATGCTGAATCCCATTCCTTTCTGTAGAACGTTCAAATCCTCTCTGCTGAGGGTGTGGTTTGATAAATTTACTACCTTATTATTAGTTGTTTCGTTTATGGTGCTTGTTTTGTTATTTGCGGTGTCTCCTTCTCCGTGGATGCTAATCGCGTGGCTAAGAGTTATCCATGCATTGGTGCCTGTTTTGTTTTTTGCGGTGTCTCCTTCTTCATGGCTGCTAATCGCATGACTATCTAGTGCGCAGTTGTCTGATGCGTGGATGTCACTTATTTCAGTGCTTATTTGGTCTGTTGTGCGGCTCCCAGCTGTTGGTTGTTTCTTTAACAACTTACCAAGCTTCCTCACTTGTTTTTCTTTGACGGCAGCTCCCTTCCTTTCAGCCTTGAGAACCGCATAGGCATCTAGGAGAGCCTAGAGGTCCAGCCGTATGATGTTGGCAAGTTTTAAATGGAGGTTTAACGCTTTCCTGGAGAGTTTTTCTAGCTCGTAATAGGTTCTTTTGATCTCATTTTGGATTATTGTTAGGCTCAGGTTACAGAACGCTTCCATCTTCATTACCCAAAGTGGGACCAGAGTTTTACCTCCTAGCCAACTAGGGGCCTAGCCGGCTCCCTATCCCTAGGAAGCCATTGGATGGTCCCATCCAAATGGCCTCTTGGCCCTCCGTTCCCAAGACCCCCAAAGAAAAGAACAGTGATGCACTAGTATGCTATGTATCAAATTTTCCAAGAGTTCTCAAACTCTTCCAACTCTTCCAAACTTCTCATACCCCAAAATATCCAAAATTCTCCTTCCTAGAAAAACTCTCCCAAATATCCTTCAAGAGAAAAGAATCTCCCTCCTTCCACTCCCAAGTATCCTATTTATATCAAAACTCCTCATCATCTTCCTCATCCATCAATAAATTCCAATAAAATAATAATCAACAATCAATAAATTCATTTTCTACAAAAATAGCAATTTGATTTAAATAATTAAAATATTAATAAACATGGTTGCAAAGTCTCACTTGTCATGCTTCCATTTTAATGCAACTATGAAAACTATTTTCTAAAAATTTGTGCAAATCCTATCTATCCATTTATTTATATTATCCTTTCATTCATAAGTCAAATAATATATTTTCATATATTATATTATACTATGACATATTTTGTATTATATGTATATAATGATATATGTCATTCAATAATACAATCAATTTATATAAATCTAAAACATATTTGACAAGTCAACAAACTAATACTTTCAACACACAAGCAATACTTTCAACAATTCATCAACCAAGATAATATTAGCTAATATAACCATATTAATTTATTCATCGATCGACCAATCATAATAGTTTACCCACGAATTGGTGTACGCATGGCCAGTGCACATGTCTTAAGTGTGGGTACTAATAATCACATTTAATGCTCCTAATAGATCATTATTACATGCTCACAGACAACATATAGAAGAACAATTAAACAATGCATCATTCATCATTCATAATCATTCATACATAAGCAATAAGACATAATTAGATAAACATAATGATGAAATCAAGCATATAATCATGATGGTTAATAAAAATCAAGAGCACCATCCAATCTATCATTGGTCCCATCCATCCCATTAGTACTCAAACCATCTAATCACCACTACTTCCAACTCCTAACCTCACCATCCCATTCTCTGCTGGAATATACCATGGAATCTAGACTATGCGTATGACCACGTATAGAACCTGTAAGCGGAAGTGTCGACCGACCACATCAACCAAGCTTCCCCAGCAAGAACCCACTAGTCGTCATCCCACATCCAAGGGAGCGTGCTCAGCACATCCCTCCCATGACTCTGGGTTTCGGAGGTTCAACGGTGGGAAATGAATCCACCCCCGTGATAGTACTAGGGTCAACACCCTACATCAACCATACTATGCCATCATTGATCTAAGGGGTCTCATCATCGAACAACCACTTTGGGCAAGTCGTAGTTCCTGTCAAAACTCACACTCACCCACAAGTCATAGAAATATTGGAATTCACAATCAAATAACATGAAAACTTATATAACATCATTATCCTCTTGATGTCCAATATATCTCATGCCCCTTTGCACTGTAGTAATCTGACTATCTCATAGCCAATCAATATGTGGAATAGTTCATCATTAACATGAAACTCATGTACATACATACCCAACTCTTTCGAGTGTTAATCCATATCAATAAAACGACATTTAAATAGAATCATGTAAGTTCTTTCTGCAACCAAACCAAATTAGCATTCCACATATTGATATTCCATATTCAATTTTGCATGTTCAAATGAAATAACATATTCATCATCATTAATAAATTAAAACAATAGATTCCATTTACCATCCACACCTCAGAGGAGTACATATGTCCACATAACAATAGTCTTAATCAATTTATCTAGTCAAACAGATAATAAGCAATTAAAATGCTAAGCTAGTTCACATTAGAGTTTTTAATTAATGACTGTCAAAATATGGGGCGTTACATATTCTGCTTAAAATTAATGAAGATCATTACTTCATGTTGTGGATGAATTGCAGGTTGGAAACCAATACCAAAGCAAATTTGATAGCGTTATAGTGTCTTCTCAAATTTGCTTCTACTCTTGGTATTGCTACTCTCTAGGTTTTGGGAGACTCTATGATCATTGTGAAAAGGGAAAACAAATTATACGATTTACAGGTTCTCTCCCTGGAGCAATGGTGTTTGTGGATTGATACTCTTATGGAATCTTTTGTGCATATTACTGTTCAACATGTTTATAGAGAACTAAATACTGTTGCAAATGGAATTTCTAAAATTTCCATTGATAGGGCAGAAGGTATTCTTGATTTTGAGGAGTTTGTGGAAGGCTCTCTTTCACATAAAGGATATGTATTAAATCCTACTAGCTATTGGGTTGACTATATGTTGAATTTTGTATTACAGTTTGTTTTGTTTTGGCAATTAAGTATAGATGTGGATGTTATAAGACTGTATTTTCTAACAGCTACTATTGGAGATCTAATGGGTTAAGAAGATAGGAATTATTGTGGGAAGTTTTGTATGGATTGATGATCCATTTCTTATAGGAGATACTAGAATCATGCAGTTATGTACTCTTTGATTCCTATCAATAGCAAGAGACATAGTTTTTTGTTTGAAAAAAATAATTTATAAGGTAGTGGTGGTATGCTTGGAATTATAGTGGCACTGAATCGAAATCAACCCAGTGTTAAGCTAGTATAAGTCTTTTCCTCGATATAAATTTAATAAAATAACTATTATTATTTTTGAATTATATATATATATTACTCTATCATGTTATTCCCCCTGGGACTCAAGGGTAGCCCAAGTCTCCCACAAGAATGGACCTCGAGACCTATGCCCCCAGCAAAAGTACTATTGCACCACTTCATCAAGCTTATATATATATAATTAAAAATTAATTTGTAAAATTAAATTATAATAAATCAAATAAAATGTTAAAAAACTAGGAAGCTCTAAAAACTTTTTATAGTTTATAATTACAAGATGAATAGTGAAATTTCTAATTAAAATATAAATATGTGAATTAGTGAGGTGGAAGGGAAGGTAAAGAGGAATGAGGGGAGGATATATATATATATATTTTTAATTTTAATTATTTTTAAAATTTACAAAATTAATTTTTTATTTTATAATTATAAAATTGTGAAAGATTTTTTAGTTATTAGATTTATGAATATGTAATGTACAACCAAACTTTTTTTAAAGAGTATAACATTATTATGTCTTTGACATATATGATTCGCGAAGTTTAATTATTTCAATATTGTACACTTTCAAATTTTTAAATTTATAATGTTTACTCTAAAGTGAAACAATTTTTATTTAATGGAATTTTAAAAATAAGCAATTATTTGAATGATTATTGGTTCGTTCTAATGATGTAAGTCTCAGGATTTGGCACTCGAGCCTTGGCGGCGCTGCTTACGCAAGACCTGCTACGGATCTGGTAAACCCCATAACCGACAATTTATTGGTGACAGCCAGCATTGAACCTGTCTACCTACCTATATGCCCTTAGCAGACCTGACAGAAGCTCATGGCAGGAAGATCGATTGGTTTCGGGTCAAGCCGGTTTTAACACAGTGCACTGAATGAGAAAAGAGCTCGAGGCTGTAATGAAAAAACTTTTGTAGAGAATACAAAAAGGTGAAACCCTAGCGTAGTTTCAGATACTTCCTATTGAAACAGAGAAATCTACTTTCTGTTCCGAAAACGAAGATAAAGAAATTGGACCAAATGGTGGAAATGCGTTTGAATAATGGTATAATTCTTAACGTGGGTGATTTAAAGTGGCTTGTAGAGCATCCCAATGTAGCAGGAGCATTTATAGTCTCTGGAAATGGACACTTTCCCTGCTAGGAAGAAAATTATTACCTGGAAATATGATATAATTTCCAACCTTGCTGTAGTTGGGATTCCGTCATTGAATCAGAAGAAGTTGAGACGGCTTCCCCATATCTTTTGCAGGGTTCTATAACTCCCTTTCAAGTCAGAGGTCCTTGTGGCAGTAGAGGAGAACAGGGAGTGTTTCAGGTTTATTGTGAACAGTGACGAGGCACTGGCATTTCAGGAGGCGTGGGCTAAAATTATAGAAATAGCTCCCGGGGTGATTAAGGTTGTGATTCGGGAGGCTAGCAGAAAACCCAGGATTTCCATGGATGAACAGGAATTGGATATGTGGCGTTTTAGGCTGCCTTCGTCCACTATGCCAGAGCTGTCAACTGTAGTGTACAGTGATGGGAAATTTGTTGTGAAGTTGTTATGAAATTTGAGCAAATTTTTAGCTCGATATGGAAGAGCTGGTTGTCTATGGCTGATTGCGATTGCGATGTGTGAAACATACCTGCGTTGTCAAGTATATCATCCCTTATATGGAGAATGTTTGGGACCTACAGCCTCTACCTATTATTGCCAAACCAACTCCAGGATTGTTTCCTAGGTTCTCCCTTGTTTCTTCTGCTTTCCAGGTTCTCTAGTTATTTTAGTGTTTAAAAGATACGTCTTGAAATGCTTCAAATATGTCATTATTTTAGATCTGGTGGATCATAATCTTTAATTTTGGTGAAAATTTATTGGAGCTAACATCCAAATACTCCAAATCCCTAAGCTGAAACAGTGCTGCAGGACGAAATACAACACTCAATCCCTGGTCATGCAAATCCACCGCAACGACACGCCTGGCGAGTTTGTCACATGACACACCTTCCTAGTGGCAACAGCTACAAGAAACATTCCAAGAAGGCAAACGCCTAGTAGGAGCATGCAAACCGTTCTTAAAAGCCAAAAGAGACTGCATTTCTTGATTCGAACAACCGGCTTCGCAAGAAACATATGTTAAAATGCACGAAACAACTATGTAACTGCAAAACATTCGAATGGAAAAATTGAGTAATCCGTTTTGCAGAATACCGGCCATCCCTGGTACTTGGGGTAAGGATCTGAATTGCGTGCTTGAATTGGCCATCATAATGATATTGTATGTGTTGGAGGTCTCAAAGATCTAGTATGTGTGAATTTGATCTACGTAATAGATTATAAAATAAAAACTGTGTCCAAACTGAAGCAAGAGTCGTGCTTAGTATGAATGGTCAAAAGTAAAAGCAAGAGCCGTCCATTTTATGAATTGATCAGACTCCAAAGACACATAAATATCCAACCGATATGAATTGAGTCAATGTGTTGTGCTAAACACAACTTTCTGAGATGTGTCACCTTCAAATCTCCTATCACAATGTGCTGTGATTGCATGGAAGCATCCCATTCCAAACAAAAAAATGACCTAAACATTGCCCATCCACCAAGTGCAGAATCAATGACCAATAGCCAGACCCTGAATTGACATTTGAACCGAGGCGGCCTGAACTAATAATATTTAAACGCCTAGATACCAATAGGCAAGGTGACAAATCCCTAATTATATGGGATCTTACAATTTTTAAAACAATGCCTAAGGTTATGTGAAAATGCTTCAGGATAGAAGGATGAGTGATCAAAGGATGAGGAACGTATTCCCATTATTTTAAGGGCTCTGGCATTTACTTTAGTTGCATATTTGCGAGTATTTGCTGGTAATTAAAAAATATTTATGTTTCGTTTAAAAACAAATCTTTTGCCTAGAAAATTACAATAATTGTATTATGATATAATATCTTAGTCACCTTCTTGGTTTGCATAGAGGCTTATATCTATGCCAATAGTGGTAGATTGTTATGGCTATTGTAGGATTTAATGCTTAGCAATAAAGGAAAACAATGGCAAAGGAAGAGGCAGAGATGGTACTTAAGAGGTACTTTAATTCAAATGGCTTGCCATTCTTTCATGTTCAATCTTTGTTCCATTCTTTCATGTTCAATCTTCGTTCTTTTGGGGAATGGTGAGTACTATTGAGAATTGTGGAGGTGGTGGCAAACCTCCATTTTATAAAAAATTGAGTACTAATGATTTGAGCAAGTTTATAGATACATTATTTTTATTCATCTTATTTTCTATCAATCGTTCACAACTCCAAGCAAATATATCCTTCCTATAGCTTTCTACAAATAGAGAAGGTAGCAATCTCAAAGACATTGCCACCACGTGGCTCTTGTTCAATTAATTAAATCAAATAAAAGTTTTAAGAATATAATACTTTAATCAATTAGATCAAAACATACTCGGTTATGGAGAAACACTACAATGTTAGTACTTAATTGTTAATAATTAACCAAGTACTTATCCATAAGTATGTAAAAGATGATCATTACCCAAAGTTTTCATTATATGTAATGTAAGTGTAAAAGATGATCATTAGCCAAAGTTCTCATTATATGTAATGCAAATGCCTATTAGGGGTAAACATTTGCACTTGTCCTCTTAAACAATCAAATAAATTAATCATTGAACCCATGCTAAAGGCAAAGATACATGCTTTTATTATTAATAATGTGTGATTATCTAACTTAAAGATCAATTTCCATTATATTTTTTTTCACAAAATATATAGTATTAGAGTCCAAGTATCCTATGGTTGAAAATTCCTCATTTATCTCATCTTTAATTTAATGTGGGTTGTATGTCATGTCCACTGAAATGATAAAAGTTGTTATTATATTAAGTCAAACAACGTAAAATATTTTATGTGTTAATATGATTTAGGGGCATCTCACATTCCTATAAATGCACTTTGATTCCAGTAGAATTACTACACAAAATACCAATTGAGATGAACATCATTCTACGCAAAAATAAAACCTTCATGATTTTCTCGTATCAGAAGTGTTGGACCATCTTTATTAAAAGGTTTCTATAAATAAAAGACATTGCACGGACTTACATTACTATCGAATTGCAACTACACAAACTTACCTCACTACTAACTTGGATTTGAACAATGGTAGTTGTCTATCAATGAGTTGGAATTCCTTAGAATAAGAGCTAGTTGCTTTATGATATATCAAAATCTTTTAGATAATAAATACAAATTTATGTGGTGTTGGTTTGACCATGTATCTACTTGTTTAGTTATGTATCTAGTTACACTGACATTAAGTGTGGCCATAGGTGTGGGTATGGGTGCAATTGTATTGAAATATAGGTACATGGGGTGTATCATATATATTGGTTTATCTTAAAATAGTTGAGTGTGTTAGTGTGAGCATAGATGTGGGTCTCCCTTTTCAGAAAGCATATCCCTGGGCTATTTAGTTTAAATGCATCAATGAATTATGATGCTATTATGACTAGTGAAACACTAGTATCCATGAGTTTCTAAAAAATATATTGATCATTGATGATGTTCTTTTGAGGACTTGCATTTGACCTTGACCTTCATCGCCAAATTACTCCAAATAACCCTATGTCTTCCTAAGAAGATGACATGTGAGGGCCAAAAATGCTTCTTTAAGGTGAACATTAACATTGAAATCATGGTTACAAGTATAATACAATCTTTATATTACTTGATGGATGCAGTCAAAGCAAAGACAAGATGAACAAGATGCTTAAAATCTAAGAAACAAATCTAGTGTACAACTCCAATTCAAGGTAGAAATATGGTTATGAGGTTCACCTTGGATACCATCAACTTTAATTAAAAAAATTAATGTTTTTCTTAAATTAATAAAAAGTCTATAATTATTAATTTACCATAAAAACATTGCTAAATCATTCTTAATAGTGAAAAAAACCCACCAAAGAATGGAGTAAAGCAAATAGATAAATCATTCTAGATACATTAACAACAATATCCAAAGTTTGTAATGAATAAGCTAATAGAAAATAAAATGGCTTTTCAAATCTTATGTTTCAACATCATAATACATAAATAAACAAATTTGTAGCCATTCAAACTAATATAAGAACAAATAATGTAGGTCAAAGAAAATAAATAACCCTACTTGTTTCAAAGAGAAAGGACCAACCATTGGTAACATGTTGTTAGAATTTATCGTAAATCAAATCAACTTATTTATGGTAAAAAATACACTTAGAAAGTGAACAAATGAATTAGATAAAGCATTCGACATAAAATGACAATAATATCCCAGGAGTGTAATAAATAAGTCCGTCGAAAATAAAATGGTTTGAGCCAAAAACATTTATTTTAACATCACAATTCATAAATCCACAAATGTGTAGCAAATCAAACTAATGTAAGAACACTCTAATGTAGATCAAAGAAAAGAAATAACCCTACTTGTTTCATAGTGAAAGGACCAACCACTTATGTTGTTGGAAGTTTATTGTAATCAAAAGTAATCACCCATTAGCTTCTTGTTCTGACAACAAACGATATGGAATCAATTCTCATCATGACATTTAAAAAAAAAAATTTAGTTAGGGGAATCGACAGCCGGGATGGTGCTGGTACTCGCACAATACGAGGTCCAGAGGTTCAATCTCATCCACTACCACTATATCCCTAAGTGTACTAGAAGGCCCAACACATAGCACACATGTAAGATTGTGGGTATTTGAACTTCTGATCTTTCATTTACAACCATTTACAATTTCTCAACAATACCACTTGCTCTACCTCCCATAAGTTAGTTCTACATCATGAAACTTACTATACAAACAAAACACAAAATATAAGTAGTACTATCATTGTATTTATATATTGGAATTCTAGAAAAGAAAAGCATATGTAGAATTTTATTATTTGCTAAATCATATGCATTCCCTTGTGTTCTATATTTTATTTATAGATACAACTAATTGTAAGTTTTTCTCTCATTTACATATTCAATGAGCTAAATTTTCTTGTGCTTCTTTTATGTACACAATGGTCCAAATCCACGAGGTTGTTCTTATCCAAATCAGTATAGAAAATCTTTCAATCACATTTCCAATATGTATTGGAGATTTTGAAGTGCAATGATTTGTAAAGACGAAAAAGTTCAACCCATAATTGAATTGAATTTTAGAAATTGCTGTTTAATAGGAAAATGAATGTTATTTAAAGATACAACAAAAAGGAGTGGTGTACAACATAAATGGAGAAAATTGATTTATTGAATAGTTTGATGGAGTAACTCTTTATGTAAACTTATGATGCAGTATGAGTTGTGGATCATTGTTAATGTTGTAATGTAGAAACTGGTCGAGAAATTGAGAGAATTCAAATAAGTAAAACACCATGATGAGAAGGCATTAGCAACAATTCTACTCAACCTAAAGAAAATCGATTACTCATTGTCAATCATGAAAAGTCTAAAAAAGAAGAATGGGATGCCTTAAAGCACCACTCTATTTGAAACTAGGGATTTGGCCATTGAACTATAATTAACACATGGAATTTTTACCATTATGCTAAATAGAAGGGAAATGATTAGCATGTCCCCGTCCATCTATTTAACTAAAGGAAGGGGTAATTATGAATTACAGGTTTCTAAATTTCAACCCATGGGTCATAATATGGATTCATAATTTATGAAATGCATGAGTAAATTCATGAATGTAAAACAAAATAGAAATTTAAAACTCTATCCACACATATAGCATGTATACACAAGCATATTTATCATAGGCAGAAAATAAAAACATTCCACATTCATGTTAAAGATAATACTTATCTTTAAATAAGAAGATCCAAGAAACTAGCTATGTAAGAGCGATTTTCCACCCAACCATAGGTATCAACTGCAAATACCACCCCCAATTTGGGCTATGAGGCCACAAGGGCGAAAGAAACACCTTCAGGCTTCTCCCTCTCATCCCACAATGCATTTGGTCCCATGCTTATCCAAACTTCCCACCCGTGATCATTCACAAGGATCTAAATTAATCATCCTAGCCATGGAACTCTTTTCTACTTCCCCACACAACAAAAGAAAGACATTTCTCTTCACTGCTCCACAGTTCCCTCAAGAAATCCAACCATTACAGTGCTTACTAGTGTGCATAGAAAGAGTCCATTATGTTGTATGTTGTTGGAGAACCCCCTGTAGTCATAATTCATGGCTTCTCAAGCATGCAAAAGTAGCAAAACATAATGGGTAAAGGTTCCTATATTTTCTAGCATCTATCCTCACCAACAACCATTCTCTTTTCTCTAAATTCTACAATTCTCCTTCCAAATTCGAATTTCTAGTTAATGCATAGTCTGGTAATGGTAATGACAATTTAACTAACAACAAGAGGAAACAAATTTCCTACTATAAAAATGTGTTGTAAATTTTATGTATGAGAATGAGTGGTAGACCCCAAAACATATAAGAGGATGGTGAAAAGAAAAGACATTTGACATAACTTATGACCATAGAAGAGATGGCTCTTACAATACTCATAGAAGTATATCCATCCCATGCTTCCATAACTACATGAGAAGACTTTCCCCACCAACCTCACACATGCATCAAATAATTGGATTTAACAGACAAAATGAAGTAATTAGCTCATTTAAGGCACATGGCAGCAAATGGATGAGTTCTAAGGTTAAGACATTTGGCATTACAGGATTTAATCACCCATAGGTCCCCTTTCCTCTTCCCCTCTAGTGGAATCATAGCCCCTCTAGTGCTCTTTACACAACCATCTTGGACATTTTATTATTTTTTCCGACATAATATTTACATAGATTTCAAGTTCGCATGACAAGCCAACCACAAGGTCCATATAGAAATATTTACATTATGCCTGCCTAGCCATTCACTAGTCTAGCCTTGGCCTTGAGCTCCGCACTAAGAATCCATACTAGCATATTTATATCATTTACATAATTTGATTCAATACATTGCACGTCAAAATGGGGGGTATTACAATGATATTAATTCTTATTAATTACAAAAATAAGTCAAAGTCATTGTAGACTATAACATATCAAAATGGAAATAAGGGGATGACAAAAGTATTTCCCAAAAGAATAGAAAACCTAAAGTTAATGAAACAAAAACAAAAAAAAAACCATGACGTGGCAATGTCCCCACACTTGCACTTGCACTATGATAAATTGAAAATTTTATAAAGTTACTAATAATAAATGTAAGTCTGCAACGAATCTAAAAAAACACTAAAAGTTAGATACATTACTTTTGAAAATATGCAATTTAATTGAAAAAATCAATTGTCATAGATTTAAATATGGTTTGCAAGGTCCAAGAACATTACATTATGGTTTTTTACCTCTTATTTGATATATAATTAAATAAACAATCAAATAAAAAATTAAAAGTCACTCCCATGGTATATTTTTTAATATCATTGTCCATAAAAATAAATAATAATAAAAGCTTTAAACCATTTAAAAAAACAAAAAAATAAAAATAAAACTCTTCATTACCAAAAAAAGCCTATATCAAACGCCCTTTTCCCTATCATAAACATGCAAATAGTTTAAATCTGGATTCAAATAATTAGAGAGTAATAAAAAAGACAGGTGAAGGTTAGAAAATGACAAAGGCTAACAAAAAAACAAAAGGTAACTGCTCAGTGTCATAATAATATTTTATTATTATTAATAATATATACTTATCAGAAGCAATGGAGTGTGAACATATTATATATGTGTAAGAAACCATAATCATTTTAAGGTTCCAATCCTATACATCCAGCCCCGCACCTCCTCGAGTGGTGTAAGGTGGGGAATAGTGCCACGATGCCCCTCAATGTTAATTATATGGTTTTACCAAATTAATTATTCTTCATATGAAACAAAACAAAAAAATTACTAAATTTACATACTGAAAACTCGCTCACGCGACACATTATATTATAGGCATTTGACCCATTACGCATATATCATAGATAAGTGAGTTGTTCCGAGGAACAAAGCGTCCTTTAAAATTATGGAATAACATTGGCATGATGTCATGGACATGTACATAGCGATAACGAAGATGATGTCAAAGATATGCATATGAATTAACTTTATGCATATAGAAATGACAATATAATTAGATCCCTAACTCATTTCCACTCAAATGGATCCAAGTTTTAGTTTCCACTATTATTATCAACCAATATTTATCATTGATAATCGATCTCTAGTTGTGAGTATTGAGCAGCCTCCATTATTATCAACCAATGGTGATGGTTTAATAATTATGGCCGCGTCCAATATAAAAAATACCATGTAATGATTATTCTATGCTTCTAAGAGATAGACAAGTGTGACATCAACATATTCTAATTAATATTTAAATAATTAACATCAACGGATAGTCTTCAGTCTTCCAGATTTATGTAAATAATTTTCTGCTAAGAACTATTACTATCCACAATGGCTTGCTAGGATAGTGCCCATCCCCTATCTATAAATTAATATTTAAAAGTCGCTAAGCATGCATTATTGGAAGTCCCATTCAATGATTATAACAACAGAAAGATGCTTTCTCGCACAACAATGTGTTGAACGCCCTTCAACTACGAACACCACCAATTGGCTCCAGGCTACAATCACATGTGCGTGAGAGGGGGTTTTCGGCCTCTATTACGTCAACAAAGCTGTGTTATAGGGTTGCCCCTCCTCTCTTCATGTGCGAAGTCTAAGAGACCTAAGAAGGATTGATAATTGATTGATTTATGTACCAGCGCGACCCCATTGGCATCATTTTTTTAATTTTAAAATAGGTCCTTTTGAGAATGATTGATAGCCGAAGAGTAATGCTTGAAAATATCTATTTTTTTGGGTCACATGTGAAAGCATGGATTTAGACTCAAACTTACGGATGTACAACATTTAAACCTAATGCAGATTCGTGCTCTAGATGACGTAGGCTTGTCGTCGGGTCTTGGGCCACAATCTCCAAGTACAACGTCATCCTCTGCGGCCCAATAACATACTAGATAAATATATTTTATAAAAAATTATGTTAAATGCTAAATTGTTTTCCAGTGTATAACCATACAACAAAAAAATATTTTATTTGTACGAAATGAATTAATGGCATTGCGCACCATCACTATATAGTCCATGCCAGAACATAATAAATTCTTATACATTAAATAAAGCCATATTTTAAGTACAAATACAAGTAACATGGGTTATTGTCTTGATGAGATCCATGAATAGCAATTTCCACTACAATAAACTATTTGATATTGTTCCTGAGAGAGTGGCCTCGATTGATCAGACCTTGAAGAGTAATCTGTTATGACCTTCGTTTGTTACTTGTAAATGGAAAGGGTAGAAACCCGAGGTGAGGTGGAACCCATAGCAAAACCACGAGCCTAAGATTTTAGGTCGAAGGACTTATCATAGTGGAGAAGATGTTGGTGACCAAATTTTGAGGGAGAGTACCACAATGGCACGACTATTGGAAAATCTTGGGTCATCACTCATAGAGAGCATGGTAACTCACGTTAATAGTGTAAGATCGTTGTTGCATCAATTGATTCTAGAAAATATCTAAGGATGATTGTCACATCCCCTCCCATCATACCGGTGTGATGGAGAGAACGTGATGCTAAAACGGGGCATCTGGCCCCATGATTACTAAATAAAGATTCACATAATATAAAAAGGCATATGTAGATGTATAAATGCAAGAAACATAGCGGAAGTAAATTCAATTACACATTTATCATACATTCAAGATATTCATGATATTCATCAAATAAATACATTGCAGAGTTAACACAAGAGAGTACTTATCTTATAACAAAGTAGTCCCGAGTAACTGGCTATGCAACTGCAATGTTCCACCCAACCATAGGCCAGTTGTGATCATCAATATCTCAACACAACTGCCACCCCTGAGCTAAGCATGATCTCTACAAGGAAAAAGGGAACAACAGACTCACACATAGCCCAAAGATATACCAAAATCAACCAAGCCAATCTACAGTTGGGTTTATCAGGCTGCTAAGGCAATGGAAAATGAAAATTGCTAAGCTAGTGAGCTCAACCCCAGAGATATGGACACCCTCTACAAGATCTTATCTAGCTTGGTCCCCACAATACCTACACACCTGGCACAAGGAAGTATTCCCTTCACTACTACACAATCCCTCAGGCCATACCTTCCATTCTAGTGTTCTTCAAGGTGTGCATAGAAGAGCAACCAACCCTTTTGATCTTCTTGAGAGGTTATCCCCTCACTAGGTTTATCAAGCCAATTTTGGTCTACTTCCACTTCTAATTCTTGCTCACAAGTTCCAACCAAAATAGGGATGCACACAACAACAAAATCACAAGTGTTGGGTATGAAGAAAAACGTGGGCAACCAAAAAACAAAGTGGTAGATTGAGAATCAACCATGGGAGAGTAAAACAGTTTCCTGAAAACGTTCATGGGCATTCCAGGGGTAGAAACAACCTCCATAAAATCCCAAAACGTGACTCCCTTTCTCCCGTCCACTGTACAACACAAAAACGGGCTCCCAGCTATGGAAAATGCAGGAAAATGGTAGGAAACATGAAGGAGAAAGACCCAACTAGCTCAGACTGCGTGAGAGAGCAAATACAATGGGTGAAGAATGGCTTTGGGCACAATTTCGTGGGTGTTTTCTTGCCCCATAAGAAAAATACGTTTTCCCAGGTTGATGGCTTGCCAATGCATGAAATTGGCTGCCATACATCTTCATTCCCAAGGCATTAACTACCTCAACCAACTCTTAGAAGAATTAAATGATTGGGTGCATAAGTCAAAATGGGTAGTTGGGGTTCATTCATTGACATTTGACTTATCACCATTGGCTCAAGGGTTTGAATAATTTTCCTCCCTATTCCTTGTAGAATCATGCCCCCATCTCTTTGTTGCATTGCATAGCTAGTTGTGGGTATTTCATTAAAATTCATATTTACATGATGTCTTAATTTCTATTGTGCATAGCTAGCACAAGAACTACATCCATCGATTTTTAATTGTCGATACATAAAACGATAAATCAATGGCGGGGCCTTGGCCTTGAGCTCCTCACCATGATTTAATAACGATATTTACATCATTTACAATTTTATTGCAATGGGGTCGATATGGGGACGTGACATTCCCTTGCCCTTACATTAGCACTGTCCTCAGTGATCATCAAAATTGAACAAAAATGGATATGCCACTCTCATGGCATCCTCCAGCTCCCATGTAGCCTCATCGGGACCGTAGTGCTTCCATTGCACCTTTATCTGTCCGATGGCTCGGTTCTGGAGCAATGTTACTTTCTTGTCTAGGATGCATAATGGATCAGTTTGGAACTCTCCCTTGGGTTCCACCTGGATCACATCCCAATTAATCACATGGTTAGGATCATGTACATATTTCTTAAGCAAAGAGACATGAAAAACATTATGGACTCTAGTGCTAGCAGACAATGCAAGTCTATATGCAACTGGCCCTATTCTTTCAAGCACTTCAAATGGCCCACAATATCTAGGTGATAGCTTGGCACAACTCCCAAGCTTCAAGGAACTCTTCTTTGTCCTCACTCTAAGATACACATGATCCCCAACACTGAATTCCCTATGCACCCTATGCTTATCTGCATAGATTTTGTGTCTATCCTGGGTTGCTTTTAAATTCTGTCTGATCTTTGCAACCCCTTGTTCTATTTCCTTATGCAATTCTGGCCCAAGTACAATTTTGTTCACTGGATTGTCCCAAGTCACTGGTGTCCTACACCTCCTGCCGTACAAATCCTCATATGGACTCATTCCCAAGGATTCTTGCTGCCCATTGTTATATGCAAACTCTACCAAGTGTAGATAATCCTCCCACTTGGATGGCTTGTCCATTACATATATGCGAAGCATGTATTCAAGCTCCTGATTTACTCTTTCTGTTTGCCCGCCTATTTGAGGATGGTATGCGGTACTAAAGTTAAACTGTGTACTCAAATTTGTAAAGAGACTTTTCCAAAAATTGGAAGTGAACTTGGTATCCCTGTCAGAAATTATTGCCTTAGGCAACCCATGCAATCTGAAAATTTCCTTCATGAAAATATTTGCAATGGCATCGGCTTTATGTGTGGACTTAACCGGTATAAAATGTGTTTCCTTTGTTAAATTGTCCACCACAACCATGATGGAATCATGTTGTCTCACAGTTATTGGAAATCCTGTAATAAAATCCATGGAAATTATTTCCCATTTCCATTCTGGAATTGGCATTGGGTGCAATAAAACTGCGGGGTGTTGGTGTTCAACCCTCACCTGTTGACATTTCATGCACTTAGAAATTGTAACGTCCCCTTCCATCATCAAATGCAGGGAAGGAAACATTAACAACACACTGGGGCTTTTGGCAGACTTAGCCCCAATATTACATTACTCATAAATTCATAACAATTAAAACTTCTATATGCAGATTCATCTCAATATAAACACAGCGGAATAAACATACTAATAAGCACACAACCAGTAATGCCTAACAGATAAATGTATATATAGATATATATCACAGCGGGGGATGATTCAACATATAGAGACTCAATCTCATTACAATGCCATGCATGGATTCCAAATTAAGATAATCAACTCATTTCATTAAACATGGACAATTTAACATATTGCAGAACACAAAATGCAAATAATTTATAATACACAGAACACTTATCTTGAAAAGTAGATGTCCAACGACTGGCTACGTGAGAGCAACGTTCCACCCAACCATAGATCTCTTTCCAGCCTATATTCTTTCAGCTGAGAGATCACCCCCGAGCTGAGCTATGTATCCACTAAGGAGGAACTAGATGGCTCACTCACGGTCAGGGTTTCACTCAGACAACCATGCTAAGCCAACACACAGTTGGGTTTTTCAAGCATGCAATGGGAAATGGAGGAGGATGCTAGTCCCCTAAGCTCAATCCCAAAGCCACATACACTTCAAGATGGACTCAGCAATCCCATCCTCTGTTCATACATCCACACTTGGATTTCTCACAACTCTGTCACGAATAACCCCAAATCCGTCACTGATTTTCTGGGATGTTAAAACTAGGTTTTCCCATGGATTTCGGGGTAGCTAATGCTCCCAAATTCGCCCCAAGGTTCATACCAATGGATCCCCCATTGGATTTCACTGTCCAATACCAAATCTGAGAGTTTTTGGCTCTTCAAAACGTGGGCTCTTTCAAAGTCGCGATTTCTGGTTTTTCACTCTGCTGGCAAATCGTTTTTGGATGGAAAATGGTGCTGGTCAGTTTCACAATGGAATGGGGATGAGGAAGAAGCAAATTCCATGAGGTAGAGTGGCTTGTGGTACAAGAAAACAGAGCCCATACTCTGCCATACGAATTTATGGGCTGCCCATGCTCCATTGAAGCCATGGACTGAAATCCTCAACCACTTCCTTACAACATAATTAAATGTCAGCAAGGAAAGTCAAATGGGTTCTCAAGGTGACATATGGCAGCCTATGGTTCAATCCCATAGCCCCCTCACCACTCCCTAGTGGATACACGTGGCCCCTTCTCATTCATTGCCTCCATAGCCAGTCTTGGAACTTTATATTGCATGATGTTTATTTACATCCTATTACAATTTCCATGGCTTAAGAGCACATGGGCATCACATATCAATGCTTGCCTTTTTAAACCAAATTCGGGCTTTCACTAGCGGGGCCTTGGCCTTGAGCTCCACGCTAGGAAAACATACCTCACATGTACACATTATTTACATTAAATGCTAATGTATCCTAAGGGTCAAAATGGGGTATTACAATCCCCTCCCCCTTAGAATAACACCGTCCTCGGTGTTCCAAGACTTAGGCATACATATACAATTTACACATATCCAAAAATTCAAAAACTTTGCAGATCTGCCCTGCATTCTGTTCTTTACTTTGAACTTTCAGGACCAAGTCCTTTAATTTTCACGAGCCGCTCCTGCTGATTCGGATCTTCCAGCTCATCCATAAGTCTGAAAACTTTATGGTTGCTACCCTCTTGAGGTTCATCTCGTTCTGCTGCTTTTGCATCTTGAGCATCTCTCCAATATTTTCTTGGGTCTTGAAAATTGTTTGAAGAAGACTTCCAGCCAATTCTAATAGCCTATGGTCTGCTGCCATGGTCATTGTGCACAGCTGGTTCTCACTTGGCTGACAAGCAACACTTGCTCATAACAACTGCAACCAATTGATTTAATTTCCACATGTGAAATTCATCATTACAATTCTCATTAGGCCAAGCATAACCCAAACATAAAAAAAAAATCAGTCAATGGTTTTTTTATTCCCCAGTTGACATGGATAGTCCATGCTTTACTCATGAGACTCCCACACTTTTCATGCTTGCCAACATACACATGAATTCCTTCATGTTCATCCATTCACAGGAAATTCATTAATTAGCATTCACAATTCACTTTCATCAAATAAACACATTCTACTTTTAGCCATACATGCATTCAACAATTTTATGTGTTTATAAATGCATCAATAAAAAGGAAAGAGAGAGCAGTAAGAGTTTCTTCTCTTAGTCTTGTTCCATTATGGAACCCACACCACCACGGTGGTTTTCATGCTCCTAGTCTCTTTCACCTCAACGTGAATGCTTGAACTGCCCTTCTTGGCTATGACACTTAATGTCTATGGTCTATTTCAGACCTCTCAACCATGGAGTCCCTCCACATGGTTTATCTACAACTCTTGGCTGCTAGGACTCACACAGTCCCACTAGCCCCATCTTTCCATTACTGCTCATGCTGAGCTTTTTAGGACGGTTACATGTCCACATGCATCCTTAAGATGCTTTCATAGTCATTGCTTCTAGCAATACCTACACTCAAACATTGAATTAATTCACATGTTTAGTTTATTTTCATAGGAAATCATAACCAAATCATATACACATGTATATTCATAAGCAAGAAATTACAAGATAACCAAATACTTATCTGCATTGGATGTCTTCACTTTATTCCATAGGGTCCTTCTTTGCTTTATAAGCCTTGGAAACACCTATGGATTTGGATGTTTAGCCAGCGCGCAGGCTACCCCTCAACATCAAATAGTCTTGCATGGTTGGACAGCACGCAGGCTGCTCCAAATCATCAATAATCTTGCATGTTTGGCCAGCACGCAGGCTGCTCCAAATCATCAATAATCTTGCATGTTTGGCCAGCACGCAGACTACTCCAAATCATCAATAATCTCGCATATTTGGCCAGCACGCAGGCTGCTCCAAATCATCAATAATCAATGCCCAACCAGTCACTTTCTGGATTTACCAAGCAGCTTTTAGTTCTTTCAGGGTCCTTGCTTCCTGTATTGACCAAGGTTTCCAACAAAGAAACAATAATGCATCAGCTCACTGTTACAAGCTTTATACTTGAAACCTTCATTATTTCAAATAAGAAATGAATGAAATTAAATACTTATCTGTATTGTGCATTTTCTCTCTGGTCCACAGGGTCCTGCTTTTACTTTGTAAGCCTTGGGATCCTCCTGCGGACTAGGATGTTTGGCCAACACGCAGGCTGCTCCAAATCATCAAATAATTAATGCCCTACCAGTACACCTTCACGCCGACTGGGTTTACCAAGCATTTGGTGGTGCCCAACCAGTCCCATACCTGGTTGGCCCTCTCCATTGCCGAGCCAACACATGCGTCTGGGTCATCGGCCAATGGAAGGTAACTGCGCCACCGACCATTACAGGTCAAGGCTCCACTACTCTTGCCTTAGGCTTGCATCAGCCTTTCACATGTATCACAATCCCTCAATGCGCATAACAATTCTTCACGCACACAAGGGTGGCACTTCTTCTCTTGTGTAAGCCGGCGATTCCATTAAGGAATTCTTTAGGTGACTTTCTTAACTGCAGGCTGCCATGGCCCCATGATACCCACTCACCCTACACAAGGGTTACCACTACTCATACAGTCCTCTTGAGTATTCTTTTCTTCACTTTTCCCTTTAATGTGCAGCACTGAATTTCATATGTATAATCTGTCAACACAAAATGGATAGCAAGCTCATTAGTATTGCTACTCTAGAACGGTAAACATATGTCATAACATTCACTATCCAACCTTGAAACACCAGGAATGCGTCCATTCCCTTAAGGCGTAGTCAATATTGGCATCCCTAACATAACTCAGCACCAGAAAGGCGTGCACTCCTTACTGATGTGAACTATGAAGGTCCTAATCATACTTCAAGCAGTCTGCCATAATGGAAATAAAATAAAAACATGCTCTGCATATTAACTCTAATAATTAGACATGCATGTATGTATATATATATATATCATTCAGGGTTTATGGAACACTTATCCATTTGCAGATGTTATTTCTCTCCTTTAATGAAGAATGGGGGCTCCTTCTCTGAGTTGACAGTCCCTCGGTTTGCCATACCAATTCCTTTTGATGTTACATGCCTCTCACATGTCTTACTGA
This sequence comes from Larix kaempferi, assembly GCA_027924585.1. Taxonomy (NCBI): domain Eukaryota; kingdom Viridiplantae; phylum Streptophyta; class Pinopsida; order Pinales; family Pinaceae; genus Larix; species Larix kaempferi. The sequence goes on along the minus strand of BSBM01000969.1, from coordinate 914,439 downwards.
CATAATCTTCACCATCTCACTCATATTGTTTACCAATCATGTAGTGCAGATGAGACATTAATAATGTCTTATGGCGTTTCACCTGAAACCCATTTTCAAATCATGGAATCCCTTCCCATGAAGTTCGGCTTCTGCAGGACCTCTCTCTCTTGGCCTTACTGCAATGTGTCTCCCTGGCACACTTATTAAACAACCAAACAGTCAGCAACATTTAACAGTACCATTCAAATCTGATTGTTCCATAACCAATCCATGGCACTAATAATTAAATTCAGCATGAATTTGCAACTCTGTCTACTATAGAAATTGGTTTTCTTATCCATGAGGCTATCCTCATATTGTTTGGCTCCTGTAAGGGACACCACTCTGCCCGCTATGGTCTTATGCCCGCTGCCATACATGAGCATCTACTTACAGCATGTCCTCCTGACACATTTTCATGTAAGCCAAACAATCATTAGCAATTATTAGCAAATTTTCAAATCTGAAACATCTACAAATCTGAGATTTACAACTGTTCTTACTAACAGAACTTAGAGCTCTCAATCATGAGATTCCTTCTCATAAGATCTAGATCAAATTTTCAATCAGCCAAACACTTCATAAGTCTCTATGCATATAATGTTTCATTGCTGCAACAGTTACTGAAACATTTTCAGAATTATAACATTCCATAATTTAAATTTTAAGCTGTTAATATATCAATATCACCAAAATCATTTACTTCACGTAAATCATTATCATACTAAAATTGCAAGGTACAGTCACATCATTTATGCAATTAACTTAAAGCTTTTAAATGCTCATTAATTCATAGCCATATCATTTATACAACTCTATCATTCCAATAGAGCACTCTGGAAGTATGTCAATCATAACTACCTTCATGCAATTTCTTCCCCTGCATTCATAGCAGCTCATGAAATGATCTCAGAATTATCATTAGTTCATCATCTAATTTATTGCTCAATTATAATGAGACATATACATATATCGCAATCATGCATGCGCACAATACATCTCCTCAGGTGTAGGTACCCACATGCATGCATATTCACAACATTTACTCAAGTTTTTCATATGCATTCACTCAATGCTTAACTACAAGATTTATAAAATCTCTTAATGCACATCCACTCAATGCCACCTTGCATTGTTTCATGAGTACTATGCATTCAAGCATATTATGATTGGAACATGACTATCTCATATAACTTGCGTTACCATAATCAGGACCACCAGTCCTCACTTGCTTTGGTTATTAAGCACATAACCAACATACACCTGGCATGATATAAATTCATATGAATGCATTGATATTTCTAAATAGTCATCGGGTGTAAGGATCATTTCCTTCACTTACCCACACCTCACCAAGATTGGTAGGTTAACAGTCCCAATCGGTATTCAATATCACATGCAAACTAACTCAACATAGCTCAAACATAGTTGAAGAGATCTTACCAAATCCTCTTTCAACATTCATGCAATTTGGCACCAATAATCATTACCCGCATGGTTACCATAAACATCGCCTGATGTTACCTGATCAGTTAGCCTCTTACCAAGGTTGCTTGGTCCTTTTGCCAACTTTATGATCATAGATTTGTTGCACCATCCTTTCTGCATAAGGTTGTTGGCTTCATGCAACAACATCCTCAACACATTTAGCCATGCTCTTTGTTATCTTTGGTCCTACAACCAATACCAACATCAATAGTGATTATCAACCACAATATTCTCCATTAGTGGTTCATTGCATATGCAAACTTCATTATTTTACCAATATGCAATATCCAATTTATGCACAAGCATTTCCATATGCACTATGCAATGTTTGTTAAGATGCCATCTAGTGCATATACATCTATGTAATCCCTTACATTTTTAACATTTTTATACCATATGACAATTTCATAATTATAAGTATGATAACAAACACGGGTTTAAAGAATTCTTCCTTTTTCGATCCCTCACTGTAACATGGAATTCCTCTTCCATATCATGCAATTGTAGAAATTGCCCACATTGACAACAAAATTTGTTTGTTAAAACAGCCGTTGGCACTCTTCTGCACTAAATATCTATGATATATGCAGACCTCATTCAAACTCTGGTCATGCATCATTGTTCCCTGCTAGACAAGCTTTCCAATGCCTGTCTTCATGCTCCATTCTGACATCAGGTGCTGGAACTGCATCTCTTCAAAAATGACAACTTTTACTCCAATTCTGCACATTTTATAGAGTTGTATTTTGGTCCAGAATGCCAACTTCAACCACTTTTCACATTTTTAACTCCCTTTGCATCCTGTGCTCCACCTGTGCGCCACCTGCGCACAACCCGCGCGCAATCCGCGCGCAACCTGCACGCCATCTGCGTGCAATCTGCGCGCAACCTGTACGCCATCTGCGCAATCTGTGCATGACCCACACGCAATCCACGCGCAATCTACGCGCAACTGTGCGTGATCCGCGTGGAATCCGCGCGCAATCTACGCGCAACTGTGCGCGATCCGCGCGTAATCTGTGCGCAATCCGCGCACAATCTGTGCGCGATCCACGCGCAATCCACGCGTAACCCGCACGCAATCTGTGCGCGATCCGCACGCAATCCACGTGCAACCTGCACGCAATCTGCGCGCGATCCGCGCGCAATCCACGCGCAACCCGCACGCAATCTGCGCGCGATCCGCGCGTAATCCACGCGCAACCCGCACGCAATCTGCGCGCAATCCGTGCGCAATCTGTGCGCGATCCGCGCGCAATCCACGCGCAACCCGCACGCACTCTGCGCACAATCTGTGCGCGATCCGCATGTAATCTGTGCGCGATCCGCGCGCAATCCGCGCACAATCTGCGCGCAATCCGCAAGCAATCTGCGCGCAATCTACGCGCGACCTGCGCGCAATCCGCGCACAATCTGTGCGCAACCTGCGTGCTTGCGGGGGTCATATCTCCCTCGTCCCTTAACCAAATTGGACGAATTTGGTACCGTTGGAAAGCTCTTGGAGAGGTCTATGCAATGGTGTGATCCTCTGCTACATCTGAAAAATTTGACCCTGTCATTTTTTTCCAGTCAAAATGCCGCCCCCAACTTCCCAATTTTACATCAAAACCATTCTGTCTCTTTCCTGCAACTACAACTTTTCACAACAATTAGAAAATTTTCTGGAATGTGCCCTTTCATCCCCTTACAGAGGTGAACTACTACAGATCAGACTTGCATAAAAACTTGCATAAAAACAGTAAGAGAATGACAAGAACTTGCATCTCTAATAAGGGATTTTCTTTTCATTTCACATTCAACAATCCAACCAATGGATTCACAATTAATCTCCAAGCAGCCAACAAGCATGGGTAAGGAGACTCATGAGCATAAGGGCGTAATTTGCAGGCTTTCCTCACTTCTGAAAACCATCAAATTGGCCACACAATGTGGATTCATTGTAATTAACAATCATCATTAAGACATGGGGCTGTAACAACTGACTATTCATGCTTTTAAACAAACAGAACTCATTTCCAGCCATGCTCAACATTCAAGTTCATGCATTCAAAGCATCATGGACATTCAAGGAACATGGATTCATCATTAATCATGGTCTCAAGCACATGATGCATCATCTCCTATGCACAACAATTAACAACAACAACAACAAAACAATATAAGATGGCAGAGGTTTCCCCTCCTTTCTCTCCTCCATGGAGGCAAACAGACAAATACAAACTGAATGCTACAGCATTGGGGACAAATTAGAGCAAGCATTCATCTTGAAAATGAATTTTCTCGCTCCTTCCTCTATTTCATAGAATGCAATCAATGCAAGCAGCTTGCAAAAATCCCCAAACAGTCATGGAAATGATTTTCCGTTCCAACAAATAGAAGCCATGCAATCTTGAGGTTTCTTTAATGCATTTTAGTCCCAAATACAAAATGCATGTACACACAATGATTTATATCTCTGTGAAGGGTCCAACAGCCGTAGTGTTGAACCTAGAGCTCTGATACCACTCTATAACGTCCCCTTCCATCATCAAATGCAGGGAAGGAAACATTAACAACACACTGGGGCTTTTGGCAGACTTAGCCCCAATATTACATTACTCATAAATTCATAACAATTAAAACTTATATATGCAGATTCATCTCAATATAAACACAGCGGAATAAACATACTAATAAGCACACAACCAGTAATGCCTAACAGATATATGTATATATATATATATATCACAGCGGGGGATGATTCAGCATATAGAGACTCAATCTCATTACAATGCCATGCATGGATTCCAAATTAAGATAATCAACTCATTTCATTAAACATGGACAATTTAACATATTGCAGAACACAAAATGCAAATAATTTATAATACACAGAACACTTATATTGAAAAGTAGATGTCCAACGACTGGCTACGTGAGAGCAACGTTCCACCCAACCATAGATCTCTTTCCAGCCTATATTCTTTCAGCTGAGAGATCACCCCCGAGCTGGGCTGTGTATCCACTAAGGAGGAACTAGATGGCTCACTCACAGTCAGGGTTTCACTCAGACAACCATGCTAAGCCAACACACAGTTGGGTTTTTCAAGCATGCAATGGGAAATGGAGGAGGATGCTAGTCCCCTAAGCTCAATCCCAGAGCCACATACACTTCAAGCTGGACTCAGCAATCCCATCCTCTGTTCATACATCCACACTTGGATTTCTCACAACTCTGTCACGAATAACCCCAAATCCGTCACTGATTTTCTGGGATGTTAAAACTGGGTTTTCCCATGGATTTCGGGGTAGCTAATGCTCCCAAATTCGCCCCAAGGTTCATACCAATGGATCCCCCATTGGATTTCACTGTCCAATACCAAATCTGAGCGTTTTTGGCTCTTCAAAACGTGGGTTCTTTCAAAGTCGCGATTTCTGGTTTTTCACTCTGCTGGCAAATCGTTTTTGGATGGAAAGTGGTGCTGGTCAGTTTCACAATGGAATGGGGATGAGGAAGAAGCAACTTCCATGAGGTAGAGTGGCTTGTGGTACAAGAAAACAGAGCCCATACTCTGCCATACGAATTTATGGGCTGCCCATGCTCCATTGAAGCCATGGACTGAAATCCTCAACCACTTCCTTACAACATAATTAAATGTCAGCAAGGAAAGTCAAATGGGTTCTCAAGGTGACATATGACAGCCTATGGTTCAATCCCATAGCCCCCTCACCACTCCCTAGTGGATACACGTGGCCGCTTCTCATTCGTTGCCTCCATAGCCAGTCTTGGAACTTTATATTGCATGATGTTTATTTACATCCTATTACAATTTCCATGGCTTAAGAGCACATGGGCATCACATATCAATGCTTGCCTTTTTAAACCAAATTCGGGCTTTCACTAGCGGGGCCTTGGCCTTGAGCTCCACGCTAGGAAAACATACCTTACATGTACACATTATTTACATTAAATGCTAATGTATCCTAAGGGTCAAAATGGGGTATTACAGAAATGTATTTAGCGACATCCTTCTTCATCCTTGGCCAGAAATAATATTTTCTTGATGTAGCAATTGTTTTTTGATATACTGGGTGACCAAAGTGTGGAGCTTTATGGATTTCATCCATAACAATCCTCCTCAAATCTGCCACATTTGGAATATAGGCTCTATTCTTATAAGTAAGAAGTCCGTCTTTTTCCAAATGATATCCTTCATACTTATTTTCAAGGTCTTGCTGCTACAATTTGTCCTTTATCTGCACATACGCTTCATCCTCAGCAATATGGTTAACAATCTGTTGTCTCAAATCTGGTTGGAAAGTACTAAGTGCTGCCACATGCATTTCATGTACTTTCCTGCTGAGTGCATCTGCTACCTTGTTTTCTTTCTCTTTTATGTGTTTGATTTCAAAATCAAATTCACACAAAAATTCCAACCATCTAGCTTTCCTAGCATTTAAAGTTGGCTAATCAAACAAGTATTTCAGACCACAATGGTCTGTCCTTAACTCAAATTTCCTTTCCATTAAGTAATGCCTTCACATCTTTAAAGCATGTACTATGGTTGCAAGTTCTATATCATGGGTAGTGTACTTCTTCTCATGCTTCTTCAATTTTCTTGACTCATAGCTTATCACATGGTTGTATTGTATAAGAACTCCTCCAAGTCCTTGATTGCATCATCGGTACACACCACAAAGTCTTTTTCTGGGTGTGCAATTTTCAAAATTGGTGCACTCGTAAGAAGATTCTTCAACCTTTGGAAACTTTCCTCACATCTTGGTGACCATTCAAACTTTATCCCCTTCTTTTGCAAAGAAGTGATTGGGTTTGCGACCTTGGAGAATCCTTCGATAAACCTCCTGTAGTAACCAACAAGGCCCATAAAAGATCTCACATCTGTCACATTTCTTGGAGCTGGCCAATTCATGATGGCTTCAATCTTCTTAAGGTCTACAAATATTCCTTCGTTGGAGATGATGTGACCCAAATAATGAATTCTATCTTTATGAAAGTCACATTTGCTTAGCTTTGCATAAAACTTATGCTCCCTTAGCAATTGCAAGGCCATTCTCAAATGTTCTTCATGCTCTTCTTCATTCTTAGAATAGATGAGAATGTCATCTAGAAATACAAGAACAAACTTGTCCAAATACTTTCTAAAAACACTATTCATGAGACACATGAATGTAGCTGGTGCATTTGTGAGACCAAATGGTACCACCATAAACTCATAGTGCCCATACCTTGTTCTAAAGGCTATCTTATGAATATCTTCCTCTTTGATTTTTATCTGATGGTAACTAGACCTCAAGTCAATCTTTGAAAATACTTTTGCTCCTCTCATTTGATCAAAAAGGTCATCAATTCGGGGCAATGGGTATTTGTTCTTCACAGTGACTTTGTTCAACTGCGTGTAGTCAATACATAACCTGAGTGTTCCATATTTCTTTTTCACAAATAGAACAGGTGCTCCCCACGGGGACACACTTGGCCTGATATATTTCTTTTCCAACAACTCTTGTAATTGCATTTTCAATTCTAGCAATTCCAATGTACTCATCCTGTAGGGTGTCTTAAACACTGGCGCAGCTCCTGGCACAAGTTCAATTGTAAAATCAATGTCTCTCTTTGGAGAGAGTCCTGGAATCTCATCAGGAAAAACATCCCTGAATTCTTGCAATACATGATAGTCCTCCAATTTAAGAGTTTTATTCTCCGCCGCCTCTAAAACATGGGCTGCATAGAATTGACAACCCTTTCTACAGAACTTCTTCAGCTGGATGGCTGAAACCTACTTAACATAAGTCACCTTTGGAATTCCTTTTACAACCCTTGGGTTTCCTTCTTTGCCCATGCATTCAAACGTCTTATTGTAGTAGTCAAGTTTAACCTTGTGTGCTTCTAACCAATCCATTCCAATGATAATATCATAGGAATGGAGGAGTCTTGAACCCCTTCTTCCTTTGATCAAACTTTTCATTTTTCTTATCCTTCCATGCCTTATGGAATTCTGGTTTGCTTTTGTTTTGATCAAAGCAATACTTGGCCTTCCTTATTGCCTCCTCTAGAGTTCGAGGTTCAGCAAACTCAATACTGTCTTTATATGATTGAGGTAGCCCACTTAGAAAGCGCTGAATTTTCACCTTATCATCTCGAATGTACCTGACATATCTCAGAAGCTCCAAGAATTTGTTTCCATATTCTTCCATGGTCAATTGTCCCAATTTCAGCTCATGGAACTCTTTGATCTTATCATCATAGTACCTGTCAGAGACGTACTTCTGCTTGAAGTATTTCTTGAACTGCTTCCACACAATTTTTCTTTCATTGATCTTCCTCACTTGCCTAATGTGATCCCACCATATAGATGCTCTTCCATTCAAGTTGAAGATGGCTACCCTTGCCTTCATATTTCCCGAGTAGTCTTGGGCTTGGAAATACTTTCTCATCCCAGGAAGCCAAGCTTCAGCTTCTTGACCAGATTTTACCTCTCCATCAAATGTAGGAGGTTTTGCCTTCTTAAATTCTCCATGTGAATTGTTCTTGTAGTGCCTCTTCCTCTTACTTCTACGAGCTGAAGAGCTTGAACCCTCAATGGATTCTTCAGAGTCAGTTGATCCATTAGAAGAGATTTTTGGAGTATATGTTCTGTCTGTAGAAACTCTTCTTGAGCTACTGGACCTCTTGCGGGAATTCCTCCTAGAACTACTCCCACCCTTTCTGGATTTGATGTCTGATGCCCAGAGTTTATTTTCCTTAGGGTGTCTGTCAAACTGTGCATCATGGCTACATTCAACTGATTTTGTTCTTCCTAAGCTTTAATCATCCTTTCATTATCTTCTCTACAACTTTGCAATTCCACCCTTAGGCTCCTCATGGTGGTTGTAATACCTGGAGGAGTCTCTTGATTTCTTCTCCCATTAGATTATGTTTCAGCATTCTCAACATGTATGTTCTCCCCCATGGCATCTATCTCAGGCTCATAGGGATCCTGTGCATCATCCATGATGTTGATTTTCTTGGCCCAACCAAGACCCAAAACTTCCAATTGCACTATCTAGAAGGATGCCCTGATGTAACTGTGATTCTGCAAAATGTGTTCATCAACACAATTGTCAGCTGCATTATATTCTCAAAAATTCATAAATTACTTTCTTTTGACCCATTTCGGACCAACTCGCTGAGTTTTGCTGGTTGGCGAACTTAAAGTTTCCGGCCGATACGCTGCGGAGCAACTCGCTGAGTTCTGTCGGTCGAAGAACTCAGCTTTTCTTGCCGATCCATTTCGGCTCCACTCAGCGAGTTTCGCCGATCCGTTTCGGCTCCACTCAACGAGTTTTGCCAAAAAATTTTCCATCTTTTTCGCTGAACTTGTTAACTTTTGCCGATTCGGCGGACTTAAAATTTCTCGCCGACCACTTCGGCTCAAACTCACCAGTTCTCGTCGACTGCTTTCAGCGCAAACTCACTAGTTCTGGCCGACCGTTTCGGCGAAACTTGCGATTCGTCGTCGACCCATTTCGATGGGAAAACTCGAAATATGGCGCCAACATAGACTTAGACAAAATTCTCAAAAACACTTAGAAAAATTTGAAATTTTTCATTCTTTCCGTGATGATCGCTGCTCAATAGGAGGTGATCTTACCTCTGCAATTATTCAATTTAGCCATTTAGGCCTGATGCTGTAACCTGTGGTGATCAGGAAGGGGTCTTCCCTTTGCAACTATGATCGGATTTGGCCCATAGAGGCCGAATGCTGTAGCCTATGGCTCTGATACCATTCTGTCACATCCCCTCCCATCATACCAGTGCGATGGAGAGAACGTGATGCTAAAACTAGGCATCTGGCCCCATGATTACTAAATAAAGATTCACATAATATAAAAATGCATATGCAGATGTATAAATACAAGAAACACAGTGGAAGTAAATTCAATTACCCATTTATCATACATTCAAGATATTCATGATATTCATCAAATAAATACATTGCAGAGTTAACACAAGAGAGTACTTATCTTATAACAAAGTAGTCCCTAGCAACTGGCTATGCAACTGCAACATTCCACCCAACCATAGGCCAATTGTGATCATCAATATATCAACACAACTGCCACCCCCCGAGCTGGGCATGATCTCTATAAGGAAAAAGGGAACATCAAACTCACACATAGCCCAAAGATACACCAAAATCAGCCAAACCAATCTACAGTTGGGTTTATCAGGCTACTAAGGAAATGGAAAGGGAGAATTGCTAAGCTAGTGAGCTCAACGCCAGAGATATGGACACCCTGTACAATATCTTATCTATCTTGGTCCCCACAATACCTACACACCTGGAATAAGGAAGCATTCCCTTCACTATTACACAGTCCCTCAGGCCATACCTTCCATTCTAGTGTTCTTCAAGGTGTGCATAGAAGAGCAACCAGCCCTTTTGATCTTCTTGAGAGGTTACCTCCTCACTAGGTTTATCAAGCCAATTCTGGTCCACTTCTACTCCTAATTCTTGCTTACAAGTTCCAACCAAAACAGAGATGCACTGTTGATGTATATGTAACTTCGGAATGTATTTCATTTATATATTATTGTACTCCTATAGAGATGTGTCATTCCTCTATACGGAAGTGTCGTCATGTGTATTGAAAAGTGTCGCAAGTGTGTTAACTTGCTGATGGGTTATTAGACCACCATGTGTGGGGTCGGACCTGATTTATGTAACATGTGGTTATTGTACCTAGCTAGACAAGTTAGCCCCACAAGGTTATTGGGCAAACAGAACAAGTATAAATAGAGATCGGGAGATCTCTATTTGGATCACTCAGAAACTCATTCTTCCTTCACTCGGAAAGTGGCGCACATGTGAGGAGGAGGATAATCTGCTAGTAGAAGACTATCTCTATGTATTTGGTTGTACTTTGGTTGAGCCATTGCTCTCTATATCTCTGAGGAAGTTGTGGGGTTTTTCACCTTAGGGTTTTCCCCACAGAAACTTTGTGTGTCTATTGTCTCTCATGCTTTTGATTCTTGTGATGATTGACATGCTTGTTATGATTGATATGCATTGATATACTGTACATGTTGTTCTCTCAGTAAAGATCCTAGAGTATTGTGAATTAATGCTCAAAATTTAACATGGTATCAGAGTTAACCCGAGAAGAAGACATTGTGCAGTGACAAAAACTAGGGTTTCTTGTTTATTCGGTTTCTCTCCACAGATTTTGGAAAAGCAGTATAGTAGATTAACTCTACTCATCAAGGAGAATCTACCTGTCCAATCAGAATTCCATTCTGAGTATTTTTCAAATTTGGCCCTAAAAATTAGGGTTTCCACAAAAATAGGAATTTCTGAAATCTGAAGACATAGCTGGAAGCTCCTTGGAAAAATCGAAGTTTAGAGCTTTGGATCGAGATTTTTGGCTGAGCAAATCTCTGGGAAACTCAAACCCTAATTCAGGGTCCTCCCGAGTGAACCCGTGAAGACTAAAAGGAATTTCTGAAGGGTGAAGCTTTGCAGATCTCAAAATATGAATACACCAGGCTGATCAGATCATCAAGGCGCATCTTTCTATCCTTTCAGAAAGTTGAAATTCACATTTTGAATTTTTAGGGTTTTTTTGACAAAACCTAATCCAAGACCAGATCTAATTTTTTTCAACAAAGCAAGTGGTAAGACCTAAATCTTTTCTATTTCCATTTGAAGTACTCTTTAAGATGTCTCACCACACCAAGCTTGAGGATAAGCTTGAAGGGGCTGATAACTTTCGAGCCTGGAAGTATAGGATTGGGTTAATCCTAGAAGAAAATGAATTGGACTCCTACATCAGCTCTGAGGTCCCTATCCCAGAGGATGAAGAGGCTAAGGTTTTGCATAAGAAGAAATTGGTCAAGGAAAAGAGAATCATTGTTGATTCTATAAAAGACCATCTCATACCACATGTGTCATCTCTAAAGACACCCAAGGAGATGTTTGACTCCCTGACCAAGTTATTTGAAGGGGAGAACATAAATCGGAAGATGACTCCGCGGAATCAATTGAAAGGGGTCAAAATGTTGAATGGAGAGACCATTCAATCTTACTTCTCCAAGGTCTCTCAGATCAAGGAACAACTTGAAGCCGTGGATGAAGTAGTGGACAATGGTGAAGTTATTATGACCACTATGAATGGCCTACCTAGGTCATGGGACTCCTTTATTCAAGGAATCTGTGCAAGAAAGAAATTAATCTCTTTCAGTAGGCTATGGGAGGAATTCTCTCAAGAAGAAGCAAGTCTTGTAGCACGAGAAGAAAAGATGGTTGGTGAAGATCAAGCTCTCGCAGCTCACACCAAAAGAAGCAAGCCTAAAAGGGAGCATTCTTAGCAGAAGAGATCCACTCATTATCACCAAAAGAATAAGAAGGATCTAAGGTGCTTCACATGCAATGAGAAGGGTCACTTTGCTTCAGAATGTCCCAAGAACAAAAGGGACAAGAACAAGAACAACAACTTCAACAACAAGAAGAAGGGCATCAAAAGAAGGTACCATGCTCATGCTACTGAAGATGATGAACCTCCAAAGAAGAAGGCCATAGTAGAAAGTGATGATGACTCATCAAGTGAAGAAGAGTATGTTCTAATCTCTGCTCTCACAGGTACTATCTCCCATGGTTGTAATGATTGGCTTATTGATAGTGGGGCTTCCAAACACATGACCGGGTTTAAAGAATCTTTTGTAAATCTATCTGAACATGAATCACCCCATACAGTGAAACTTGGGGATGACTATCAATACCCTATCAAAGGAAGTGGTGGAGCCTTCTACAACCTAGATTCTGGAAAGTCTTTGAAGATGAAAGAAGTTCTTTATGTACTTGGGCTCAAGAAGAACCTACTCTCCATATCTGCATTGGATGCAAAAGGTATGAGGGTTGCATTTGTGGATGGCCAAGTTCTAATGTGGCCAAAAGGTAAAACTATCGATGATGCAGTAGTGATTGGATAGCAAGAGAGAGGCTTGCATAAATTGAAGGGACAACCTGAACATGCCATGGTGCATGAGTCCATGGAGCCAAGTGAACTTTGGCATAGAAGACTTGCACATATGCACTACAGAGCATTACCAATTGCAAGTAAGGCTGTAGAAAGTCTTCCTGAAATTAAGACCAAGCATGAAGGTGTTTGCAAAGGATGTGCAAAAGGAAAGAACATTAAGAAGGCATTGCCAAGCAGTGAAAGCAAGGAAAAATGTATCTTGAAAATCATCCACTCCGATGTATGCAGTCCTATTTCATCCAGCTCTCTGAGTGAGTATGTTTACTATGTCTCTTTCATTGATGACTTCTCCAGGAAGACTTGGGTTTACTTCTTGAAGAACAAAGATGAAGTATTTGATAAGTCCAAGGAATTCAAAACCTTGATGGAGAACCAAACTGATAAGAAGATCAAAACATTCAGATCTGACAATGGTGGAGAATTCACCTCAGGTGACTTCAAGAAGCTATGCAGTGATTCAGGGATTAAGAGGGAGTTGACTGCTCCTTACAATCCACAACAGAATGGAGTTGCAAAAAGAAAGAATAGAACAATCATGTTGATCGTGAAATTGAAGATCCGCAACAACCTGTAGATCCACCCCGTGAGAATAACTCTCACAAGAGGAAACCTGTATGGGCTAGAGAGCTCATTCAAGATGTAGAAAGATATGGCATTCCAGAAGAAGAACACAGAGCAAAGAAGAGAACTAGATCACATACCAGCTATGTTGCTTTACTCTATGATATCATGAACAAAGAACCTTCCAGTTATGAAGAAGCAGCGGAAAAGAAAGAATGGAAGGATGCCATGGTCAAAGAATACCAATCAATAATGAAGAATGATGTTTGGGATGTTGTACCAAGACCTGAAGGGAAGTCTATTGTGACTTCCAAATGGATTTACAAGATCAAGCATGCTGCAGATGGCAGCATAGAGAAATACAAGGCAAGGTTCGTAGCTCGTGGCTTCTCTCAGAAAGAGGGAATAGATTATGAAGAAACTTTTGCTCCTGTAGCCAAGTACACTTCCATCAGATCAGTACTTTCCCTGGCTGCAGCGATGAAATGGAAGATACACCAGATGGATGTCAAGACTGCTTTCTTGAATGGTGTAGTTGAAGAGGAAGTGTATGTGGAGCAGCCACTCAGTTTTGAAACACATGACAGGGAGTCATATGTGTGCAAATTGAAGAAAGCCTTGTATGGCTTGAAGCAAGCTCCTAGGACTTGGTATGGTAGGATGGATAGTTTCCTATCTAGTTTGGGATTTCCCAAGAGTAAAGCAGATTCCAACCTGAGTGCATCTGCTACCTTGTTTTCTTTCTCTTTTATGTGTTTGATTTCAAAATCAAATTCACACAAAAATTCCAACCATCTAGCTTTCCTAGCATTTAAAGTTGGCTAATCAAACAAGTATTTCAGACCACAATGGTCTGTCCTTAACTCAAATTTCCTTTCCATTAAGTAATGCCTTCACATCTTTAAAGCATGTACTATGGTTGCAAGTTCTATATCATGGGTAGTGTACTTCTTCTCATGCTTCTTCAATTTTCTTGACTCATAGCTTATCACATGGTTGTATTGTATAAGAACTCCTCCAAGTCCTTGATTGCATCATCGGTACACACCACAAAGTCTTTTTCTGGGTGTGCAATTTTCAAAATTGGTGCACTCGTAAGAAGATTCTTCAACCTTTGGAAACTTTTCTCACATCTTGGTGACCATTCAAACTTTATCCCCTTCTTTTGCAAAGAAGTGATTGGGTTTGCGACCTTGGAGAATCCTTTGATAAACCTCCTGTAGTAACCAACAAGGCCCATAAAAGATCTCACATCTGTCACATTTCTTGGAGCTGGCCAATTCATGATGGCTTCAATCTTCTTAAGGTCTACAAATATTCCTTCGTTGGAGATGATGTGACCCAAATAATGAATTCTATCTTTATGAAAGTCACATTTGCTTAGCTTTGCATAAAACTTATGCTCCCTTAGCAATTGCAAGGCCATTCTCAAATGTTCTTCATGCTCTTCTTCATTCTTAGAATATATGAGAATGTCATCTAGAAATACAAGAACAAACTTGTCCAAATACTTTCTAAAAACACTATTCATGAGACACATGAATGTAGCTGGTGCATTTGTGAGACCAAATGGTACCACCATAAACTCATAGTGCCCATACCTTGTTCTAAAGGCTATCTTATGAATATCTTCCTCTTTGATTCTTATCTGATGGTAACTAGACCTCAAGTCAATCTTTGAAAATACTTTTGCTCCTCTCATTTGATCAAAAAGGTCATCAATTCGGGGCAATGGGTATTTGTTCTTCACAGTGACTTTGTTCAACTGCGTGTAGTCAATACATAACCTGAGTGTTCCATATTTCTTTTTCACAAATAAAACAGGTGCTCCCCACGGGGACACACTTGGCCTGATATATTTCTTTTCCAACAACTCTTGTAATTGCATTTTCAATTCTAGCAATTCCAATGTACTCATCCTGTAGGGTGTCTTAAACACTGGCGTAGCTCCTGGCACAAGTTCAATTGTAAAATCAATGTCTCTCTTTGGAGAGAGTCCTGGAATCTCATCAGGAAAAACATCCCTGAATTCTTGCAATACATGATAGTCCTCCAATTTAAGAGTTTTATTCTCCGCCGCCTCTAAAACATGGGCTGCATAGAATTGACAACCCTTTCTACAGAACTTCTTCAGCTGGATGGCTGAAACCTACTTAACATAAGTCACCTTTGGAATTCCTTTTACAACCCTTGGGTTTCCTTCTTTGCCCATGCATTCAAACGTCTTATTGTAGTAGTCAAGTTTAACCTTGTGTGCTTCTAACCAATCCATTCCAATGATAATATCATAGGAATGGAGGAGTCTTGAACCCCTTCTTCCTTTGATCAAACTTTTCATTTTTCTTATCCTTCCATGCCTTATGGAATTCTGGTTTGCTTTTGTTTTGATCAAAGCAATACTTGGCCTTCCTTATTGCCTCCTCTAGAGTTCGAGGTTCAGCAAACTCAATACTGTCTTTATATGATTGAGGTAGCCCACTTAGAAAGCGCTGAATTTTCACCTTATCATCTCGAATGTACCTGACATATCTCAGAAGCTCCAAGAATTTGTTTCCATATTCTTCCATGGTCAATTGTCCCAATTTCAGCTCATGGAACTCTTTGATCTTATCATCATAGTACCTGTCAGAGACGTACTTCTGCTTGAAGTATTTCTTGAACTGCTTCCACACAATTTTTCTTTCATTGATCTTCCTCACTTGCCTAATGTGATCCCACCATATAGATGCTCTTCCATTCAAGTTGAAGATGGCTACCCTTGCCTTCATATTTCCCGAGTAGTCTTGGGCTTGGAAATACTTTCTCATCCCAGGAAGCCAAGCTTCAGCTTCTTGACCAGACTCTGTAGAACTTCCAATATGAAAAAGGACTGACTCTGTAGAACTTCCTATGACGAGTAGATTCAGAGATTGGTTGCGATAGCAACAGCAGTGATGATGACGATGACGAAGCATCGATGACGACGATCTAGAGAAGAAGACTTGTGCTAGCAGATCTGTGTCGAGAAATACCTTCCTAGTTAAGAGAGAGTGTTGATGTATATGTAACTTCGGAATGTATTTCATCCATGTATTTCATTTATATATTATTGTACTCCTATAGAGATGTGTCATTCCTCTATACAGAAGTGTCTTCATGTGTATTGACAAGTGTCGCAAGTGTGTTAACTTGTCGATGGGTTATTAGACCACCATGTGTGGGGTCGGCACTGATTTATGTAACATGTGGTTATTGTACCTAGATAGATAATTCGGCCCCATAAGGTTATTGGGAAAATAGAACAAGTATAAATAGAGATCAGGAGATCTCTATTTGGATCACATAGAAACTCATTCTTCCTTCACTCGAAAAGTGGCGCACATGTGAGGAGGAGGATCATCTGCTAGTAGAAGACTATCTCTATGTATTTGGTTGTACATTGGTTGAGGCATTGCTCTCTCTATCTCTGAGGAAGTTGTGGGGTTTTTCACCTTAGGGTTTTCCCCACAGAAACTCTGTGTGTCTATTGTCTCTCATGCTTTTGATTCTTGTGATGATTGACATGCTTGTTATGATTGATATGCATTGATATACTATACATGTTGTTCTCTCAGTAAAGATCCTAGAGTATTATGAATTAATGCTCAAAATTTAACATGCACACAACAGTAAAATCACAAGTGCTGGGTATGAAGAAAAACGTGGGCAGCCAAAAAACAAAGTGGTAGATTGGGAATCAACCATGGGAGAGTAAAACAGTTTCCTGAAAATGTTCATGGGAATTCCAGGGGCAGAAACGACCTCCATAAACTCCCAAAACGTGACTCCCTTTCTCTCGGCCACTATGCAACACAAAAATGGGCTCCCAGCAATGGAAAATGCAAGAAAATGGTAGGAAACATGAAGGAGAAAGACCCAGCTAGCTCAGACTGCGTGAGAGAGCAAAGACAATGGGTGAAGAATGGCTTTGGGCACAATTTCATGGGTGTTTTTTTGCCCCAAAAGCAAAAGTATGTTTTCCCAGGTTGATGGCTTGCCCATGCACGAAATTGGCTACCTTAACTCTTCATTCCCAAGGCATTAACTACCTCAACCAACTCTTAGAATAATTAAATGATTGGATGCATAAGTCAAAATGGGTAGTTGGGGTTCATTCATTGACATTATGCTTATCACCATTGGCTCAAGGGTTTGAATAATTTCCCTCCCTATTCCTTGTAGAATCATGCCCCCATCTCTTTGTTGCATTGCATAGCTAGTTGTGAGTATTTCATTAAAATTCATATTTACATGATGTCTTAATTTCTATTGTGCATAGCTAGCACAAGAACTATATCCATCGATTTTTAATTGCCGATACATAAAACGATAAATCAATGGCGGGGCCTTGGCCTTGAGCTCCTCACCATGATTTAATAAAGATATTTACATCATTTACAATTTTATTGCAATGGGGTCAAGATGGGGACATGACAATGATATTGTAATGGTATTTGTAGGAATCCTTCCATATTTCGACAACAATTTAGTTGTCTTTTGTGAAAATAAAAATACACAAACTCGCATTAGTTGAAATCACTAGTTTGTTTCTCCAAGAATATATAAGAAATAAAGAGTGTAATGGAACCGAATGTTGGAGCATCAATGTTATTTCTTAATGAATAAAATACCCCTCCTAGATGAGGATCATCTACAAACATGTCAAAAAACAAGAACACAGAAATACACAATTACTATAAAAGGATAGACTACTAGGACAATATTGCCAGTTTAAAAAGGAAATAATTAAAAGGTGCAAAATCATGAGAAACATGCAAATACAATAGGAGGCAATTAACCAATTAACTAAGTGTCATACAACAATGTCTACATTATAAAAATTCAAAGACATGTGGTTTATTAACTATAGAGAATCTCAACATATGATGCCTCCCAAGTAGTAGCATTTTTCTAGTAAAAAACATGACATTGGTAGAGAGTATGAATGGAAACAATATGAAACATGGTATTGAAGGAAAATGAGTTTTTTTCAATTGGTATAAAGAATGATGTTTCAAAAACTATAAAAATATATGTTATGATCATGCACTAGCCAATAATTTTTCATTAGTTAGAAAAGACTCAAAAATTGGTTTCAAAATTAAGTTCAATAGCAAGAAATGCATACCACTTGATGACAAAGGAAAAGTTCAATATAGGAACATAACAATAATGCAAATACTCAGATACAAGAATAGAAATCCAAAGAGAGAGAGCAAGCATGCAATTAATGAAGGAGATTGTCATAATGTACACATGCATTGTACTATATATATATGAATACAAAATGTGATGGAGTGATCAAAGTTGGCCAAGTCCCCAATAAAATACAATAAGGTGGGAAAATGGTAAAGATAAACATGAAGTATAAAAATGCAATAAATTACAAAATAAATGTATAAATAGATGGAAGTGAAGTACAAATATAATACATGTTCACGATTTACACTAAGCCCATCAAATCCTCCTTATTTAGAGGAAATTGTCCTTAATCTTTTGTTGTGATTAGGGGTACACCTCTTCCTTTAAATACAAAATAATTCTTGGGCCTTGTGTAGTTGGGACCTTTGTATGAACCCATGTCCTTGCTAAAAATGAAGTGCTTGAACTAGTGGTCGAAAATTGGTGGGTGGCATACCTTCTTAAGAATGAAGCACTAATGTAGGACCATGAATATGAGGAATGAAACAAGTAGTGATGTACTCAAAAGGGTTGAATTCGTTCAAATTTATAGTTGAGGTGCGTGAGAAAAGTAGTTGAGAAAATTCTTGTTTGATGTAGGGGGGTGTATGGAGGATTGTGTGGTGGAGGTTTCCCTCCATGATTAAGTGAGAAGTTATTGTGAGTTGTCTTGATAACTATTGAAAGAGTAGAATATAGAAAGCACAACTCTAAATGCATGAAAAGAGAGACATCCATTAAAGGTAGGGAGTTTGCTATGACAATATGGAGACACTCTAGATGGTTCTCTAACACCATAGGCTTACCATGTAGTGGAGTTGTAACATTTGATGCATCTCAATGGTTTGTGAAACTTGAAAATATTGCAATGAGGCATGTTCCTATAAAATACTAGGTACATGACTCATTACAATGGAGGTAACCTTGGCTCATAAGATTCTTCATGTATGTTGGCATTCACAAGAGGAGAGAGCCAAATGATACAAAAGATGTTGGGGCATGATAGTAACCACATAAAAGTGCAAGAGATGTGTACAATGCTACAAAAGGAAAGGTATAAAACGTTGAAATGATGAAACCTCTTGATTGATAGATACATGGTTGTTGAAGAAACTATTGCATGGTATGGAACATGGACTCCATGTCTTCCAACATTTTGATTTGAATCCCTTGTTTCCATTGTTCAAATTCCTATTGTTGTTGTGTGAGGGTTTCCATGAAAATTTTATTTTTTCATTGTTGATATGTTATGACTTCAATGATGTTGGATTTGACAATCTATTGAAGAATTCTGCAAAGTTATAGCTTAGAAACAAATAAAATTTTCAAGATAGAAATTATGAGTTGCAAGTTACATGCATAAAATGGGCCTAAGCATAACACACAAAAATGTTGTTGGAACATTCCACAAAAACAATTCAATTTTTCAAAAAAGATCATGGATTCTTCCATTCATAGATAGGTATCCTCCACTCCAACAAAATTTCAAAAATATTTCCAAAAAAATGCAAAAAATAAAAAAATGAGAGAAGCAGAAGTTATAATGAGTTAACTATGGACAAATGCCCTACAATTGGGTGAGTAATGTTTCAATGTTTCTATAGATCACTAGAACACTTGGATTTGGGAGCTCAAAAATTCCCAAGGAGGTTGAAATTGAAAAACTCTAAATACGCCCTAATCTTAGAGCTTTGATACTAACTAATATAAGCACACACACACACACACACAGTGTGAGTGTGTGTGTGTGTGTGTGTGTGTGTGAGAGAGAGAGAGAGAGAGAGAGAGAGAGAGAGATAGAGATTGTTTGTGTGTGTGTGAGAGAGAGAGAGAACAAAATGGTGGGAGAGCGATCAAAGTTGACCAAGTATCCAATAAAATACAAAAAAGTAGGCGAGTGACAAGAATAAGGATAAAATTCAAGATGAATTCACTTAAAAATGGATTATAATAAAGTAAAAAAAATGATAAAATACAAATATAATACATGCTCACTAAAATAAGTCTCATAAAATTTGCAATAATAAGAGTTACATTTAAGAATCTTTATAAATTGTTATATCAAAAGACACCATAAAAAACTAAAGGTCATCATGATATGGATTGTAATCATCAAATAGAATCACTAACAATTGGAATGAATATAGATAAAACAAACAAAAATATCTCTTTGGCATATTGACTTGGACATATTGACCTCCAAATACTCTAAAGAAGATGTGACAACCATAAATTGTTTATGTTTCGGACTTTGATGTTGGTGAAGTTTTCAATTTTTTTTAATATGTATAAATAGAACCAACATTAAGAAAAACTCCCATCAGTCGACTGACCTTCCTTAGACCCTTTACCTTTCTTGACTTTCATTGACTTACAATTTCGTCTATAATGCCTAACTTTATCGTATCTCCAGCATGTTTTCATTGCTGGACCAGGGGATCTGGTCTTAGATCTACCCCTCGACTTCAATATTCTACCCAAGGCTTTGCCTTTTCCTCTGTCTACTAGTCATCCTCTTACCATTAAGGCATCATGGGTTGAACCTTCCATGTTCTTTCATCTCACCTATTCTGACAACATAGATGCAACCACATCATCGATATTCAATGTGGTACTATTGATTCCAATAGAGGCCACGACCAGTCTATCCCACGAATATGGAAAATAACACAACATAATGATTCACTTTTCCTCCTCAGTGATTTTAATATCTACAAACAACAACTGACTAATTACAATGTTGAAGACATTAAGGTGCTATGTAATTGAGTCACCTTCACCCATCCTCAGAAGATATAACTTCTTCTAAAGAAACAAGTTGTTAACTAGATATTTCACCTAGTACAAGTTCCCCAACTTTTTCGATAACTTCTTTGCAGTGTTTTATTCCGAGACATTCAAAAATACAAAATCTCCTAAACAAAGTCATATTGTACTCCTTGCCTTTCTGTCGATATTTTTTCAATCGTCCTTTGATACACCATCTGAAGTCGTTCCTGGGTTGACTACTACCCATTACTCTCTATCCACAGGGAGATCCTCCATTTTAAGCTTCCAAAGATAAAAAATTTTCCATTAAAATTTTCAATTTCTATCCTCAACGTGTTAGCCATTCTAACTATAAATCAATGTTTTTGGAAACCTCCCATTGCAATAGGTATTCACCAAATCCAGGACCAAGCTAAAAACTCGGTAACAGAGGCCCCCCCTACAGCCAAATACAACTCTGATACCAACTATTGGTTCTAATATCGATTACAATAAAGTTTGAAAATTGATTCATATAGTTAAACACAACTAAAAATAAGCAATGGCACACAACACATTAACACATTACACAAAAATTACCCTGGAAACCCCTCTCCTGGGAGAAAACCAACAAACCAATGAGTTTTCACTCATCTATTAACAAAACACTCATAACAGGTGTTAACAAATGTGACTTGATAGACCACAAATCATATTTCATTACATCATGCCTTGCATATTCTTACAAATCCATTACATTTTATTTATAGATGCAATACAACCAACTAATCATTAATGGGAATCCATATCTTCCTAACTATTTTCAATTATTCTGTTACAAATGACTTGATTAGTTCAACTTTGGTCGATTGCTCATTGAGATTTGTCCGTTCCGTTGAATTCCCATTGATCATTCATTTTCCTTCGACAAAAAACTATTCTAGTTGGTCGGTCGACTAGAGTCTCCATTGTCTATCGAATCCAACTACAATTGACTTATACCAGTCAACTATTGACTTTTCCAATCAATTTGCATGCGAAGAATATAACATTCCCAACACAATTAACTCTACTATTTAAATTTGATACACGTCTTATTTGTCTAAGGTTCAGGATGAACACTAGGCCCCACACCCTTGCTATGGATATAATGAAATTTAAATCCCCTCCACTTCTCACAAATTCTTTCCTAACACAATCCAAAGAGAAAAAAGTATCCCATAAAGGCTACCTCGAATCATATGTACCATACACTTTAACCACATAAATCTTCAATCTCATCTCCTTGACAAAGAGCTTGGTCCAAAGACCTAAATCAAAATAAGTAGAAATTGTCAAAGGAATATATCATCTCTAGGCAATCAATAATCCACCAAAATTCCCATTTGCATGCAATTGTAACAAATAAAATAATATATAAACATATCAATAAAAAAATAATTAAATAATAATTAAACAAATATTAAATAAAAATGATATGTAATTAATCGAATAGATAGAGAAGTACATTTCCATTGAAAATGCACATAAGACCATATTTAAACGGTCCATCAAATTGTAATGTAATCATCTCTCATCAATATATATTCAATATTATTTATTCTTTCCAAATGGAGTTATCTTCTATTGGTTGACTATTCATTTGAATAGTCTTATTGTGATTCAGACACGATCACAACATGAGAATATCCAGATACAGATATTACATTGGTATCAGAGCCCCTTCTTGGGCTTGATTCCGACCTTTGGCCACAAACCATTCTCAGAGTTTCTCTGATTACGGATCTTTGATCCACATTGGCTTTTGGCCATCATTATTGGGTTTCCCAAAAATATAGGACCTTGTCCAAAAGTAGGCTTTTGTCCCAAAGGAGATTTAGTCACAACGTTGAAGCAAATCAATTTAATAAAAGAAATATTATTCCGATGCAAAATTCAAAGACAACCGTAAATCAAGGAATCCAAGAATATGAGAAGGGAAATAAAAAAAGAGAAAAAAAGTAATTATTCATGTTGCAAATAAGAAGAAGAGAACAGGAAGTAAGAAAAACAAATTACAAAGAAGAAGTATGAAAAATGAATTATCAACAAGATAAAGAAAAAAAAAGAAAGAGTAGAAAAAAGGTTAAAAATAGCATTCATAAAACTGCACATGGTTTTATGAAACCACACATGGTTTTATGAAACCCCACATGGTTTTACTTAGTATATTAAAATTATAAACAATTTTTATAAGGTATATACAAAGAAAGATGTGACCTTCATCACTAATGCTTTGAGGACAAAGCATTATGAAGAGGAAGACCATGTAACAAATAAAATAATATATAAAAATATCAATAAACAAATAATTAAATGATAAAAAAAACTAATTAAACAAATGTTATATAAAAATGATATGTAATTAATCGAATAGATAGAGAAGTACCTTTCCATTGAAAATGCACATAAGACCATATTTAAATGGTCCATAAAATTGTAATGTAATCATATCTCGAGTCTGTTGAGATATTGTAACTTCAAAGAATATTATATTTGTACTTTATTATTCCGGAGATGATTCATTCCTCCATGAAGGTCTTATTGTATATCCGGAGATGTTTATTCCTCCGTTAGATTGTGGTAACTTGGGTTATTAGACTTCCCTAGTGGGGGTCGGCCCTATATGTGTTATGTGGGTCAAAGGGTTATTAGACCACCCTAGAGGGGTCGGCCCAGTCAGTTGTGGTGGGGTATTTAACCCATTGGTTAAATACGAGCCTACATGACTTGTGTAAAAGACAAGTCGGAATAGTGTATAAATAGAGGAGGTGTGTTCCTCATTTATACACACTCACTCACTTGAGGATAGCGCACTTGTGGAGGAGAGGTCTGCTATTGTGGAGGAGGAGATCATGTCTTAGGGTTTCATCTTTGTATATTGCTGGTCATCTATATTGAGGAAGCTTTGCTGGGTTTTCTACCCCATGAGGGTTTCCCAGGATAAATCTGTGTCTCTTGTGTTTATGTTGTGCTTGTTGTTTCTTCAGTGATCCTGTATATGCTATTATTGTGAAATGGAATATAATGCTGCTATTTTCTGTCTTAGCATATTAAATCTTAACATGGTATCAGATCTAACCTGAAGGAAGGCAAGGTATGGCACTTACGACACTTGCTTCTCTTGCGACAATTTGAAGGTTAGGGTTTTATATAGCAAAAACCAGTCATCGTGGAACTTTCGCTATAAATCCATTTATGCGAAGGTTCAGAATCTGAAACCTTTACAGGTCGTAGATAACATCTCCAGGTATCTTGTGTCCAAAGGGCACCCTCAGATTCATTGTACTTTGTAAGTTATGATCAGTACAAGTTAGGGTTTCTGTCTCTTCCAGATCTCAGTCAAAATCAGGTGACCTTGGAAAAAAGGTCATAACTTGGGCTAGGAAGCTCCAAATGAAATTTCGTAAAATGTGAGAGGTAGTACACAGACTGTACTATCTCAAAAAATGTTTTCAGAGGCCGAAGGTGAACCAGTGACACGTGGAATGCCGTACAAGTTCGCTCTCCTGTTTTATCCCATAAACAGGTCACATTGCGACATTTGGCATAAATCTCTCTCAGAGAATCCAATTGAGGTCAGATCTATTGGGATGGAAAGATGACAGGTCAGGATACCACAGAAAAAGTTTGCAGACCCTATGGAGCAAAAATTTTGGAGTTACAGCAGAAACAATCAGGTACATATTTCTGTCAAAACAGAATTATTTTTTGAGCACCTTCATTCATGGATTCCGGAATTTAGGGTTTCGGAGAAAGTTAGAATTTTTGGAATCGGAATCCACGACTGAATGCTACTCAGGAAAATTGAAATTTAGAGACCAAGATCGAATTTTTGGTTGGGTAGAATACCGGGCTTGATCAAATGCTAGTTCGGGATTTTGATCGGAAAGATGGAAAATTAGGGCTTCAACAAAAGTTGGAATTTTTGAAGTCTGTAACCACGGTTGGAAGCTCCTCAAAAAAATTAAGAGTTTATAGATTTGGATCGAACCTTTTGATTGGACAGAAGGGTGGGCTTCATCAAACCCTAGTTCGGGTTCCTGTCCAGAAGATCCAGAAGTTTCGAAGGCAATTTTGAGGGGTCAAATTTTGGAGATTTCAAAATTGAAGAATGCTAGTTTGATCAGCTCAGCAAGACACTTTCTTCCATCCATTCAGAAGTGTGAAAGTCAAAGATTGAATTTTTATGGTTTCTCTAATAAACCCTAATCAAGCTCCAAATCAAGTTTTAGGGGGAGTTGAGGCTAAGGCGTTACATAAGAAGACTACAAGAAGTCTCGACAGGTTTGACTTAAAGAGGTTCAGGTATGTCTTGAAATCTAATCCTTGATTAAGTTCATAATGTGTTTGTCTTCATCTTGATTAATGTTAGAATTGTCTTATCACCCTAGTAATAGTATGAATGCATATAAATGATCGAAGACATTCATTGATTAGGGCTATATGATTGTACTAATGCATTATAGTGTTGTGTGAGGTTGATGTTGTCTGCTAACAAGATACAGGTACATCACAAAAGACAAATCAAGTTCCATGACCATGACATCATGAAGACAAAGACTCATCCATAATCTTTGTTCTACGTACAAGGTATGTATGACTTTGTTATATTATGCCTAACCTATGAGACATGCAGGTTCTAGCTCAGGATCTCTAAATCATTGAAGAGATTGTTTAGGTATGTTGTACATAACTAAGCAGGTATACTAATCTAGGTATGTTTTCCTATGTCATGTTAGAATCGTACCTTGTGTTAGGATCCTTGGTGGACATGATAGGATTGCATCATCCTCAAGAGAGCCGTAGACATGATGTCTCCGAGAATGAAGTCCTTGGTGGACATTTGGGGCTTGAATCATCCCTGGACTTCAGTCCTAAAAGTGAGCCGTAGACAGATGTCTCCGAGAAAGAAGAAGGATTGGATCATCCCTGGACTTCAGTCTTAAAGTGAGCCGTAGACAGGTGTCTCCGAGAATGGAAGATAGGACTGCATCGTCCTTGGACCTTGGTTCAAAATGCACGTGATTGGATTAATCATCCTTAGACAGTAAATCGAGTAATTCCAAAAGGAAGGATAGTCTTAAATGTGATTGTGTTTGGACTAATCATCCTTAGACAGTAAATCCAGTAATTTCGAAAGGAAGGATAGTCTTAAATGTGATTGTGTTTGGACTAATCATCCTTAGATAGTAAATCCAGTAATTCCGAAAGGAAGGATAGTCTTAAATATGATTGTGATTGGACTAATCATCCTTAGACAGTAAATCCGGTAATTCCGAAAGGAAGGATAGTCTTAAATGTGATTGTGTTTGGACTAATCATCCTTAGACAGTAAATCCAGTAATTCCAAAAGGAAGGATAGTCTTAAATATGATTGTGATTGGACTAATCATCCTTAGATAGTAAATCCAGTAATTCTGAAAGGAAGGATAGTCTTAAATGTGATTGTGTTTGGACTAATCATCCTTATACAGTAAATCCAGTAATTCCGAAAGGAAGGATAGTCTTAAATATTGATTGTGATGAGATTGATCCCGTAATTTCGAAAGGAAGGATCATGTGTATTGCAGAGTAATCATCCTGTAAATAGATTGGGGTTGCCTCATCCCTAGACATGGTGAGATGTCTTAAAGTGATAAGGACTAATTATCCTGTAAATAGATTGGGATTGCCTCGTCCCTAGACATGGTGAGATGTCTTAAAGTGATAAGGACTAATTATCCTGTAAATAGATTGGGATTGCCTCATCCCTAGACATGGTGAGGTGTCTTAAAGTGATAAGGATTGATCATCCTGTAAGTTGATCTGGCTTGCATCATCCATAGACATGAGAGATGTCTTAAACCGAGAGGGACTGATCATCCCATAAGCGGATTAGGATTGTATCATCCTTGGAACTATGTTCTAAAGTGAGAGGGATTGATCATCCCGTAATTGGATCTTGTGTGTTGCAGGGTATGCTGCTATTGTGTATACTTGTATTGGTGAGGATACTTGTATTAATGATATTTATACTTGTATTGATGATGTTGTTGATCGTGATGATCTAGATGACGATGTTGTTGATCGTGATGATCTAGATGACGATGCTGTTGATCGTGATGATCTAGATGAAGATGCTGCTGATCGTGATGATCTAGATGACGATGCTGCTGATCGTGATGATCTAGATGACGATGTTGTTGATCGTGATGATCTAGATGACGATGCTGCTGATCGTGATGATCTAGATGACAATGCTGCTGATCGTGATGATCTAGATGACGATGCTGCTGATCGTGATGATCTAAATGATGATGCTGATGATCGTGAGATGAAGATGCTGATGATCATAAGGATCCAGATGTTGATGTTGCTGTAGCTGTTCGAGTGCTGCAGAAGATAAAGACTCAGTACCGAAGATGTTGATGTTCCAGTATTGAAGATGTTCCAGTAACTGCTTAAGTTACTGATGATGTTGAGAAAGCTTCCAATGATTTATAGATGTATCATGTATGATGTTGATGACTCCTTGCTCGTGCAGATGCTGTTATAATATCCTTCTCGTTAAGGGGGAGTGTTGAGATATTGTAAATTCAAAGAATATTATATTTGTACTTTATTATTCCGGAGATGATTCATTCCTCCGTGAAGATCTTATTGTATATCCGGAGATGTTTATTCCTCCGTCAGATTGTGGTAACTTGGGTTATTAGACTTCCCTAGTGGGGGTCAGCCCTATATGTGTTATGTGGGTCAAAGGGTTATTAGACCACCCTAGAGGGGTCGGCCCAGTCAGTTGTGGTGTGGTATTTAACCCATTGGTTAAATACGAGCCTACATGACTTGTGTAAAAGACAAGTCGGAATAGTGTATAAATAGAGGAGGTGTGTTCCTCATTTATAGACACTCACTCACTTGAGGATAGCACACTTGTGGAGGAGAGGTCTGCTATTGTGGAGGAGGAGATCATGTCTTAGGGTTTCATCTTTGTATATTGCTGGTCATCTATATTGAGGAAGATTTGCTGGGTTTTCTACCCCATGAGGGTTTCCCAGGATAAATCTGTGTCTCTTGTGTTTATGTTGTGCTTGTTGTTTCTTCAGTGATCTTGTATATGCTATTATTGTGAAATGGAATATAATGCTTCTATTTTCTGTCTTAGCATATTAAATCTTAACAGAGTCAATATATATTCAATATTATTTATTCTTTCCAAATGGAGTTATCTTCTATTGGTTGACTATTCATATGAATAGTCTTATTGTGATTCAGACACAATCACAACATGAGTTTTCACTCATCTATTAACCAAACACTCATAGCAGGTGTTTAAAACTGTGACTTGATACACCACAAATCATATTTCATTACATCACGCCCTGCATATTCTTGCAAATCCATTACATTGTATTTATAGATGCACTACAAACAACTAATCATTAATGACAATCCATAACTTCCTAACCATTTTCAGTTATTTTTTTACAAACGAATTGATTAGGTCAACTTTGGTCGATTGCTCATTGAGATTTGGTTGTTTCGTTGAATTCCCATCGATCATTCATTTTCCTTCGACAAAAAACTATTCTAGTTGGTCGATCGACTAGATTCTCCATTATCTATCGAATCCAACTACAATTGACTTATACCATTCAACTATTGACTTTTCCAATCGATTTACATGCAAATAATATAACATTACCAACACAATTAAATCTACTATTTAAATTTGATACATGTCTTACTTGTCTAAGGTTTAGGATGAACACTAGGCCCCCATATCCCTGCTATGGATATAGTGAAATTTAAATCCCCTCCATTGCTCACAAATTATTTCCTAACACAATCCAAAGAGAAAAAGTATCCCATAAAGGCTACCTCGAATCATATGTACCACACACTTTAACCACAAAATTCTTCAATCCCAACTCCTTGACAAAGAGCTTGGTCCAAATACCTAAATCAAAATAAGTAGAATTTGTCAAAGGAATATATCATCTCTAGGAAATCAATAATCCACCAAAATTCCCATTTGCATCCAATGTCATAAAATCTTGATCCTTCATAAACCTCCTCAACAAATTCACTAACCTAGATACCAAATCCATAGTCTCCTACAATAACACCACATATGGATTGTGAACCTCCACTAAATTCCCTAGGGATATCGTTTTAAAATGGCTACCAAGACTCCTAATATTCAAAGAATAAGCAATCATCTTGAAGAATAAATCAACCTAATCCCTATTCTAAGGACCACATTTAATGCATTTTTTTTCCTTGAATAAAAGTTCCCTCCCAGCTTTTCCCTAGGGATAGAAGAAGAAATATTTTCTCCTAGCATTAGAATGAACATAACTTTGAATAGGATATTTATTTAATCCCATACCACTAGACCCATATTTAGAGTTTTGTGTCTTGTACCTAAGATCATATCTATAGGTAAACAATAAATCATTCACCCCTATAGTAAAATATATACCTAAACTCTTTGTATAAAGGAATAAACCCCTCTCGGTACCCTCCTCTAAATAGTCAATTTGAGAAGAAAATTCCCTAGTCAAAGATCACATGTTAGGTTTTTAGGCACCCCTTCTAGATTAGTTATGAGACAAGGATACCTTAGGTGTGATTCCTTGATCAAAATTTCCTCCCAAAGAAGGCCACAATCCATAAAGAATTTGTTTTGAAATAGGAGTCCACACCCACCATGAATCTAATGGAGCTTCAAATAGATCTCAATGACTTCTCCGACCAAAATTCCAAGGGGAAACTTGGAATTTGAACCCAAAATGAGATCTCCACTTCCTTTGATCTTGGGTCAAAGAAAACAAACCAGGACTTCAGAATAGATTCAAGATCCCCAATACCAAATTCCATTTAAACTTTTATCTTACCTTTTGAATCCTTCTAGAAAATGAAACTAATCCAACCATGAGCTAGTATATAAAGGTTGAGTCAAAAAAGAAAAAGAGACACCCAAAAATTTTGTATCCAGACTTTTAAATTGATGGTTGAAATGTGTCTTTCAAAACATGTATTGATGGTTGAAATGTGTCTCCCAAAATTATTACCTATAAGGTATTTTTCGACAAAATCCAACACCTAATCAAATATCAAATATTTTGTGAGTATCATATTCACACCATCCTTCCTTTTCTTATTACCTTCCTATGCTTTTTTGTTTGTGGGTCTCATATACAAGAACCATGAGCCGGATTGCTGAAGAAAAACCACACAAATATGATAAGTCAATATTTCACCCCACAAAACCCTCACCATGCCAACCCAAGTCAAAAGAAACAAATGCCTTAGAACTAAAAAATGGAATTGATAATAGTGGATTCTCCCATGGAGAATGCAGTTGAATCTCCTTAATGATATTTGAACCCAAAAGAACATCCCGACATGAACATTTAAACCCATATGTTGTCAAATTAACAAAACCCATATATGGAGAAACCTCTCCCAATAAATTTTTAATTTCCCCATACTTTCTCGTACCAGATGTTAGGATATGAAGCCAATATCCAGATCTTCAATATAGTTCCTGTAGAGTTCTCTAATGGGCCCATGCACATTGGATACTCAGATATTTAAGGGGCACTGTTACACCCAAAATCTACTCATCATAAGATTCATTGTATACACCCTTAAAGATACTTGGACTAAATAATCATTCTGGGAGGATTTGTACCCAATTGTGCTAAGTTTTGAAGGGTCGTCGCAGGTTGCACACTAGCAACATGCGACGTCACACCTTTCTCCATTACAGGGTGCGACGAAGTCAGGTAGATGGAAAAAGTAGCTTCTTCAAGGTCCATCTCGAGCTTGCTGACTTGGGACCCTATCCCTGACCTCTTGGAAGAGTTGGCACTCGGTTCCTAGACATTTGGAGAGATCCCTTAAGCCTCTCCTACCATCTCTCAACCTATCCTATCCATAACCTATCCATTTAGTCCTATATAAATGAAGTTCACTCCCATCTCAAAGGGAGGAAGGCTATGGTATCTACATGCTGGTGAAATCACTTTTAGAACATCTCCACTCACCTATTGAAGAACTCATACTTCCTTGGAAGGATATGGTAATTGGCTTTGTCAGAGAAGGGCTACGACATTAAGCCTTGGTTGTGGTTCTATATCTCTATTATGTACTCCTCTATTTGCAGTAATACAAATGCTTTCCACCAATATTGTTCATGTGTGCAATGATATTGAGTAGTTTACCTGCTTAACTGTTTACTTAGATCTCTTATTGTATAGATGTCTTTTATTGGTTTCTCTTGTTTCTTGTCTTGATAGGTCTTGTAGCTTGGATCTGACGACCATGAAGACGTAGAGCAACATTCAGGAGAAAGGATTGCGAAGTGAAAGGTAAGACATCTAGTACTCGATCCTCAAGTAGATCTAGGAAATGCATTGGTAGTTTGTTCTATTTGTTCTAGATTCACTTTGAGCTAGGGAGATCCGGCTTGCGTCCGCTCGAGTGGATTGTCTGATAACAAATCTGGCGACCATACTGGGGAGTATAGAATTTGGTCAGTAGTTGTCAATCTGAGAGTCATTTTCAGTTGATTGCTTGACACAAACCTTTTTATTTTTTCCATTTACTTCTTGGAGTTGATTTCACTATCAGATCTTCATATTGAAGACTCTGATCTGCTTCCTCTGAGTTTATACAACTCATTCCCAAACCATTCCATGGTTCATTGCTGAGGGATCTAATTCATTTTTTAATCTAGACTTCGCTTGTCGCACCTGGGCAGTGGGAACAAAGTGACACTATGCATTCTAGGTCTCTGTTCTTTACCTGTCAGTTACTTGTCGCATCCCTTGCATTGGCAAACTGCAACATCATTGCACTTCCCGTGTAAGCAGACTGCGACGTCGCACTGTGTACAAGCACAGAGTGCACCGATTTGTCAAATCTTGACATGCAGGTATCTCCTCTCCATTTGACAGTCTGGACTTTGGTTGGTTGTATGAACTCCCTTTGTGCTGCAAGATCTAGCCATAGATACATCTTTGATTTGTGTTTTGAGTGTTTGGTTTTGTTTGGATTGATTTTGGGTTCCGTCTTGGACAAACTTGAAGATCAGCAGTGGTGGATACTCTTGTCTCCTCCACCTTCATCCCCTCACCCTTGCATTCCCTTCCTTCCATCCTTGATCTGATTATTACATTAGATCAGCTTCTAGACCACATTTACATTTGTTTGAGCTTTGCTTGCTGCTACTTGATTTTGAGTTAAGTGTGTCTTTTCGCTTGGTTGAGTGCTTGTCTTTTCTTGAGTTTTCTGAATGTGCTAGTGCTGCAAGCAATGTTTTCTTTTCAGTCATTTAGATATGAAAGCTCAATTGATATCAAGTTTATTCTTTGGTGCATACATTTGAAAAGTTAAGAAGTGCTTCTTTCCCATCATTTCTTGAACATTATTGAAGAAAATTATTGTGCATTGGAAAATTCTTGTTTATGTTTTGGAAAAGTTGAATGAATGTATGATCTATTGTGTTTTTCTCGAACTATGAATCACTCATTTTTTTGAAAGACTCAAAGAACGCTTCGATTTTTGCAAAATTGATTCCATGCTAAGGAAAGATAGATGCATTTTTAATTTTTGTTGCTTTTAGACCATTGAAAGTGAAATTGAAAAACTTGCATAATTCCATTTCAGAATCCTCTCTTTTCATTACCTAGTGTCGTTTTGATTTGAAAAGAAAAAGAAAAGGAAAAATGTTGTGATTTGGATAGTAGTGTTGTGATTTTTTGTGTTTCGTCAAAAAGGAAAAGAATACTTTCATAGTCAAGTTTTGTTTGAATTGGGATTGTGTTGCATTGAGTTTGTTTTGGCAATACTATTGGAAAAAGCTTTCTCCTTCCCATAGCTAGAATTCATTGAAAGAAAAGAATATTTCGTGCATGTAGCCAGGGCTTGCATTATGCTTCTGATTATGTACTCACCTCATGCATTCACCTAACCGTCCAAGATAAAATTAACGGTAGATCTAGGTAAAATTTTTAGCAACTTGTGTGTAAGTTAGAGACGTGTTCCGGCGTCGTTGAGCGTGGCAGCTGTCGTTATTTTCCAGCACTATATCCCAAGGGTATTGTAGTCTTCCACGTACTTATCGGTATATCGAGCTCCTTCACGTACCCACCAAGTACCATAATCCGTACTTGGTGTATATCGAGGGGTGTATCACGTACTCGGTAGTATATCGGAAGGTCTCTTGTCGAACGGTTGTGCATTAGACAGCACCACTACGGATTTGAGCTCACACGTACCTCGCATATATCGAGAGATACTACTAGGATTCCTGAAACCAACTGAGTTAACCATTTGGCCGTCTTGGAAAAGAAACACACTAAGAACAACACTCAGGGAGATTAGCACGCACGTACTGTCTAGGTAATCGGGTATGTAGGCAAGGGTACGGTCCCAATCCTCCTTGTCACGTCATATTGTTGGACCTTGCAGTATATCGCGGTTTGCGATGCCTTGATAATCCCGTGAGGTTCCAAACTTTTGAATCCACTCTGTCACATAAGTTTGCTTGTTGCCTTAGTTTGAGTAGGTTTTTCTGGACTGCTTTTCTTTTAGCATGCCCTTGGGAGAAACATTGTTTCAGCCATCCTGGCTGATCATCCCGACACTCTGGTGGATTTTCCTTGGAGAATATCCCATAGGATCTTAAACTTATCACTCGAATATCCCCTTAATCCGGAGGTTATTTTGAGGGTAAGAATGGATCAACGTAACGCGGTCGTAGTTACTGAAGTGGAAAACCCCACTCTGAATGTTGGAGGACTTTTGTTTCCACAAACTCCTCCATATTCACCTGCCTCTCATACCCCACAAGATGAAGGGGCACAAATACCCACTTCATAAGACCTTTCTCCCGTCATCCCGGGAGAACCTGGATCGTTGGAATGGATAAACCGACCCCAGGAAGACCCTATAGCAGCTGTTGGTCCTTCAGCAGCTTATTGGACATCTTCTACAGACCACCTAGTGGCTCATTTTTCCATCTCATCCCCACCTAACTGGACTACTACAGAGCTCTCTAGACCTTATTACAGGTCTGACCCCACCGAGATTTTCGGCCCTATCCGCGAATGTGTGGAACAATTGCGTCTTAGGGGTGATGACCTTCGAAGACAAAGTCTCGAGCGACACTCTAAAGAGTTTCAAAATCAGAAATTTCAAATAAGATTCGACGACAGAGACATCCTGGTTCATCCGATATCTTTTGGATCACCAGAACAACCTTCCTACCACGAGACTGCTAATAAGACTGGTCAACCCTCACAAGAGTCTAGTCCTACACCTCAAGTGAACCAACCTGTGGAAGGACAACAATCCAACACACCTGTCACTACCGCAGTTACTTTACCAGTTCCTCCCCCACCGCAAAATTCAAGGGGAGGGTATTCCATTCCCCCGGATTATCTTATTGGTAATGTTATTACTATGGTAGCTAGTCAACAACCTATGTTGGTTCAACCTTTGAATAGTGGTCAACCTGTTGTGGCTGGGGAGAAACCCCCGTTTCCTAACCAAAACATAGGCAGTGGAATCCCCAACGGACCTTTCATTGGACTGTCCCAACCCGTTAGACCTTCCACCATGGGATTATCTCATGTTGCGGGGCCATCCAATGTAACTCAACCCTCATGGAGTCAAGTGTATCCAGGTTCTGTTAACCCTGCCCCAGGGCAATCTAATCCCGTAAATGCACCATACGGGATACCTTATCCCAAGAATCCATACACTCTATGGGGGCAACAACCTATGTTGCAACATGGACCCCAACCAACTATCCCTCAAGCACCACCACCCCTGATCGACCCTCCCCCACCTCCTGCTGGAGGCGGCAGGCCCCCACCTAACCTTGGTGGAGGCCCACCTCATTTTACCAACAACATCCCTCACCCTTCCGACGGTGGCGGGAATGGTCCACCACCCCCTCTCGGCAGAGGCGGTGGGGGACCACCCTATCATGGTGGAGGAGGACATTTCCCTTCGGTTGGCGGAGGTGGTCCACCACCCCCTCCAGGCGAAGGCGGTGGAGGACCTAATTACTATGGTGGTGGCGATGGTGGTGGTGACCCTCATCCTTCTGGCGGTGGAGGTGGTGGGGCCCCCCATCCTTTTGGCGGCGGAAGTGGTCCACCACCCCCTCCAGGCGGAGGCGGTGGTGGGCCACCTCATTATGGTTATGGACCCCCACCTCCTCTTGGTGGTGGCAGTGGACCCCCACCCTCTCCCGGTGGTGGAGGTGGCCCCCCACCTTATTGGAATGGACCACCTTATTGTGGCGGACCCTCTTACGGTCCAGGCGGCACACCCCCCTATGGCCAGTTTCCTCTTGGTACATTTTACGGTCAGTTTGGTCCTTACATGCCTTATCCGTATTATCAATACGCGCATCCTAACCCACAACTACCCTTCTTGGCTACTTTGGACTTGCCTGACCTATCCCGTTTAACCAACGATCCTATTTACCACGGATCTAACTGGCCACCAATTCCGGTGAAACTTTCGTCCGATATCCCCAAATTTGACGGCAAGTCGGGTGAAGACCCTAAAAACCACGTGATGACATACCACTTATGGTGTTCATCTAATTCCTTAATGGATGATTCCATTCATCTTAGATTGTTTCAAAGGACTCTCACCGGTTTGGATGCCAATTCGGTACATTGAGTTGCCACCCCACTCTTTTCTTGATTTTGGTTCTCTTGCCATGAACTTTTTGACACATTTTTAGCTGCCCATATGGTATGAAACTGGTACCGATCTTTTAACCTCTCTCTATCAAAATACTGCCACTCATATTTTGGATCATATCCATGAAAGGCGAAGGAGACGACATCTCATTAAAGATCCTATTCCAGATCAGCTCCTAGTAGACTGGTTCACGAAATCCCTCATCCCTACCATAGCAAGAGACGTTGCCATGTGAGGTGCTATCACCGAAGAATAAGCCATCGCAAGTGCCCATGTGCTAGACCTATTCTACACTCAATCCAGCACTTTGTTTGATATTCTGCCTGACGCACCCCGTGACGTTAATGACCCTGCGAAACCACATAAGGGAATCCAAACTGATGGAATCATTGGTTCCCTTAACACCCAACCTGCTGCTAGCACTGTTGGATCATCCAACCCGACTCCGGCTGGCCACAGCACCACCAAGTCCACCGCTCCTGCTGTAACTGAAGAGGTGAATTCTGTCCAATCAGCTTCATCTCAGAAGTCTGGCGGTAAAAAGAAGAACAAGGGGAAACCCAAAAATTCTTTTGCCCAGCAGGAACAAAAGAGCACTCCTGACGATACCAAGCAGAAACGAAAACTAAAGTATCCTTGTTTACTGTGTGGAGATGACCATTTCTCCAAAGAATGTACCCATAGAGACGAAGTACAAAAGTTTCTTAGGGGTAAACCAAATCTCGCAGTCCTCAATGATCCGTTTCCTACTTAGAACCAGTAGATGATTTCTCAAACCCCCCCAGCCCATGGGGAACCATCCAATACCACGCATGTTCTCATGGTGCGTAACGAGACGATCAATTTGAACACTCGCACGTGACCTTACGAAATGGTCCCTTCGAAGGAATCCACTGGAAGTAATACTGAAAAATCTTTCAACTCCTTAACTAATGTTACTATACCATCAACTTATCTCACCATTGAGAAGCCCTCCTTAGACTCGATATTGCGACCTCCCAAGAGTACGATTCGAAAAGCTGTTTTCAATCCCAACGCTTAGGCGACACAAAATTACAATATCGTAGAAGACTTGGCACAAGCTCCTTGTGCCATGTCTACCCTGGAAGTTTTGCAGAATTGTCCTAATCAACGCAAAACTCTCCTTGTAGCCATCGGTGCAGTCGACCCGAATTCCTCGAATACCATCATGTTCCGACTTGACAACTTTAAGTCGAGGCTCTCACACCAGCTCGCATTCCAAGTTTCTGTGAACATTGTTGGGAAGATTGTCCATCATACCCTTTTAGACGAAGGCGCCTCCACTTCTGTCATGTCGATCGCCTATTGGAGAGCCATTGGCTCCCTCGAATTGAATCGTTCTCCTACCACGTTGAAAGCATTCGACGGGTGTGGCTTTCAACCTCATGGGCTCTTACAAGCTCTTGCAGTTGAGTTGGGTGGAAAGACCATAACCATTAACATGGAAGTGGTCTCGGCCCAACAGATTATAATCTCTTGCTTGGTCGCAATTGGTTTTACACCATGTAGGCGGTAGCCTCTTCAATCTTCCACATAGTACAATTCCCCCATCAAAGGTGAATTGTCACTATCGACCAATTAGATTTTTGTACACCAGACGCTACTACTCATCCTGGTGACCATGTTCCTTCCATTGGACAGATGTCAAAACAGTATGAGAGTATAGGGGTTGGCCTTTTGAAAGATTCATCTCTCATGGGCATTTATCCAGCTGTGGACCCCCCTAATCATGTTGCTACGGTGAACATGATCTCCATAGAGATTTTATCTCACTCTACCGATGCTTGGCTTGTACCGGATGAAGCCAAAACACACTTGCTTGGAGATATAATGCCTCTTTCACCCATTGATTGTATTTATGAGGCTATCCAATCAGCACCGGAGGACCATTTAATCGTGGCCTCTCCATCCTGTTCTCTATGATGGACATCATCTCTACCTGATCTCTTACTTCAGACTTTTCATTCAGATGAGTCCATCATGGAAGTTATGAATGTTGACGACGTTCCATGGGATGATCTCCACCATAGGTCATCTTTTCTTCCTCCTTTGGAGTACATAGAGGACAACATCCATACGCTCTTTTCACGAGATATCTACCCATTCCCTCATTCCCCCATCCTTACATGTCTTATGGACACGGAGGGAAACTTGGCCAATATTGAGCCAACCACCTCGGTAGACATCTTGGTGAAACCTGGTATAGTGGAACACATTCACATAGGCCAAAAGTGTTCCCCTGAAGAAATAGCTTCTGGCACGGCCTTATTCAAGCAATTTCGAGACGTATTTGCTTGGTCCTATGAGGAGATGCCTGGGATAGACCCCGCAATTGTTTCTCATGAAATAAAAACCTATCCCGACATCAAACTTGTAGGCCAAAAGTTGCGACCGGTACACCCCTAGAAGACTGCGAAAATTAAGGCAGAGATTGAAAAGCTCTTAAAGGTTGGTTTTATTTATCCTGTCCCATTGACGGATTGGGTCTCAAACATCGTCCCTCTGAACAAAAAGCAGGGTACCATTCGCGTCTGTGTCGATTATTGGGACCTTAATCGGGCTTGTCCAAAAGATAACTACCTGACCCCCTTCATCGACCAGATTATCGACAATTGTGTTGGAAGCATCATCTTCTCATTTATGGATGGCTTTTCTGGTTACAACCAAATTGAGATCAACCTCGCCGACCAACATAAGACAACTTTCATCTTCCCGTGAACGTTTTCATACCGCAAACTCCCGTTTGGCATTAAAAATGTTGGCGCCATGTTTCAGTGGGCTATGTCGTATGCCTTCCATGATATCAAGGACTTTGTGGAACCTTACCTGGATGATCTCCCTGCTCATTCGAAGCAGTGCGAGTTCCACAATGATCATCTGACAGCCATTTTCCTCAGATGCAGACGGTACAATATCCGTCTGAATCCTCATAAGTGTATCTTTTGCATTGAGTCTGGATGCATCTTAGGGTTTATCGTTTTGAAGGATGGGATCCGCATTGATCCCTTAAAGGTGGAGGCCATCATCAACCTACCACCCCCGATTGATGTGACGAAACTTCAAAGTCTCCAAGGGAAGGCAACTTATTTAAGACGTTTTGTTTGCAATTTCACAGAAAAGACTCAGGGGTACATGAGACTGCTCAAGAAGGACGTCCCATTCATTTGGGACGACCAAGCTCAAAAATCCTTCGACAGTATCAAACATGCCATCACACATGCCCCCGTGCTCCAACCGCCCAATTATTATCGAGATTATATCTTATATATCGTTGCTTCTGCTACCACTATCGCCATGGTTTTGGTATAGGAGGACCAAAACGCCTAGGAACATGTAATATACTATGCAAGTAAGGGTCTTGCTAATGCTGAAACTAGATATTCACATGTCAAAAAACTCGCATTCACGACGGTCATCGTCGTCCAGAAGTTCCGGCACTATATCTTGCTTCGCACCACCACCATCATCGCCGACTCGAATCCCATGTACCATGTACTGACACGTCAAGTGCTTGGGGGAAAGTATTCACGCTGGATCGTGATATTGCAAGAATTTGATCTTCTTTTCAAGAAAGCCAAGTCAAAGAAGTCTTTCGTGTTTGCCGAGCTCATTTGCGACCTTCCCCGTCCCAATGCAGAAGTTGAGCATAATGACTCCTTTCCAGACGAATCATTGTTTCTCATCAATACAACTGATCCATGGTATGGAGATATCTTATTGTATCTTCAAACCCAACGCTTCAACCCTCAACTCTCTCGCAACAACCGTCGTAAGATACTTCACCATGCGAAGTATTATTTAATCATCAATGATACTTTGTATCGCCGTGGCGTTGATTCAATTCTTCGACGTTGTCTCACTCACGATAAGGTTGAACGCATTCTCAATGACTGTCACGCTGGGGCATGTGGCGGCCACCTCTCTGGGATGGCTACAACCTAGAATATTTTGCACGCAGGATATTTTTGGCCTACTATCTTCAAAGATTGTATTGAGGCCGTAAAAAAATGTCCTCCTTGCCAACACTTCCATACGAAGAAGCGCACCCATCCCGCCCCTAGTTATTGCCATGGGCCCCTTCGCAAAATGGGGCATCGACTTTATGCATTGTAAGCCTACCTCGGCCGGGGGGCATAGTTACATCATTGTAGCTGTGGATTACTTTATAAAGTGGGCCGAAGCTATGCCTACATACCAGAACAACGGAAAAACCGCCGCACTCTTCATGTTCAATCATGTAATAGTGCGGTTCGGAGTTCCTCAGGCAATTATTACCGATCATGGTTCCCATTTTCAGAACCATATGGTTGATGAACTTAGCGATAGGTGGGGTTTTCGCCATGAAAATTCAACACCCTACTACCCGCAATCCAATGGACAGGTCGAGGCCATTAACAAAGTCTTGAAAACTATGGTCCAAAGGATGGTAGGGACACATAAATTCAATTGGCATAACATGCTCTTTTCATCGTTATGGGCCTATCGAACCTCCGTTAAAACAACCATAGGTTTCACTCCCTTCCAATTGGTATATGGATTTGAGGCTGTCCTACCTATAGAGTGCGAAATTCAATCTCTACAACTCGCTGTCGAACTTCTTCCTAACACTACTGCCGAGGAAGAACATCTCTTGCACTTTGCAAAACTGGACGAGTCCTGCCAAGATGGTGCTCTTGCTAATGAAGCGCACAAGGAACGAATCAAAGCCCAATACGACAAGTCAGTTGAACCTCGTATCTTTAACGAGGGTGACCTGGTCCTCACTTCTGACCAGAAGCACGATAAATTAGGAGCAGGAAAGTTCGAATCCATGTGGCATGGACCTTACATTGTCAAACGTGTTTTGGAGAAGGGAGCTTATGAGCTTGAAGACTACGATGGAATCTCTTCGGGTGAACCTCGTAATGGGATTTACCTGAAGAGATATTACGCCTAAACTCGTCACGCTTATAATTTCTTGTATATACTGTACATGGCGTGTTTTTTGTGTTTT
Organism: Larix kaempferi; assembly: GCA_027924585.1. NCBI lineage: Eukaryota > Viridiplantae > Streptophyta > Pinopsida > Pinales > Pinaceae > Larix > Larix kaempferi. The sequence continues at coordinate 873,635 of BSBM01000969.1, read as the reverse complement.
TGTGTGTTGTGACGCTTTTGTTTTTGAGTGTCTTTAGATATTGTTTTCGCTCCTTAAACCATGTTCTGTCTGCATGTGCAGATGGCAACGTGCTATGGATTTGCAGATGGCACCAGCCGACATACCCGTAACCTTGCTTCGGCATCCTGGGTACTATATTCCCCAACAGGTGAGCTCATTAGCTCAGGAGGAAGTTCCCTAGGGTTTGCGACCAACAATGCCGCAATGTATCAGGTAGTAATCGGAACCCTAGCTAACGCCATTTCCTTGGGTATGAACCACATTGTCATCCACATGGATTCTCAATTAGTGGTTTCCCATCTTAACCGGGTTTACGCCATCCGTGATCCCACCTTACTCCATCTCTTCAGACGAGTATGTCTCCTGGAAAGGTCATTTGAATCCTTTCAATACCTACACATTCCACGAGAGTTAAACACAGTTGTTGACTCGATGGCCAATTTCATTTTGGATTGGTACATCACACACACATAATATTCATAATATGTAAAAGCATTCACAACATGTAAATAATGTAATGTATAAAAGCAAATAGGTAAACAAGATCACATCACTCATCATTTTAAAACACATAATGTATAAATCGTCGAGAATGTCTATATATATATATATCGCTCAAAAGTAGTGTTGGTACAAAATCTGAAGCACGATGGCTTTCAGTGAGTCTCTACAAAATATGAAGCATCATAGCTTTCAGTAGTACAAAAATCTGAGGCCTCTAAGATCTCAGTACAAGTATAATAGTGTCATCAGGCCTGACGCTTGACCCATACACCACCCCTAGCACGGAAAGCACACTGTCACTGAGTGAGGAAACAATCCATGGTCCTCGCCACCTTGCGGAGTAGGGCATTGAAGCGTACAGACGCTCTAACCCCAAACCTCTGCATATGTCTTGGTCGGTCATCTATCCCTGGCTCAGGAACCTCCACTGTCAATTGGGAAAAGTTCCTGTATACCTCCTCCATCTCCTCGATGGTAGCATGAGCACTTGGGGGCACAACTGCTTCCCCACCTCTGTCTCTCCTCACCAAAAGGGAAATTCCTATTGGCTGTACAGGCGCCACATTTACACACACATGTTATATACTTGTCAGCACTGCATCAAAAAAATGATAAATATACAAAATTAAAAGTACAAGGGTTTTGTTCTCACCTATGTCACCCCATGCTGCATCCTCAGGCAGCACCAAGTCAGGATCCTCTCTGAAATCCATACCACTATATGGGAAGTCCTCAACCATGAGTAACTGGCACTCCAGCTAGCTGAAGAACTCAGGACCAAAACTGATGATAGGTCCTCCACCATGACGAGTCATCACCTCAGCCCATCTAAGCATGTGGGGATATCGAGGCTCCCTGTCATCTAGTACCACCTATGGGCGCAAGAGAGGGATCCGGTCCAAGAGGAACGATACCACAATCGATCCATAACCAAACTGCTTGAGCTCTCCCCGTTGACACTTGGTCAACTGAGCTCGGAGGTTTGCGAGGAGACCCTCGCACCAGTTGGAAACCATGGGGGACATGCAGTCCTCCACATAAAGCATCTGAGTCCAAGTAGCCATGTGTGGGGCTTGGCTACTCGCCGCTCCAGTAATAGTAAGCAATATGGTATGCAGTGGGTGGCTCACCACATCCCTGATAAGAATCTTCCCACTAGAAGATCGAGAAAGAGAAGTACAATGCTGTGACACCATGTCATCAACTATGCGGTCACTGGCCCGTGTTCCAGTAAGATGTACAGGTTCCCCTCTTCGGGAAAGACCTATGAGAAAATAGATGTACTCAACATATATTGTGAGGATGTGCTCACCAATCACGAAATACTGTTGGGCCGCATCCCAACTCTGGAGCATGTGTGATAGCAATGGGATTTGGGATCTCATCCCCCGAATCTCAAAGAACTTGAGCAAACCACAGTTCCTCAAGGCATCCACGCATTGTGGATCATTGGCAGCTTGTTCATCTTCTACTTCGTGTTCTCATTCTCGCCACTCTAAAACCATGTTGGCTAGCAAGCAACCTGCCAAGAAGGGCATTTAAACACTGTTAGGTCCTACTTCAACCTCTGTAAGTTCATTTTTTGGATTAAATTTGATGTTTGGGAAATGCAACTCCGTCGTCGCGCTGTACGTTTGCATACAGTGCGATGTTGTTGCACTTACCCATTTGGGACTTGCGTCGAGTCAGTCTCATCGCAGTTCCCAAAAGGGCCAACTGCGATGAGCTGAGAGCGCAGTAGCCCCCCATGAATCCATAAAAAAACCCAAAAATTGAACCTAAAAACAAAATCTAATCCACTGGAAAGTTGCTGGATGAAGTTTAGGCTTACTTGCTCCTGACGGTGGGTGAAATGGCAGATCATAGCTCCCGGAATCGGCAAAGGAAGTTTTGGCTCCAAATTGGTACTTCTCCTCCCAAATTGGCAAATGAAACAATGAAATCTATTTTGGTCCATTTTTCTATTTATAAATAGAATGGAATATTCCTTTTCAAATATTTTGATGCTCTTGGGCCATTTATCATAGTTTTTGACCATTTTTGTCATATTTGAGGATATTTGACACATTTTCTAGTGTGCAGGAGTTGTAAGTGGTCTTTTGTGCCATTTCTTGTATCGCAACGGTCATCATAGGTATCAATGCTCCCTTGAACGTTTTGTCGTTATTTTTGCAACGGTTAGTTTGTAATTATTGCGTGATGATGAGTTTAATCTTCGTTTGTTCTCGTAGTCACATAACTATGAGAACAAGTACCGAGTTATGATTTATCACTTTTCCGGGCTCGTTAAATTTCCATGGAAAAGGACACCCCCCAGAGTATACCGTTAAGCTCTTTTCAGGCTCTTGAAAAACGAAAAGATTGCCAAGCGAACTTGTCACGTTCACGCTTGTTAAAGTATTTGAATGGTCGTCTTCCTGGTGATAGTTTACCCCTTTTTCGGACCAGGAGGCACTAATTACGAAAAAGGTATACTCCAGCCAATCATGACTGGAAGAGTCCTCTCCCGCGTTGTTTTACCCTTTTTCGGGCGATGAGGCTAACTTTACGAAAAAGGACCGTTGGAGTCTCCTTTAGTTCTTTTCAGATTCTCTAAACATGAAATGACGACCAAGTTTACCTTCTATGGACTTGTTAAAATTTTCACATTGAAGGGCCCATCATGGGACGAAGCCCTCCTATCCCAGGTTCAGAAAATATTTGGGATTGGACTCATCTATGAGATGAGCCATACCGAGCATCTAGTTACCCTCATCAAGCTCGTAAAAAACACATGAGGCACTCATCATTCATGATGGGGAAAAAGGAAAGTGTTTGTGTTACATACCTTATTAGTGGAAGTATGTAGTCGTTCTTGAACATGGCACTCATCTGCATTTGCACACATCACTTGGGTCATCCGTTTGTCCTTGAGTTCCAGTTATTTCCCGAGTCTTATTACTCCTTTGAGTCATTCAAAGAAAAGCTTCCATCATCAGTTGCTTTGAGAATTTGTGTCGCACTCGTCGTGTCAATACTGCCGAGTCATGCCATGCCCATGTTCAAGAATATATCATTTGTAGTTAGTACACCCGTCATCATGTCGGTCTACTCTGAGTCAGTCTTGCATGATTACTATACCATCCGATCTACCCTACACATCTTTGTCATGTTTCGTGTCGATTGATGGGGGATTCATCATGGCCCTCCTTTGATGGATTCATCCTTGTCAACTTCAACACATCATCCGAGGATTCAATCTAGAAACTAGTCAAGTACCTTGGCCCTGCATGCCTCAATGGCAGGTTACCTCACTTTCATCAAAAGTTTACATCATTGACTCTTGATTGAAATATTTCATCTTGCGTTCGACTTCAACTCATTTATTCACGCTTGATGATATGTACTGTGATACCTTGGGAATCATTGACACCAATGGTGATCTCCCTTGCACTTGTTAACGGTTTACATCAATGGCCGGTAATCAAGTGGTTTCTAACATATTCGATGTCAAGACATTTGTAATCACATGGATAGATTCGTATCATTGTGGGTTCAGCTTGAAGACCCTAGGGAGTCATGTTTTACCCAGGTTGAGATTGAGTTTGTATTGAGTTATATCACATGGATCCACTTTTGTATTGGTCGTGGTTGTGTTTTCATCTCATCATGGATCTACGCTTGTGTCTAGTAGCCATGATTGTGTTCAGTCGGTCATTACTACCATGGATCTGCAATGTATTGGTCGGTAGCCATGTTGTACTTCATATGAGATTGTCAGTTCAGAGTTAGTTGTACTGCAGCAGTGTCCTTTTGCCAACGAGTCTAATGCCATTACTTCTATCAAATCACTTCACCTATCTATCTTCAAGAGCTTCATGCTTTGGGGGGCATTCTGTTACACCCAAAATCTATTCATCATAAGATTTAGTGTCTACACCCCTAAAGATACTTGGACTAAATAATCATCCTGGGAGGATTTGTACCCAATTGTGCTAAGTTTTGAAGGGTTGTCGCAGGTTGCACACTAGCAACATGCGACGTCGCACCTTGCTCCATTACAGGGTGCGACGAAGTCAGTTAGATGGAAAAAAATAGCTTCTTCGAGGTCCATCTCGAAGCTTGCTGACTTGGGACCCTATCCTTGACCTCTTGGAAGAGTTGGCACTCGGTTCCTAGACATTTGGAGAGATCCGTTAAGCCTCTACTACCATCTCTCAACCTATTCTATCCATGCCCTATCCATTTAGTCCTATATAAATGAAGTTCACTCCCATCTCAAAGGGAGGAAGGCTATGGTATCTACATACTGGTGAAATCACTTTTAGAACATCTCTACTCACCTATTGGAGAACTCATACTTCCTTGGAAGGATATGGCAATTGGCTTTGTCAGAGAAGGGCTACGGCATTAAGCCTTGGTTGTGGTTCTATATCTCTATTATGTACTCCTCTATTTGCAATAATACAAATGCTTTCCACCAATATTGTTCATGTGTGCAATGATATTGAGTAGTTTACTTGCTTAACTGTTTACTTAGATCTCTTATTGTATAGATGTCTTTTACTGGTTTCTCTTGTTTCTTGTCTTGACAGGTCTTGCAGCTTGGATCTGACGACCATGAAGATGAAGAGAAACATTCAGGAAAAAGGATTGCGAAGTTAAAGGTAAGACATCTAGTACTCGATCCTTAAGTAGATCTAGGAAATGCATTGGTAGTTTGTTCTATTTGTTCTAGACTCACTTTGAGCTAGGGAGATCCGGCTCACGTTTACTCAAGTGGATTGTCCTATAACAGGGACTTTAGATGTTGTTATTTGCTATAGATCAACATATTTAAAAATTAAAGGTTTTTCATATTCTTATTCTTGTGGAGTTAGAAATGGATGAAAGTCTACTATATGATATACTTTCAATATTGTGGGTGGAGCTGTAAGTTGTACATCTAAGTCGTAGATATTGGTGGCCTTATCAAGCACTGGAGTAAAATATGTGGCAGCAACTGAGGCCAATCAAGAGGTAATATGGATAGAGTGGATGATGGATGAATTCAAGATGATATAGGGGAAGATCAATTTGAAATGTGATAGTTAAAGTGTTATTAACTTAGTGAAGAATCTAGCATTTCATGATAGTACAAAGCATATTTATATTAAGTACCATTTAATAAGGAAAGTGGTGGAAGATGGTAGCATCTTGTTGGAGAAAATTAATACGGATCAAGAATATTGTAGATATCCTTACGAATTTAATCAATACGAAGAAGTTTGAATGGTGCAAAACTTCTATGAACTTGTTGAAATTGTGATAAAGAGAGCATTGGGCAATGGCATGTTGGTGGGAAAAATTGGCAGGAAATTCCTGTATATTGACTTAAAGTGGGAGAATGTTAGGAGATGAAGCCAATATCTAGATCTTCAACATCCTTCCTATAGATCTCTCAACTAGGAAAATGTGTTGCTCATATGTGTTGGGCGTACAGGGGAAGATCCCGCGAGGCAAAAAATTCTAGACCCTTCTAGCTTATTTTGGTTCCTTCTGGAACCCTCATATGTAATATATGAAAGGGGAGCGACCCCCGACACTGTAACATAAGAGAGATAAAAGAGAGCATTGTAAGTCTTTTGCCGAGTAATAATAAAATATCAAAGATTCCATTACCCTATGGTTTTACCTGTGTATAGCAAGGTTTCCACGTATATCTTGTGTTCTATTGTTATTATCGTTTGCTTCTATTTTTTATTTTTTTTTCTAATGCTCAGAAGGAGTAATAAAATCAGTTTGTCCTGATATTAGCATCACCACTTCAACCTGAATCTCTCCAAGTCTAATCCTAAGGTCTCAAAATGTTTACCTAAACCCCTTCCTTGCTCAATGAAACCCCCACAAGGATACCTATAACTTATGAATACTTCACAGCGAAGAGAACAAAAATAATCTTATCCCTCTAGTGGATCCTTTGAATAATCCACTAATTCTTCATCGAATTCCATTTAGGTTTTAATTCAACATAAGTTTCATAGCCCGCCACGACGGGTGTTTACATCATGGTCAAGCAATTCAGAATGAGTGATGGGCGTGCATCCAGCCATGCTCGTCCATGCAAGGGAACACATGGCACTCAAGGTAGGGACATCATTAAAACATGACAACCTAACATCACTCTAGAAGCTACTATGAGGTTCAATTTCAGGGATATCGTAGGGTCCCAAGGACTGTTATTTGTACTTTTCCTTGTGCGAACCTTCAAGGCCACCCTAGCTGGATCTTGTAATGATAATTGAATGGTTACCAAAGCTATGCAAAGGCCTTAGTGGCTATATCATCAATGCATACTACTTCTTGACGAAGAGATCTAGTAAAGACTATTTGGCATTAAGGGTGATCGAATGGAAGACATTCTGGTTACCTAGTCCACTCTTTGAACGCTTGAAGGTATGCACGAAGCTCTCCTCCTTGGGGCTTGCAGAATGGTCCGAACAATATCCACCAGTAGGAAAACTATTAACAACCCCAAGAGAACTCATATGCCGCGAGATCTCAAAGAATTGGGGAAAGTGAAATGATTCTTTGAGCAGGAACTCCAACCTATGACTAGGGATCAGGTGGAGCATTTGGATAGGATATTGTAGAGAGGAAACAACCATCCATATGCAATTCAGTTGGCTAAGAAATTTGGTGGGTTGGCGAAGTACTTGGGGTCCACTTGCACCCGGGAATCCTATCACACTAAAACTTTGACCGTTTTTTGGATTTTTAAATCCCTTATGAGCATGGCGATTGATGACTATATCCAAGGGAATTTCAATGATGGTTCAAGCAAGACCTCCTTGTCTGCACGTATAGTGGATTTTGAAGAAGGGCTTCGGTTGTTAGCTCGGGATAAAAGAATGGAGATTACAAGCATCAATGCAAAATTGGATGCCCTCATTTGAGCTCTAATGAGGAAAACATTCATCCAACCTTAACCCAACAAGCCTACTAAGACTCAACTTGTGTTTTGAAGGGACCCATAGGTCGTTCAACAAGTAGCCAAGTAGGAAACCTCAGGTGTTGGCCCTTCTCATGTTTTAGTTTTTGATGATGATTAATTGGTATCTTAGTTTAGAGAAGTTTCGGAAAACTTGGTGATGTGTAGAGAACATTGTTATTTTCAGTGTTGTGGTCATAACCATCGGCCTGTGGGGGACCCATACTCAAACTCTTTAAGTTGAAAAACTTTAGTGATAAGATATTAGCTGGGGGGATTCCATACAAACTAGCCATCAGATAGGAGTTTTGTTCACCTGCATCTAGTTTTGAACTCATGATAAGTTGGGACATCAATGGAAATACTCTGTAAATATTTTTGGTTTTTGAATTAATATAATACATGAAATTTACAAACAAAAAAAGAAGTTTCATATATATATATATATAAAAACTCAAGACTGTTTACTTATGGACATGTTGTTTAACCCAAATACCAAACCATGGTAATCAATTAGTTAATCATGGAATTTATATCTTATTCTTCTAACAATGTCCTTATACACGAATGTATGCTTTTCATATGTGTTGTATGCATTGATGATATTGTTCCATTTTCCAATAATAACCATCTTTGTTGTTTACCTCCCCAAGTACTTGAAAGGAACCTAGGAAATCGAATTTGCTATAGTGAAAATAAAAAAATTATTATAGGATTTAAACTAGGGTGGCGGTCTTCATAATAAAATATCAATAATAGGATATGTCCTTACCTATTTAATAGAATTATGAGCTCAAGCAACAAAAGGAAACCCTGAGTGTAGTATTATATATAGTGATTGAATATATGGAAGCAATTCAAGTAGCTCAGTGGTTTAGCTCAAGTGGTTGAGCATTCTGAACTGCAAGTAGGAGGTCAATCACATCCTTAGGTTGGCTACTCCTATGAATACTGTGGGCCTCACTTGCCTCTATGAATTTTGTGAGCCTCACTTGCCTCTGTGAACCAAACGATTTATCCCAAGTACCATCCTTGAAATAAGGGGAAGTACTTCAAGGGTTTCTCGTGATATATTTCGTCAAAAAAGATATGAAAGAAAATCAATCAATAAAAGAAGCAATTTGGCGTAGGAAAATGTTCAAAAAATAGGCTTATATAAAATATTTCAATGTATATTCTAAGATAGTCAAAGTTCATTATTTTAGCAAAAAATAAATATGTATTTGATTAAAAACTAATAGTGACTCTAAATGTTTCCCCGGTTGTCCATATCCATTGATCATGGTCGTCCATGAGACCACATTTGTTTCAACCATGTCCTCAAACACTTAGTGTCCATCCTCCACACTCTGGAAATTTTCATACATGCCAACAAGGGAATTCCCAACAAAGACCTTTGAATCAAAATTGCTCTTATTTACAATCACAGTCACCTATTAGTTATTCCCAGGAGATAGCATATCGCCACAAACGTTGACAATACTAGTAAATATATTATCATTAGGTTTCATCTGCTCCCTTTGCATCTCACTAAAAAGTCTTAGAGACTGCACCCTAAGGTCAAATTCTTCACGCCACACATTTATTGCAATCCATGAAAGCATTCCTCTAAGATATTTTGTCAAACATTGTGCATGCATTCTCTATGATTTGGACTTTGGCATACATATCAACAAGCACACTTTCGACAAATACATCTAACTTAAATTTAGCTTTAATGGTGCAGCCATGGATATGTTCCTCACATTACAAAGTTCCTAAGCATGCATATACATGGAATACCAATGAATTTAAACTAGATGGGCTCCACACTAGACATATCCTCCAACCATGCTCTTAGTGGGAAATCCTCCAACCAATGAAACCCATGTCATGAAATCTATTTCATACATTTAATCAAATAGTCGACATGCATCTTCTGGATTTTGCACTTAATATACATGATGAGAATTTTGTTTATCAAATTGACCTATGAACCAACCCTAGTTTTGATAATATGTTTGTGTAACATTACAATATATTTGGATTTAAAACGGGTTTCATAAGAAAAAAATATCATTGATAAGTTGGTATTCAAAAACCAATAAAATTTCAAGAAATTTGATCAACAATTATATAGAAATAAAAAATGAACGTGTCATAATTTTTTTACAATAGTTAACTACATATAAATGTCACTATAAAACCTTGATAAACTAATTTTAAAATTTCCAATTCTTAAAAAAAAATCTCTCATTAATTAGATTATAATAAAATTACCTTAAAATACCATAAATATCTTGTCATTATTTGTTTTACCATGAAAAATCATTAATTATTTTTAGACCAAATTAATATATAATAACAAATTATATATATAAACTAACATCTAATGAATTATATTATATGTCATATATAATAATAACTAATAACTATATAATAACATAGACTATAAACTACAAAACAAAGCTATGACTTATAATATAGTATTTAATATGTATTAACTGAAAACTACTAACTACCTATATTAATAATATGTAATATGTAGTGTGTATTAAATTTATTATTAAAAATTATTGATATATTTAATCAACTATGAATCATTTAAAGAAAATATAAAGTAAATTTAGATATTTTAGCACTACATTATGCACATAAGATTCTAAAACTTTTATTATTATTTTTAATCTTCACTTATTAATTTTATATAAATTTAATATTGTTGGGAATTATTATTGATGACAAAATATAGATTAACTTAATAGTCTAAACATGTTACTATTTGGACATTTTTTGGCCACATCTTTTTTATCATTGTTTTTTGAAATCAAACCAAAAATTCAAAAAAGTTGTTGAAATTGTAGATATTAGTTATTGAGATTGCACAATTTGGGTGTAATAGGGATATTTGAGGGCATCAAATCCAAATATGCATTTAAAAATGCAATTTTGGTAATGAAAAATTGCTATTTAATCAAATATTATATAGTCAAATTCTCGATGATGATAGTTGGGAAAGGCTCAAATCGTATAACATTTAGACTACTCAGTTTAACTTTCACTAGTAACACCTTTATCTTAGTGTGATATGGCATATATTTAGTGTGATGTAGCATATGCTTTTACTATTTTTCTTAAGAATCTCAATTTAAACCCAAATTAATTAACCTATGATTTACCCCGCTACTACAAAAGTTCAATCAACAAAAATGCTTTGATTTAATGGCTCTTTCAATCCTCCTCTATAACACAGATTATGCATTTTGACGAATAAACCCAATAGGCATATGCACCTTATTTTTTCTTATACAATTGTTATTGCATATTTCAAAGCCCAAAATTTCTATGTAAGCTAAGGGAATGATCATGCTATGATTGGTTGTCATGGAGGATTTAATTAATCAATCCTAAATAAAGGTAAAAGGATAATTATCATTTAGAATATTAATAATATCTCATGAAATAGGCGTCATTTATCTATGTGATATGTAGTCACCATACACAACCATGAAACCTTTTTTTCTCTCCCTTGGATCAATGATATACAATTACTTTGACTTGATATGAAATGAGAAATTGGTATACAGGGCTCATAGATTTTGACACATGGTACCTTCTTATTTGTTGTAGGGAGTTGATTATGTGTGGTTGTATACAAATGGCAATTTTTTCTATGCATGGCCTTCCAATGCCATAATAAAGGGGAGAAAAGATTCTCTTCAGACTGTTCAATACCCTAATGTCAATGGAGTGAGTTAAAAAGTTGAGAAACTCAATCTTTATGGTCAGTTTATTTTTTTGACAAGGAAAAGTTCCATCTTGATTCTTGTTTTGGGGATTTGTTGCATCAGTGAGCAAAACCTCCTGTTATAACTAGGTTTTGAGTTAGAGATAATATACCTTGGTTAGTTGTAGGACAATCACAAGAGTATTAAAATATACAAAAAATAACTGAGAAGCACGTGGGAAATTATATCACAAGATTAACTAGAAGAATGACATTCAAACATAAAAAGTGAAGGGAAACAATAGTACTCCTATATTAGTCCAATCAAAAGTGTAAAAATATGTAATATCACCTAGGGATAATTATTGGAAGCAAGTGAGATCCATAACTCTCCTTGGGATCGGTCCTTTCTTTCTTGGAATCTCTCTCTAACCATGGTGAATGAAAAATAATTAGTTCCTTGAGGAAAGAACCCAAGCATGAATGAAGGAAATGAATGGAAGAGATGAAAGCATTATATATTTTATCTCAAGGTTCATTCTTCTGGAACAAACTTGCAATTATTCTCTTCTTCAAATGATACTCCATGGCTTTCATTTATAGGTAAATTTTGAGCTCCAATGAAGAACTAGTTCCAATCTGAATTCTCCTCATTCAAAATGAGACCCCCAATGCATGATATAAACTCTTGGGAGGACAAAGCACTCAACATTGATTATTCAAGAGATCAAATTGACCATGTACATCACCTTAGAGAAAATTGAACCAATCATATGGAAATTAGTGTGCCTAAAAGGATGCATTCATACATTTGGATCGAGTTGTTTAGGTATTGAAGGATATCCCATACAAGTCTTGCAAGTGTGGACATATGGAGGTCGTACAAGTGAATACAAGAAAAAAATTATAAGGTTTTACTTAATAGGGTGTGTAAAGTAACCATGAAGAAGTGTTGTTATGTCTCTTTACTTCCAACTTGTGATGCTTTAGAGTAATCTTGTTGAAATATCACTTGTCATACAAATTGAGGTGATAACATTTCCCCCCTTGTGTGAGAGGTTTGGAGCATCCATATAGCCAAAATACATCATTGTTTATTTCCCATGTGCTCATCTCATCATTGTTGAGAGATAGAGACAGAGAGAGAGAGAGAGATTAGTCAAAAAAGGAAAGAATACATGCATAAAACTGATGAAGTCCACCTACAAAACAATCAAAACTTATTATGGAGGTGATACATTTATTCAAAGAGGTGGGAATTCTCATGCTTGTGAAAAAATTCCAAGGTACATTAAATAAAAGAAATGAACATTTGGGGCCAGATCAAAACATCACGATCTACCCATATGAAGATAGCTTCAATTAATGAGAAAGCATTTTCTTGATTGAAGAATCTTGTAAGGAAACAATGTCGCCCACAAGGGTGAGAGTAATAGTAAAGGACTATTCATTAAGAGGCTCCATGGAACCTCTAAGGATTCACCTGAATGGTGGATCCTACTTAAGGGATTGGATAGACATGATACAAGCCTAGGGGTCTTCGATTGAAACTGAAACATTGTAACCACCATGTTGTACAACCTTCCCTAATGTGATAATTAGTTAACATCATTTACATAAGGGGGATATTGAATCAAAGAGCAATATTAATTATATTTCCTCATCCTAGGGTCGACCATTGATGATGAATGGAGATCAATGTATTGAAACCTACTTTATGCACTCCAAAAATAAAAGGAGTTGATGTTGATGGAAGTGACTATTTTGAGAACAAAGGATACAGTGTCCCTCTAAATCATGAGGATCAATAAGTAATCAATTGTAATGGATTATGGCTTTGACAAGGATAGACAAGATTTGGCCAATGAATATGGGACTCAATACTTCCTTTGGTTGGAACATGATTTACAACTGACACATACAACAATGACAATTGATCTAACATAAAAAACCTTGGTGCTGAATTATAAAAAGGGTACTTATGCAAAGTGGGTATTGAGAACTAGATGACTATCTTGAATGGGTGAATTGGCTCACTTAAGATACAAATATTTCCATCTAATGATGACTACTCCGTGGGATCATGGTTCTTGGTATTGGGATATTGGAGGTGTTATAAGTGATTGAAATCAATGTATGCATGGGTGACTCAATGCAAATGTTTCGATCAAAGGCGATGTTCAGAAATGTTTTTGGACATTAAAATGGTGTGAATATTGATGTTTCCCTCATTTTGTTTTGTTTTGTTTTTTTGATGGTTTTTGTATTTACTTTTTATGAATGAATAAAATAATTTGGATATGATATAGATAAGGAGATGGGTGCCCCACAAAAAAGTGACCAACTAACTCATCTTTGTATGGTGAGAGTAATGAAAGAAACCGGGGGTGGGGCTCTTAGGGTGGTTCTCCTTGGTGGAATGATAAATGATGAAGTAAGATTCAAACAATAAATTGGTTGTGGATGATATGGGAGTTTAATGGGATATAGTTTAAGCATGTAGCATAAAAATCCATAAAGAATTTTTGTGAACTGATGGGAGTAGTGGTTTGTGTTAGCATTTTGATGAGTGTGAATATGAATATTTTCTCTAAAAAATGCAAACTATACGAACTCCTGATCCTAATGGGATAGAGTGACATGATGTTATCATGAAATGGGTGTAGAAATAAAACAAACCATGAAGTTGGAGTGGTACTACCTAGAAAGTGATCTTGTTATTGTTGTTGTAAGATATCCATTCCAATTTACATACACTATCCCCCCTGAAATAGCCTTATTCTGATCCTACCACATGGATAGAGGAAGATATTTACCTCACACCAAAGTAATGGATCTCAATTATCTGTGCATGTAAAATAAGGTTGAATAATAGTGGAAAAAGTACTTGTGAACGATCCATATATATCTTCCATTTCTAGGTCTCCCAATCTACATCATTCGTGTAGGGGAACATGCTTGAGGGTTAACAGATAGACGACCCCATGAATGGTAGAGATTCATCGAGCATGTCATCTTGTACTCATATCGACCATTCATGGAAAACATACATGTTGGGACATTAATTTGGGGTGATTCCCGTGAATGGATAAGATTCATCACACATGTTCCCTTGCACTCATCTCAACCATTATCAACAAGCAGACATGTGTGAGGGGTAATTGAGGGTGGCCCCCACAAATGAACCAGATTAGATCGTGCATATTTTAGTTTATTACTCATCACCATTTTTCACAACAAAGTGATCGAGGAAATGAATAAGGGGACCCCCCACGAGTGGCCAAGATTTACTCATGGAAATTTAATCAACTAATCATAGCCATTCTGAATAGGTGGGAGACTCATTGGCATATGCATGTGTGAAGAATCAAGATAATTCTTGAAGATTCACCCCATCACATCAAGAAGAATATCTATGAACCTGCCCTTCTATAATGCTATATGAGAGTAACTCATTCCTAGTAAACATTCTGGAAACTAATCATAATTTTCCATGTTTTCCTATAGCTAAAAAAAAGTGGATTTTATATTCACATGGATAATATTTCATCAATAGCCTAGAATTTTCCCATCTCTCATGTAATATCAGCAAATTTCGGTCTCCACCTAGACCCAAGAAATATAGGAAAATTTCACTAGGGCTCGCTTCATTGCGTCATCTGAAATATGTTTAAAGCTCATGCACCAATAAGAAAATGTGGGTCAAGGGTGTAGTCTAGTCAGCCTATCGATAACTTATTACAAGCTGCCACGAATACCTTCCAACTCAATTGAAATGACAGTGCCACCATGTCTTAGCTTTGAATGTCACTTAAGGAGAGAGATCCCCGACCATCAATGAATTTCCCTAAAGGTTTAATGTGCATAATGCATTGAATTTTTCTTATTATTGTGAATTCAAATCCTTAAGTGAATTCACATAGCCTCCTAGTTTACAAAATAAAACACAGAAGACCCCAAAGAGAGTTCAACTCAAGCTAGGATGTCACACACCACACTTGCATGAGACTAATTACAACTATTCATACTAGTGCATGAAGTTGGTAAATATTTCTGCAACAAAAACCTCTTGGATCTAATAATAATTTTCGTTAAGAATTCTCCTCTTTCCTACAAATTTCATAATATTTTTCTTACTTGTACTCATCCCCCTTGCAACCAGGACTAGAACCGACAAGGACTCCTCAAGAGGTCACTCATCCCTCTCCATATAGTCAAGCATAAGTGGCATATCCTCCTCACAAGGTCCCCCCTTTATAGATGAATTTTCTCCCATTTCAACCCCCAGACCATGTGTTCCACCCCTAAATACCATATAGGTTCTGCAGACAGAAAGTTCCTCTCACCAAAATCCTAGAAGACCCACTCATTGTTTGGCATCGCCTAACATATCATGCCCAACACCTTCCCATTTCCTAAATCCACTAAGCTCCATGCTCAAAATATTCATTATGCATCCTCCACAATCATGGATATTTATGGCCATACATCATTGATACATTTGGGCCCTCATTTTTTCACTGAAATGCTAGGTAATCCAATTGAAAAATACCTTTGTCACATGAATCACAAGCTCAAAGGTTCTAGAAATTGACTCCACCCCAAAAGGGTAATATCTTCCAAAGGATAAAATACAACCAAGGCTAAAACACATTCCCTCCTACCCCTTGGAAGCTAAAAAAAAATCCCATTGGGCACAGGATGCCAAATCAAATTTCACCTCGATCCTAGGGAGAGAATCCGACCAAGAGATTGAAAAAGGGATGGTTGGGATATTATATTCCTAATGTGTATAACACTCGAGACATCCTAGCATGTATATATGCAAGGGGTATTTCTAATGGGATAAAGCATTAGTTGAAAAAAATTTCTACCATAGGGGGATTCAGGATCCCTTTGTACCTGGTCCACATGTTCATACAACAATAAGAAAACCATCTACAAACCCTAGACCTACAAAAAAAGGGAAAACCAACCAAACAAAGTAGTGGAATAGATACCATGGGTAAAAAAGAGAGGAGAAGGGTCTAGGCTTTCTCAAATATTTATCTGATTTCATGTATAGGTACTTTCCCATAATTCAAGAGGAATATCCAAGAAGGATACCTATTGAGATCATGAATTATCTACATATGGGGGAAGTCACTAAGGAAATTGGTTCCTGGGAGTCGACTTTAATATCATCGGGCTATATGGGACCAAAACAACCCCTCAGAGATTTCTCAAGTTGCTCATTACCCGTGTTTTTATAACAAAATATGTCAAACAGATGGTAGAATTTGATGAGATACATTTTGTGAAAGTTAAGAAGAAGGGGATGCTACCATTTGGAAAAGATA
This sequence comes from Larix kaempferi, assembly GCA_027924585.1. NCBI lineage: Eukaryota > Viridiplantae > Streptophyta > Pinopsida > Pinales > Pinaceae > Larix > Larix kaempferi. Next base: position 857,116 of record BSBM01000969.1, on the reverse strand, counting down.
TGGGAGGCTATGCTATCAATGACAAATAAGGCATTAAAAAGGACCTAGTGTTACACCTAAAATCCTACCATCATGTGATTCAGTGTATACACCCTTGAAGTTCCATTGGCTAAGTCATTTACCTGGGAAGGACACCATTGTTTTTAGGCTAGGTTCTGAGAGGTCGTCGTAGGCTACACTCATGCAACCTACGACGTTGCACCTTGCTCCATTACAGGGTGCGACGAAGTCAATTAATGGGAAAAAATAGCTTCTTCGATCTCATTCTCAAAGGTTGCTGACTTGAATCCCTATCCCTGACCTATTGGGGGATCTGGCCTTCGGTTCCTAAGCTCTAGGGAGGATCCCCTATCTCTCTCCTACCATATCTCAACCTACCCTATCCATATCCTATCCACTTAGTCTTTTATAAGTGAGGCCCTATCCCTCTCTAAGGGAGGAAGTCTATGGTACTCTTATGCTGGTGAAATTAGGCTTAATAGATCTAGCACTCTAGCTTGGGAGACATCCACTTCTCTCTAGGAGCTTTGGAATGGATTGTCGGAAGGAGCTTGCAACGTTAAGGAAATGGTTGTAATCCTCTTTTCTATTGTACTCTCCACTCTTCAATATAGTTAATACAATTGCTTTCCATAATGTTGCCGTGTTAGTAATTCTTAGAGTTTTCCTCCTTAACTGTTAACTTCGATCTATCATATGAAATGTATGCTTTCACTATTCTTGGTCTGTTATATGTTCAACAGGGTCTAGTTGCCTGAGATTTGACAGCACTGGAGCATTGGATCAACGAAGGAGAAAGGGATCTACAAATCTAAGGTAAACAATCTATCTTTCCATTTGTACTTCTATTAGATCTAGGAAAGTATTTTTTGTTCTGTCCTATTTTTTCTAGACTTACGTTAAGCTAGGGAGATTAGGCCTTGAGTCCTCTCTCGGTAGATTGTCTGTCAAAAAAATATGGTTACCCTGACCAAGCTCGTAAAAAAACACATGAGGCACTCATCGTTCATGATGGGGAAAAAGGAAAGTTTTTGTATTACACCTTTATCTGTGGTAGTACTTAGTCGTTTTTGAACATGTCACTCATCTGCATTTGCATACAGTACTTGGATCATCTGTTTGTCCTCGAGTTCTGATTACTTCCTGAGTCTTGTTACTCCTTTGAGTCATTCAAAGAAAGCTTCCACCATCAATTGCATTAGGAGTTAGTGTCATGCTCGTCATGTCAATACTGCCAAGTCATGCCATGCCCATGTTCAAGAATACTCTCACTATTCATTGTCTACAGTTAGTACACCTTCCATCATGTCAGTCTGCTCTGAGTCAATCGTGCATGTTATTGTACCATCCAATCCACTCTACACATCCTTTGTCATGTTTTGTGTCGATGATGGGGGATTCATCATGGCCCTCCTTCGACGGATTCATCCTTGTCGACTTCAGCTCATCATCCAAGGATTGAATCTAGAAACCAACCAAGTAGCTTGGCCCTGCATGCATCAATGGAAGGTTACCTCGCTTTCAACATGAGTTTACATCATTGACTCTTGATTGGAAGATTTCATGTTGCATTCGACTTCAACTCATCTATTCACGCTTGGTGATATGTATTGTGGTACCTTGGGGATCATTGACATCAATGGTGATTTTCCTCGCACTTGTTAATGGTATACATCAATGATTGATAATCAAGTGGTTTCTACCATGTTCAACATCAAGACATTTGTAATCACATGGATAGATTAGTATCATTGTGGGTTTAGCTTGAAGACCCTGGGGAGTCATGTTTTACCCAGGTTGCGATGGAGTTTGTATTTGAGTCGTATTACACGGATCCACATTTGTATTGGTCGTGGCTATGTTACCATCTCATCATGGATCTATGCTTGTGTCTAGTAGCCATGATTGTGTTCAATCGGTCATTACTATCATGGATTTGCATTGTATTGGTCAGCAGCCATTTTGTACATCATATGAGATTGTCAGTTCAGAGTCAGTTGTACTGCAGCAGCATCCTTCAGCCGACAAGTCATTTTCCATTCTCTCTGTCAAAGCATTTCACCTATCCGATATTTCAACACCTAGATATCCTGAAGGGACTTTCCCTTCCCCTAGATCATCCATGGGTATAAGACCCACATTTGATAATTGGTGAGGAAAAAAAAAGAAACTGCTAAATCCACATGACCATGAACCTAGATCAGAAATCGAAAGACTGGATAATAATTATTCATATGAAGAATTAGATGTTATTCTAATGGGGTAAGCTAAACCTAAAAAAGCAGTGGAATAAGAATTCTTATCACCCACTCTTTAAATTCCATAGACGCACATAGATTTCACTTTTTATAGGCTAGAGGGAGGAATTGCAACTAAAAAATATATGGCTTTTGAGGCTCCCCTTCAAAATAGATATAGTGAAGTTAACCAAGATGGATTTAGCAAACACAAGAGGGGGGTTTTGGTGGAGGATGATAAGATATTTACAAAAGGAATATGTTCCATACCCAAACCTCCCTGAAGATCAAACCTTCGATACATTGTATGATGAGGTACATGATGATTATGAAGATGAACCTGAAAGGATGCAAATGGAGGAAATGAGGGAGATGGTTCCAATGTAATAAATGATAAAAAAAAGGCAGAATAGGGGACTAGCGAGCTTCCTAATGAACAAAAATAAAAAAACACTTTTCATATCCTAATGAACTCCCCGTCATGTAATCAATGGGACATTCATAAAAAAATATTTAGGGAAGGAAGGCCATGATATTACAGATCCCATAACGGTCGAGCAAATACCTAAAGTACTAGGGTTGGGAGTTGAACCAGGTATACTCAGAATATAAAAAATTGATTTACAGGCACATTGCCAACACAAATTCCAACAAAGATGACTGCAATAGAGAGGATTTTACCCTAGGTTTCAACCAGGGAACCTCCATCTACACCATGAGTGAGGAAACTCCCTTGACAACGCAACAACCCCATGGATAAGAGGAAAGAAATATTGGAAAAAAATATCAGATGGAAAAAGTGCCTGCTCAGGAACAACCTTAGGGAAATGCTGAAAATATAGCAGAACAACCTCAATAGGAAGAGGGGAATATCAAGGAATGTACCCAAGAAAAATAAGGAAGAAACCCCTCACTCCTATTATAATACATAATTTTTGACATGGATCAAACTAGTAAAATACAAGAAGAAGTCCGAATTCCGCAAGAATATCCACAATATAAGAAAATAAGATCTGAGTCCCCAAGGCATGAATCGAGAGAAGAGATCATGCAAGAGATCCCTTCAACATCCATGGGTTTGGGACAAGAAGTACCTAAAATCAGCAGAGCCCAACAAGAGGGACATTCCCCACCTCATACTTTTCTCCCTCCTATTTCCTTTGATTTTGTTGACATTCTTTCTTCTGTAGCTCTTGCAGAAACTATTGAACCCAACACCAAATCCTCTTAAGAGGTAGGAAAACAACTTTCATGGTTCAATTTTATCCAACCTATGGATAATTGCAACCCATTGGAAATATTGAGAGAAGAGGTAATCCAGATAGATATAGGTGGCCACCCACCTATTCTACTAGCTCAAAATAGTTTTCCATTTTAGCAGTTTTCTAGTAATTTTTCTATAGTTTTTCGGGTCCCAAACTTTCAAGGCCGTTTTGAGGCCCTAAATGACGTTTTTTGGATATTTTGGGGCCGGGGGGCAAGGAGGGGGGGGGGGGGGGGGGCGTTGGAAATGGTTTCCAACATCATTCACTTTCCCCTATTCTAAAATTGTAGGGCTTGGATAGAACTTTCCAATGGACTACCGAGCGCCCCAAACGAAGATCATATGCAAAAGGTATGACCCCAGGAAGTTGATTGTTCAACGTCTAACCACCTTGGGGCCACAAAATTTATGACGGTTCATCTTCTAGGGTTAAGTTTTTGGATGTTTAGGGTTATTTCCCTCATGCTTATGATAAATAGGCTCTTTCAACCTCTTCTTGTATTCAACTTGTCATGAATGAGCGTAGCCGCCACATCTCTTCTCAGATATATAGCTACCACCATTCTAACTACTTTTATTTTACAGTTTGTTATGATTCATTCATTTAATAGAATCTTATTTTACTGTATCACCGTGTTTCTTACCATATATTTGTGTATGTGAATATATATATGCTCTTTCATTTCGTTCTCACATAAATCCGGATTAAGAGAAAAGAAAAAGAGACAATACACAACATGGTATGGTGTCCATGGATATCATGGAGACTCAAGTACAACCTAGACTCTTGAAAAAGTATGGTTGTACCACTGGGAAATTCATTGTCACTATTTTGGAGCCATTTCCCTAGAATAAATAAAAAGATTTTCAACCTCGGGATCGAAGAACAATGCAAATAACCATGGATACTTTTGATATTCCACCTGAGCATGAAATATCCATGGCCCAAGAATCATCTAGCATTATGCATGATAAATACCTTGAGGAAGCTTACTCCAACAATAATTACAAAAATAAATTGGATATCATAACCACAAAATACTAGTTCTTGAATTCTAAAGTCAAGGCATTGGAGGTTGAAAAGAATAAGTTACAAGCTAGCCTGGTATTAGTTGTGAAGGGTAGGCATGATACAATGGATTTCCTTGGATTTATAAAAGAAAAGGACAATAGGATTAAATCCCTAGAGAGTGATTAAACATCTCAATTCATTTCAATTACCCAATATATGTTGGATGGGAAACAAAGACTGTCATATGAGGTATACTTTTTGAGAGGAGAAAATTATACCATGTCAGCAAACAAATAGATAAGATGGAAGGATTGAAAAAATAGAATCTATAAGGGGGAAGAAGGGGGCCTAAACTTGAAACTTGAAGAAGCCAATGCATTAATCATCTCCCTAAGACATTAGATCATAGAAGTGTAGAAAGGAAAAACATTGGCAGCTTTAGGGAGCCAGATCACCTCCTTTATAGGATCGGTATCAAAGATGGAACACATAATTGATGAACTAAATAGAGAACTATCTGAATGGAGGGATAAAGCAGGGAACCGCTCCATGCAAGTGGTAATGACTCAAGAGTTGTATAAAAAATGGAAAGAAAACTTAAACAACAAGGAGAGAAGTTGGAAGTTGTAGAGAATAAATCCCGTGAATATAAGAGAGAGGTTACAACTCTTAGGGAGGAGTCTGACATATGGAATATGATATATGAAGAAGTTATGGCTCAATCTAGGATAACCAAGACAATGACACAAATCAAGATCTTAGTATGGACAAATATCATCAATGACCTCCCTATTATCAAAAAAGAACTCCAAATTTATTTAGAATTTGATATTCTCCATAAAGAAGTAAATATTTGTGGAAACATAAAGCATAGATATCTAAAAGACACAAGTCAACTAAGATATCCAAGGGATTGATAAAATCCATACCCACTCAAAGCCTAACACTACTGGGAGTCCCATATAGGACCTCAACATATATGGATATGGAGGCATGTATTAACAAGTTTAACAATGATCATATTACCAAGAGAAGAGGTATAGAATCAGAAACAATCTCATACAACCTTTCCTCCATGACATGAGAAAGATGATATCTCAGGGTATCCCTTGTCCATGGGACAACAACCTTAGATTGCATTAAAAAAATTCATATAAAAGGATATTTGATGAGGTCCTTCCCAGGTTGGAAATGGTGCCTAGCAAACAAGCCATTTCTACGCCAACTGAGATCTATAATCAACACACTCCATCTATTTCTACATAGAAGTTGTTGAGAAGGATAATTCACCATCTCAAGAATGTGGACTACACCCTTTACACTAATCTAGATGAATCTTTCCAGATATTATGGGGTGGTATACTCAGTAAATCAATATGATATGGCTCGCATTAGCACTATGGAGGATTACACTATTAAGCAAAAACAATATGATGTTCATATAGAGGCCACTCCCCTTGCTCAGAGGCCCTTGTATCAAGAGGGGACATCACAAAATCCTAAAAAGGATGGGCCTAAAGGACCCTAATGATGACAAATAAACACAATATGTTGCAAAGGTATTTTGAATAAATAAAAGAGGAGGGAGGATAAAGGAATAAAAAATGAGTGGATAGAGATTGCTAACCATTTTTTATCCATCATCATTAGAAAGTATGTTTTGTAACAACTTGATATAATCAAATGAGGACAGTTGGCATTCTAAGCACAATGGAATGAACAACATGTGACTCACCTTCAAAAGAAAGAAGGAGATAAAAGGAGGGCAGAAGAAAGGAAAATCATTGGGAAAAAAATATATTTGTCAGGCTGCAAAAATTTCTGAGAAGTAAACACTATGGGATCAACAACATTATAATCATTTCAATTTTCATCTTCTCCTCTTTCTTATCTATAAATTTTATCTAAATTCCTTCCATGTAAAATAAAGACAATTAGTTGAGGACCGAGATCAAGGGTCTCTCCTAAATTACTCTTATTGTATTAATGAAAAACAACATTTTAGGTTGAATTAAATTAGGATCGAGGCATATTTCCATTGGGTTTAAGGACATGAAGTCTTATGCATGTTATTATGTTCCCTTTTTATGGTTGAATGTCTTCCATTTCATTGCATGAATATGTGGATCTATGTTTATCTTTCCCACGTTATTTTTTGTATATTATGATCATGTTTAATGGAAAGTGTGATGAATTCTTTTATGTTGAATATGTTTGTGATGTTACATCCTCATTTCAAGAAATTAAGCTATGATAAGGCACCCTAGAAATATTGTTCTAGTTTTTATTTCCTCATTTTCTGATTTGTTTTTCCCTTTAACATCTAAATGAAACATTTGAAATCTATTCACTGGAATCTAGGTTTGATTCCATGCACCATAAATCTCAAATATAAATCCAGTCATTCAACTTTTAACCAAACAAAAGGCATCCTAGGGTGACAGGTTAGGAATTTTTCCTCTTAAATATAGGGTTCCCCCCTTTCCCTAAGGACTTGCTTGGTGGTCTAAAGTGGCACAGGAAGGTGCATCATATAGATCCCTCCTTGACCTTGTAACTCCTCCTAAAAATCCTTACTTCTCACTATGAAAAAAAACATGTCCAAGGAATTCTAGAAAGAAAATTCATTCTACACCAAGGGTAGTGAGGGGTACAACCCAGGGAAAAACATTTACAACTGAAGTGGGTGATGACTCTTACTAGGAAAGTAAAAGGGTTATGGTAAATTTACAAGGTCACAAAATTTAAAATGCAAGGATATAATCCTATACCTAAATTCTAGTATAGAAGATATACATGAATTGTTGTTAGTGGTCCTTTCCATGTGATCCAGATGGATATCAGTTCCCACCCACATATTCCAATGGATCAAAATATTTTTTTCCAGTTTGGTAGTTTTACGAGTCATGGGATTTATCCATTGCTCCATATGGATATTGATGTCCATGCATGTATTCCACAATCTTGAGATAGTTTTTTCAGCTTGATAGCTTTTACAGATTTTCATCTCCAAAAATTCTAAGGCCGTTTTGAGGCCCTAATTGAGTTTTTTTGGTGATGCCTCAATCCAATCATAACCAACAGTAGTATTGGACATGAGAAATGTGTAATTATCGGCTATAAATTTCCAATGAGCTATTGAATTCCCTAAATGAAGGTCATACACAAAATTTATGCCCCTAAGAAGCTGACACCTCAACCAACCATCTCCAGACCCACAAACCTTTTTATGGATCATCTCCTATGGTTAGTTTTTTGGATGTTAGGGTTTTTTCCATCGTTCTTATGATAAAAAGGCCCTTTTCCCTCCTTTTGTAATCATCCTGTGATGAATGATCATAACCGCGACATCTCTTGTCAAAGATAAAGCTACCACCATTTTAGATACTTTTATTTTACAATCTGTTCTGTTTCATTCAATTAATAAAATTTGAGTTTGTTGTATCACTGTGTTCCTTGCAATATATCTGTGTGTGTGGTGCTATATATACTCTTTCATTTCATTTATTAAATAAATACATATCAAGGGTATCATAGAAATCTTCTCTCTATTGTCTCTCAGTGTGTTTCCCCAACAAGATCTGGATATCAAGAGTTGGGTCTTGAACTAGTCGAGTTTGAGTAAAACCACCCTCATCGATCCAAACTGCTTCCCATGGATGAGGAAAATAGAGATGGTGGAGTAGGATAACCTTTCAATTTTTTTCTCAAGGAATCCCTCGTGTGATATAGGAATGAGATGATAGAAAATTTCATCTAGATCCTTCAATGGATTCCAACATCAATGGAGGGATCATCAAGTAGTCACTTCGTAGGAGCCACATCCTTCAAGGTACAAGTTAAATTTGATATTCCTTTATTTGAAGTCCAGATCGATGTTGATGCCTTAGATAAATGGTTGAGTCTGATAGAAGGGTATTTCTCTATACACAATTTATCCAATAGGGAAAATATAACCTTTGTGCTCCTTAAGGTTTTCTCCCATGTCAAAAATTGGTGGGAAACTTATTGTGAGAAAATATTAACAGAGGAGTCTAAAATGTTTGAGGAAAATCCCAATTGGGCCTCTTTTATAGATGTTTTTAAAGAATAATATTACCCTGTGAGAAAATATGTAGAATAGTACATGATATGGACCACGTTGCATCAAGAGAGGGACCAACCTATTCCATAGTACATGTAATGTACCCAATCATATATTTAGGCACATTAACTCCAACTTTCTAACAGAGGGTAAATTGATCCCCAATTTTTCCCAAACAATGTCTTTATTATGTTAACCTAAATATGAATAATATGGTGCAGCCCATGATGTATGCTTTCAAACCACTGTAATTTATTCAATTAGATCCCTGATCCAATACTCAGATCTATCAACCCCAATGCAACCCCAGAGAATCAATGGATTCGAAACTAGGAGCATTAGTTCAAATTTGACCACACAGAACACGAGACTTCCAACTCTTCCCAAACACCTACTAACAGACTCGAATCTGAACCAAGAAGCTTCAAATGGACCCAAACACCCCCAATCTGACCACTAAAAAACTTCAAAGGAATTTTATGGAATCTTTGAACACTTTACATAGAGATTTATAACTGAGGGTGTGTTAGCATAATTGTACAAGTTGACTAACCGATAAAATGATCATAAATTGGGCATACGAAAACCTTTTTGGGTAAAATAAAAAGTTTTTATTACTGGAAATTATGCTCTCGACACAGTGGAATAAGTTTTGGAACCCAAAAATACTCATAAATGGTCTAAATAGAAACTAAATTTCGGCCCACAAAACCCAAGTGCAATATTGTAAATATACACAACTGTAAAACTCCAAAATGGACACTAAAAGATTCCAAATATACTCAATTTGATCCAAATAGGTTACTAACATATATCATAGGCTCATATGAATGTTTCAGACCCATACACCAAGTTTACACAACCATACAAAAACATATTTACTCATAGATCAACCAATGCTTGAAACATTGTACAACATAAGAGGAAACAATTATGATTTTTATTATGAGTGGGAAAATTTATAAGAGTACATAAATGGATTCTATATCATCTCAAAATACATATAAATATATGCTACAAAACCATAGAGAAAGGAGGAAGAATTACTACTCCAAATGAGTGATTTCTTTCCACTGTTGCGCCCTCCAAAAGAAATATTTCGACACCCAATCAGAGATATGAATCCTCCAGTGCTTCCTCCATCAAATATCAGTTATAATAATCCATTCAAATAGCCTTCATGAATTTTGGATAGCCACAAGTGCACCCTCCTCAAGCAGAAACCACCATAAACACTACACTCCCATAAACACCACAATCCACACTTCTACTAACTGGAACTGGAAAACACCATCAATAATTAGACCCCACTACTCTATATGAATTCTCCTCTCAATAATCAACTACAATGAAGCTCAGTGAAGAGATCAGGGTGATCCCCTCCTATCTACTAGCTAGGGTGAAATCTTTCATCACCGAAACTAGTTCGCAAGTGCAAGGGGAACATATGAAAAGAGAGGAAGGAGCTCATCTCCCAAGCCATGAAATACAAAAGAGCTCTCCTATTCAAAATCAAAATGCCCAAAATCCCTTTCCCAATATCCATGCATCCTTCTTAGAGACTCCATTGATCCCTTTCCCCCTCATTCTAGAATTCTCTGACAAAATATTAATTAATGATATTTCCATGAGAGAATGATACCTTGGAACTCATTTTATTCCTCTCTAATTTTATTTGACCGAATAACACCTTCATCTTCCTTATCAATTCGAATTATAAAGGCTTAGCTTGACTTTGGGGTAGTTACACTATCATGTGGGCCCACTCTCTCCTCTAGTTCCCTCATTGGCTAAATTTAGGACTTGAAACATGTCATAGGATGTAATAGGATGTCATAAGTTTTCATAAGTTGTCATAGGACCTGGTTCTTGTCATAATTTGTCATAATATTGTCATAAATGACATAGATTTTCATAGATTTGCTATTTTTAGCTTGAGGAGTTACAACTCATGAGATGCCTCTTCATGAAACTTCTTAGGAGTTACAAATTCCAATTTGTTTCTATCATGAACCTTCTTTCACCTTAGAATTCGAATTTGGATGTTATTATCTTGATTTGGGGTATTTACCACTCATGTGGGGGAGAATTTCCACCTCCTATGCACCTTCCTTGTACCATTTTGACTAATATTGCATTACTAATAAATATTGGACCTCATACATTAAAAATTCATGACCCATGCCACCACCTTAATAATTTATCATGAAATTACCAATTAACTTAGGCCATTGCATCCCCTATTCAAATGGAGTGGTCCATAGAAATAATTTGGGGACATGATAGTCCTCCCCACCCAAGATTGCTTATCCTCAAGCAATTTAAACCTAGGAGTGGTAATGCTTCTTCTTTTTACCCAACTTATGCTCATGATTTTTCTGCCTCCTTCCTTAGTGATGAATGTTCATAAGGATGCAATTTCAAATGGACCAACTCATCAACTCTATATCCCATAATTTGAACCACATTAAGGCTAAAAAATTTGTCATGGTTCCAAACCAATCGAAAGGATGTGTAGTCTACTCTGCTCAAAGTATGTTCCTACAAGGTACTGACATAGGAAAACTCCTGACCAATTCCAATAAGAAGAGTAACTCTATACTACAACCACTCAATCAAATCCCCACTCAACAGATCCACTAGGAATCTCGTCTTGTGAAAGACAAGACTGCCTCTCGCCTCTGGGCCTGCTGCTGGAAATATTCCCAACACTGTAATTCCAAGCTCCCCAACTAATCTAAAAAAGGGACCACTATACTACCGCTATGCCATTCTAATCATAACCATCCCACTGTCATACCATGTCTGCATCATCCCATCCTGGATCTCCAGACTAAAGAATCGATAAGAAATGACTCTACCACCATGGATAATGGTCTACATAGGCATCCAAGTGAAATATACCATCCTTCTGCCATTCTCAAATTGGAATGCTGGAAAAGGAAGTCTGCCTTGATCACTAGTTATGACTCTCGGCTTCTCATAAAATCTAATCATCCCCTCAAGAGAAAGATCCATATCCTCTACTATCCTATCCACAACCTAGCTAAAACAATCGAGTATAAGAATGATCCCAGGGTCCCAAATTAAACTGAGAAAGGCATACTATCTACTGCATCCACCTATGCACTTTATAGTATCCACACAATGAGCCTCTCATAGTCTCCCAAGCTACCTCCATCATAAGGTCTCCCACCTAGGAAACTAATCCACTGCTCCATGTGGACAAGATTCTGAAAGTGATGGCTGACTCTACCTCCTATGCCAGCTGCTAAATTGTTGAACCAAGTAATTCCAAGATCCCACTATCTATGTTGCAAACCCTCCGTTAATAACTATCATCTGAAACAATACATCACTCTGAAGGGTTCCAGTATACCACCACCAATTTGGAAGTTCATCACTCCCAATATTGTTTCGGACCTCTGTGAGCCTCCCCAATAAATCATGAAGCTCCTCTAGTGCACTCTACACACTAGTCTTATGGCTCACATCATTTCCATATGTCCCATCCAACTGAATCAGGTGAGACTCCCATGTACTTTTATGTATACTGAAGGAATCATATAACAACCATTGATACATATGCTGCTGCTCACAAGGCTAGAAAATAAATGGTGTTCCAAACAACACTCTACTCATGGAAGCTGAACTCGACTTCCCCTGTGTCTCCATTTTTTTATATACATATCCACCCAATCCATGTATTCTCATACTCCTCTGTTGCCTGGTCCATAAAGAAAATTCTCATCTGCCTCCTCCATGACTCATTCTCTCTCCCACAGGGGAAGATCCTTATCCTCCTGATGCAAAAAAAGTGCTTGGTCAACATCCTCCATGTCAACTCTCTCCTCAAGCACCTGTAAATTTGAATGCTCCTCAAGCTCAACCCTCACATGAGGTTCCTCCATCGATCCATGAATGCAAGAAGCCATGTACAACTGGATGTATGAAGAGTAGGAGGAAGGATGTAGTCCTCCCAACTTCATATGAATTCCATCAATCGATCAATCACTCAGTAATTATGAACCACTTTTCCTCGCCCTTATGGTCGAGCCCCTGCTGGTGCATCCTATTTGACTGTTTATATGCTCAGGTCTGTCGCATACGCCAGATCTTCCATTCATTCTTTATATGATCCACCTCCTTGGCCTTATCTTTAGAAAATTTTAGAGCAAGGTCCCTGTCCATAAATAACTGCAAGAAATTTGATTTAATTCTTTCCAATTCCTTCTTAATGATGCACAATTGGTCACTAGTGACCCCTACAACACATCCTTTATGCCTCCCCTCAATTTGACTCCTCCACATAAGGTCTTCAACAAATTTATGTGCACCATATGTCCTTGTCAATACTTGCAACCTCCTCTCTTCTATGACTAAGAGTTGGTTCTCTAAGTCATGAAATTCCATCCTTCCAGCATTATGTATGTTGTCACATAAGAGATAATCCAACTCATGTGGATCCTTCAATCTCACATTTCCCATGGTTTGTGTCTTGTTTGCATTTTCTAATGCTTGGTATACAAAATCAAAATGTGGGTGGCATGAACCCATAACACACAATTCATGTTCAACACCAAAATTGTTAGTACCAACATTAAAATATTTTACAAGACCTTCTTCCTTACATGAAATGGCTTCTGTATCATTTTTTTGCAAGCAAATAGGATTACTGGAAAAATAAGAATTGCATTCATACCTTTGTGTTATGTTTCCATCCTTTGTGTAGTTGACATTAGCTTCATGGTGAAGCTCTAATGGGGAATGGAAAGCTAATTTTTGTTCTTTCGCTAATCTGATCCAAGAAATGTTTCTCCACTACCATTCTCATTTTTAGATGTAGGATGAACATTGACCATGGATTCACTTCTTCTTGAACCAATCTTATTTGAGGAACCTTTGGTTTCTCTATTTGTAAAGACACCGAACATCCTCTCCACAATTCGAGAAGAAGAGCATTTAGGTAGCAAGGATTTACACTGCTGCAAGTTATGCTCTAAATCATGACATGTATTATCAAATTTATTCAATGGATTCTCATGGCCCTTCATGAACCTTTCCACTCAAGCTTATCCTCCTCTATGGGCGAGGTAGGCAAAAAAGTATGTAACAATCTCCCATCTACAAGTCTATCCATTGATGCAATTATTCCTCTACACTTGATGGACTTCTTAATTTGAAAGTTCTGATCTCAAATTTTCTTCAAAATTCTTCTTGAGTTCCCAACACTGTCGAGGAAAATGCTCTGATACCACTGTAATCTACCCAATAATAAATTTAGGCACTTTAACTCCAACTTCCCAATAGAGGGTAAATTGATCCCCAAAATTTCCCAAACAATGGCTTTATTATGTTTACTGAAATATGAATAATATGGTGCATACCACAATGTATGCTTTCAAACTAGTGTAATGTGTTCAATCAGATCCCCAATCCAATACTCAGAGCTATAAACCCCAATGCAACCCCAGAGAATCATTGGATTCAAAACTAGGAGCATTAGTTCAAATTTTACTACATAGAACACATGACTTCCAATGCTTCCCAAAAACCTCCTAAAAGAATCGAATATGACCCAAGAAAATTCAAATGGACCCAAACACTCCCAATCTGACCACTAACAGACTTCATAGGACTTTTATGGAAGCTTTGAACTCTTTACACAAACATTTATAACTGAGTGTGTGTTAGCATAATTGTACAGGTTGACCAACCGGTAAAATGATCATAACTTGGGCATACATAAACCTTTTTGGATGAAATAGAAAGTGTTTCCTACTTTAAATGATGCTCCCATTACATGGAATAGTTTTCCATACCCAAAAACATTCAGAAATGGTCAAAACCAAAACTAACTTTCGGCCTCCAAAACCCCAGTGCAATATTGTAAACATACACAACTGTAAAACTCCAAAATGGACACTAAAAGATTTCAAATACACTTAATTAAATCCAAATAGTTTACTAACAGATATCAGAGGCTCATGTGAATGTTTCAAACCCATAAACCAAGTTTACACAACCATACAAAAACATATTTACTAATAGATTAACCATTTACTCATAAATCAACTTGTGCTTGAAACATTGTACAACATAAGAGGAAAACATTGTGATTTTTTTTATGAGTGGGATAGTTTCTAAGAGTAAATAAATTTATTATACAAAATCTATAAATACAAATAAATATCATCTACAAAGAGAGTATAAATTTCTGCTACAGAGAGATAGATAAAAGGGGAGGAATTACTGCTCCAAATGAGTGATTTCCTTCCACTATTGCGCCATCCACAAGAAATATCTCAAGCCAAAATCATAGATATGAATCATCCAGTGCACCCTCCATCAAATATAAATGATACTCATCCATTATGATATCCCTCATTAAGTTTGTATAGCCACAAGTGTTCCCTCCTTAAGCAGAAACCACCATAAACACTACACTCCCAGAAACACCACAATACACACTTCTACTTACTGGAACTTGGAAAGACCATCAATAATTAGACCCCAATATTGTATATGAACATAAAAATATGTCATATTATCCATATATCAATCTGAAGGTGAATTCTCCTCTAAATAATCAACTACCATGAAGTTCAGTGAAGAGATTAGGGTGATCTCCTCCTCTCTACTAGGTAGGGTGAAATATTTCATCAACGAAACTAGTTCACAATTGCAAGGGGCGCATCTCCAAATATAGAAAGGGTCTCATCTACCAAGCCATGAAATCCACAATATCTCTCCTATTCAAAATCAAAATGTCCAAAATCCCTTTCCCAAGAGGCCCGCATCCTTCTTATAAACTCCATGGAGCCCTTTCTCCCTCATTCTAGAATTCTGTCACAAAATATTAATATAATATTAATTAATGATATTTTCATGAGAGAATGATACCTTGGAACTCATTTACTTCCTCTCTAATTTTATTTGACCAAATAATACCTTCGTATTCCTTAGCAATTCAAATTAGAGAGGCTTAGCTTGATTTTGGGGAAGTTACACTATAATGTGGGCCCACTCTCTCCTCTAGCACCCTCCTTGGCTAAATTTAGGACTTGAAACATGCAATACGTTGTCATAAGTTGTAATAAGTTGTCATAGGACCTGATTCTTGTCATAAGTTGTCATAATATTGTCATAGATGTCATTTATTGTCATAGATTTGTTATTTTTAGCCTAAGGAGTTACAACTCATGAGATGCCTCTTCATGAAACTTCTTGGGAGTTACAAATTCAAATTTGCTTCTATCATGAATCTTATTGCACCTTGTAATTCGAATTTGGATGTGTCTAGCTTGATTTAGGGGAGTTACAATTCATGTGGGGCCTAATTTCCACCTCCTATGCACCCTCCTTGTCCCATTTTGACTAATATTGCATTAATAATAAATATTATACCTCATACATTACAAATTCATGACCCATGCCACCACCTTAATAACTTATAATGAACTTACCAAGTAACTTAGGCCATTGCATCCCCTAGTCCAATGGAGTGGTCCATAGAAAAAATTTAGGGACATGATAGTCCTCCCCACCCTTTCATACCAAACAACTTTCATACCTTGCAAAAAATGTTGGGTATCAGATACTTTGAGTGGTAGATTGTTCTCAAATATCGCAGTGGCCTACATTGGTACATCCAATCAGAGATGGAGTTCATGTAAATCTCTTCACTAGGAGCCTCTTATCGGTATGTTTTCAAAGTCAAGCAAAAATTTCAGCAAAAGAACAAGCAATAATTTGGACTTGTAAATACGCCTCAGAAGTAAGGAAAGGGAAACCTTGGCTCACAAAACAAAGGACAGAGTAAGGAAAACCAACCCCATGACAACTAGTCCCGACCATAAGAAAAGAAGGGTAATGAAAAGACAAATAAGGAAATTGAGAAGTGGTGCAAGTTCCACAAAATTCCCTAACACAACATTGATGAATGTAGCTCAAAGAAGCCATTGCTGGCCGAGATCAAAGCTTCAGAATTAGATCTTGGTTCTGATTTTGATTCAAAACCCAATGTCACAGTCGCATACACGAGGAAGTTGACCATTGATGTAGAACCCAGTGACACCATCACTACCACACAAATTCAGCAAGAGGAAATAAAAGGGTGAGAGGTAGAAGAGAGCCTATTCCACTCATAGATGTGGGTGAAGGGAATCCCCCTACATTTTTTTATCGATAGCAGCATCCAAAAGAACTTGATCTCAACAGAAGTCATCAAGATATTGGATATACTGACAACACCACACCCTCATCCATACACCATCAGTTGGCTAAGTCGAGGACGAGGTATATGTATCAATCATCAGTGTCATCTACCATACAACATTAAACTTGTCAAAGACAATGACATTGTGTGTTGTGGCCCCACTGGAAGTCTATGATGTTCTTTTAGGTCATCCATATATGTGGAAGTGTCATGTTGTGTATGATTCATGGCCTCATAGTGTCATTGTAACTTTGGTAGGACAGCTCTATTGGATACCAAAAACAATTGCACATAACATAGTCTCTTTGAGCTCAACCAAGCAATTCATAAAAATAATCACCCACACTAGAAAATTTTCCCTCTGAAGGTGAACACCAGATCATAGAGACCTCCACCACCTCTACACAAGGTCCCTCTACTCAACAGAAACAAGTAGAATGCAAAGGCATTGTCACCTCACCTATCCGAGTACCTATAAGATGCAAGGCTGTGCATTCAAGGTGATCCTCCAGAAATGAATTATCCACACCGGTTCAGACCAAGGCTAATAAGGAAACCAAAATTATTGAATGAGTTCAGCACATCCATCAACAACAATTCAAACTCTATCAGGATGTCAAAGCAAGGTATCTTCTTCACCTCATGGAATGTCTCATCAGGATCTGAAATAAACATATAGTTTGTTATATGATCAAGGACTTGATGCAATGAATACCATTAATTCTTAAGGGGGGAGGACTCCAGATGGATATCAGTGTCCACCCACCTATTCCACTGCTCAAAATAGTTTTTCTAGTTTGGAAGTTTTACGGGTTAGAGGTCTTCTCCATATGGATATCAGTGGCCACGTACCTATTCAACAAGCTCAAGACAATTTTTCTAGTTTGATAGTTTTTACGCATATTCGTGTCCAAAACTTTCAGAGTTTTTTTTAGGCTCTAAACAATATTTTTTGGTGACACTGCATTCTAATCATAGCTAAACGTATGTTTTTATAGGAAATATGTGTACTTCTCATCTACACCTTTCTAACGAGCTACTAAACACCCTAAATGGATATCATATGCAAAAGTTATGCCCATGAGAAGTTGACACCTCAACTAACCACCTCAAGACCCTCAAACCTTTTTATGGATCATCTCCTAGGGTTAGGTTTTTGGATGTTAGGGTTTTCTCCCTCATGCTTATGATAAAATGTCCCTTTGGGCTCCTTTTGTAATCATCTTGTGATGAATTCTCATAGCTGACACATCTCTTCTCAGAGATAAAGCTGCCACCATTCTAGCTGATTTTATTTTATAGTATGTTCTATTTCATTCAATTAATATAATTTGAGTTTGTTGTATCATTGTGTTCCTTGCAATATATCTGTGTATGTGGTGTTGTAAATACTTGTTCATTTTGTTTCTCAAATAAATCATGATCAACATGTCTCATGAGATAAATGGCCTCCCATTTAGATCCATGCATACATAAAACTAAAGGCACAACATACAAGTACTCATGAAAATAAAATTGACATTACGAATAGTGTTAAAAATAAAGATCTCGAGTTCTCATACCCGTTTGACAAACCTAGTAAAAGAAATGGCCTCTTAATGAAGTCAGTGATGGTCATAAATAGAGTGAACCAAATGGAAAGGGACAAAACCAAGATTCCATTGGTGTTGGTGGTACAAAAAACAAATATCCTTAATGAAGCCCCTAAAATTTGAAGTGGGACCCTATAAATATTGTAGGGTCCATGAATTAAAATCCATTTGTACTTTCTTGTTTTCCTAAAACCTTTTATGCCCCAGTTCTTTTGGATCTTGTAGTGGATAAATGAAACATTGGAATCCAATTATGCGACCGTCAAGTAAGATGTATCTTCTTCTAGATCATTTTTATCCCTTTAATTTTTTATTTTGGGGCATGCACAACCCATATGGAACTTGACAAGAGTTTTCATCAAGTTGTGTGGCTCTCAATCAAATAGTCATGAGGTTGTTTGTGATTATTCAATAGGCAATTGCACAAATTACAAGATAATGTAGATATGGTCATGCAACACAATTGCAAAACTATTTGGTAGGCTCATATTAAACTCACAACATACTCATTGCATGGTTTTCCATCTCTTTAGTGGGTAGTCACAAAACTCACGGAATCCCCCAAGTGTGATTGTGCAATATGGTTTTGTGTTTGTTTGTTGGGAAGCTATGAAAATTTCATGGTATGTTATTACTATGGTCATGCAACATTGATGTGCGGTTACTTGGTTGGAATTCATTAAACTTGTATGATATTGACCACCTACCCATGTAAATTAACTATGCAGGTTGTTGGTTGGTAGCCACACACTTTCACAATTATGTGTATCAGTTGTTCGCACAAGTTACTAGCATGATTGTGTTGTGAATAGTTTCACAATTTGTGCAATATTTTCCTTGAGACTAAGGAAATTGAAACCTTTTTTGTATGAAATGTTTATTTGAAAAACATGTCGATCTCCTAGAATGTTCTAAACTATTGTAGGCTCATATTAAACTCACAACATACTCATTGCATGGTTTTCCATCTCTTTAGTGGGTAGTCACAAAACTCACGGAATCCCCCAAGTGTGATTGTGCAATATGGTTTTGTGTTTGTTTGTTGGGAAGCTATGAAAATTTCATGGTATGTTATTCCTATGGTCATGCAACATTGATGTGCGGTTACTTGGTTGGAATTCATTAAACTTGTATGATATTGACCACCTACCCATGTAAATTAACTATGCAGGTTGTTGGTTGGTAGCTACACACTTTCACAATTATGTGTATCAGTTGTTCGCACAAGTTACTAGCATGATTGTGTTGTGAATAGTTTCACAATTTGTGCAATATTTTCCTTGAGACTAAGGAAATTGAAACCTTTTTTGTATGAAATGTTTATTTGAAAAACATGTCGATCTCCTAGAATGTTCTAAACTATTGTAAGATCTAATAAGATGTGTATGATCATTGTGTTTCTTGAGATGAGTTAGCTGCTTATGGGATACTCAAGTATTTTGAGCTTTCTTTGTTACACTACAAAGATATTTTGATGAGAGATTTGATCTAGGTGTGGTGGCTCAACAAGGGAAAGTTTGAGGTGAGGGGTCGACAATTGGATTTGGCCCATATTCACAACCAATTTTTGATTGGATTTCGCACTAGGGGTGTGTGGGGTGAGGTGTGTTATATTTTAATAATATAGTAGTATAATTTTCATCTCTTTCAACTTTAACTACACATAAGGATCACTGAAAGAATAACCATCCATAGTAACACAAGAGACACGATAGTTTCCTTTGGGAAAACCCCAAACTCGGGAAAAACCCAACCAACCTTTCTTATTCAGAGGTTAAATACAAAGTAAAAGTACATCATATATAAAAGTGATCTATGACAAGAGAGATCACATAGGAAGATGATTCCGAATAAAGAACCAAATGTGGAAAACCCAAATAAGATGTCTTCCTTGTCTGTTGATGCTTCTCTCTCTTGATCTGTGCACTTGTGGAGCTGAATCTATGAATTTTTCTTGGTGAATGAGAGAGGGGATACCTTATTTATACTTGAATTTTGGCTAACTTTTTACTGTGGGGCGACTTCACTTGGGTGAGTGGGATGACTTTCCTAGGGTATTTTTACCTAGTTTTTGGGGTAGTTTTACCCTGTGTTTCCTGTGGGGCTGACTTGTCTATTTTCACTGGGCCAACTTGTCTTAGGAGAAACATAATAATTATTTATTGTTTATTTCTAGACTGAATTAGCTAGTGAGTATACCTCACGTAGATACAACATCAACACTCATTCTTAGCTAGGGTCATCATGCTAGAACACATCTAGATATCATCTGATCATCACAGCTTGTCTCATACATCTCGTCATCATAAGAAAGGTCTCTTCTAATTAAGTCCTTCTGAATAGAACAACTGTTCCCACTGGAACCACATCATCTTTCCAAAGATAATATCTGATCTTCCTAATCAACTTGGTCATCCTAGACCAAACATGATTACTTCCTCATGCACTTTATCATTCTAAAACTAAAGGGAGTCCACACTCCCCAGGAAGATAGTTCTTCCAAGCACTTTATCGATCTCAAATTGAAGGGAGGCTATACTCCCCAAGAAGACACTTCTTACAATTTACCAATCATTACAACTAGAAAGCGGTGATGAATACAACTAGTCTACCCATCTGTGCCCCATACTCCATACAGGACCACTCTCCACATAAGAGAACATCCCACATAGGGATAATCCCACATAAGGATTCACTCCACAAAGGAGTACTCTCCACACAGGAGAACGTACAACATAGGGATCATCCCACATATGGATGCTCTCCACAAAGTGTTAGTTTTTCATCATTTAATTCAATATGATCTAGGATCTTAACTAAGAGAAGAACATGTACAACATATCAAACACAAGAGACAAGAGAGACAAAGCATTTCATCGGGGAAAACTAAGAAGGTGAAAAACCCCGCAACTTCCTCAGAGATAGAATGAGCACCAATACAAAGATCACAAAGATCAAACCCCAAAACAAGAGATAGTCTCCTAGAAGCATCTCCTCCTCCACTTGTGTGCACTCCTCCTCTCTCTCACTAATGCGAAGTGAGTGAGGGTGTGAATGAATAGAATGAGAGAGTCACACCCTCTATTTATACAATGACTTGACCTGCCTTTAAATCTAACTGGGCTGACCTCCCTTAGGTGAGTCTAATAACCCATTACCAGCTGTCACTGGTCCGACCCCACTAGGGTGGTCTAATAACCCTTTAAACCATACTGGGTCAACCCCTCTAAGGTGGTCTAATAACCCATCAAATATAAGTTACGACACTTACAATAATACTTGCGACACTTGCAAATACACATGACGACACTTATGATTGGAGGAATAATACATCTCCATCAGGAATACAATAAAGTACAAATGTAATACATAGGAGAATATCTTCCAAAGTTACAAATACATCAACACTCCCTCTTAACTAGGAAGGTATTCTCTTGACACAGGTCATCAATACATAAAGGCACAAGTATTCAATTCTAGAGCTGGATCATCATCACTAGATCATGGAGCATCATCATCACTGCTGTTGTACTCGTTATCTTGATCACTAGTGCTATCTCTCAATTCTTCTCGTCATAGGAAGTTCTACAGAGCCATCCCTTTTTCATGTTGGATGTAGGCCTAGCCTCCTGTAGGTCTTCATCATCTGTGCGAGCTGGCCATGTTGTGGAATTCTTAGGACTGATTACGTGCATCAACAAAACCTTGAAAGAGAATCCCAGGATTGATTACGAGCTTACTGCTCAACCTATCGGATCTCCCAGGGAGCTATTACATGTGACCCCATAAAACCTTAAAAGAGTGTCCCATGAACGTTTATGTGCATAGCACAATCGACAAGAACTCTAAAGAGCATTCTAGGACTTTTACGTGCCTATCACAACCTATCAGATCTCCAGGACTGATTACATATGGTCTAGAAAAACCTTTACAGAGAATCCCAGGACTGATTACGAGCTTACTGCTCAACCTATTGGATCTCCCAAGGAAATATTATATGCCAAGGAAAAAACCTCGAAAGAGCATTTTCCAGATCTCCTAGGGAGCTATTATATGCCATAGGCAAAACCTCGCAAAAGTATCACAAATCTCCTAGGGCAAGATTATATGTCCTCCCAAGCAAAACCTCGAAAGAGCATTTGCCAGATCTCCCAGGGAGCTGTTATATGCCATAGGAAAAACCTCGCAAGAGTATCTACAAATCTCCCAAGGCAAGATTATATGCTTATCACACAACCTGTCCACAGCCACGGAGTATCATCCTGATACTCATGATCAACCTGATCATCCTCACACGAAGCATCATCCTGATGCTCATGATCATACTGATCATCATCATACAGTACATCATCCTGATGCACATCATCATCACATGATCATCCTGATCATCGTCATAGCATTGTCCTGATGCATATCATCATTGCATGTTCATCCTGATCATCGTCACAGCATCGTCCTGATGCATATCATCACACATGATCACCCGAATCATCATCATGTAGAACATCATCCTGATGCTCATCACACAATGCTTACATCCACATCCATGGGAAGGATCCTTCTACCACCATGCTTGGAATGGATCCTTCAAATGTGTCCCATCACTTCCTCCTCGAAGTATCTTCTATCTGAAGAACACCAAGCCTCTCTTTGAAGTATTCGAACTTCACTCTGGCTAGTGGTTTGGTCAACACATCTGCAATCTGCTCATCCATCGCAACATACTGAAGCTTCACTGCTTCTCTCTGCACCATATCCCTGATATAGTGATATTTTATCTCAATGTGCTTCGACCTGTCATGGAACGCTGGGTTCTCTAACAACTTCACACAACTCTGGTTGCCACAATAGATATAGGTAGCATCCAACTGGAGATCAAATAAATCAGTCAGTAGCTTCCTTAGCCATACTTCCTCACAACTAGCCGAAAAAGCTGCGACATACTCTGCTTCGGCTGTACTCAGTACTACGCAAAATTACTTCCTTCTAAACCAAGAGATCACACCCGATCCCATACTGAAGCAACACCCCGAAGTGCTCTTCCTATTTGCAGCACTGCCTGCCCAATCTGAATCAACATAACCCTCCGGGTTAAAGTTTTGATTCGCATCATACTTGAGCCCATAATCAATTGTACCCTTCAGGTACCTTAGAATATGCTTTACAACAATTAGGTGAACATGTTTAGGATCTGTCAGAAACTGGCTCAAGGTGTTCACTGCAAAGCAAATATCTGGTCTCGTGTTCGTCAGGTACATCAAGGACCCAATCATCTGATGATATGTCGTGGCATCAATCGACTCTGATGAAGCATCACTCAATAGATTCAAGTTCGATGCCATAGGTGTGGCCATGGCCTTGCTGTCCATCATCTCGAACCACTTCAGGATCTCTACTGCATACTTCCCTTGTCCAAGGAAGATTCCATCTACACTCTACCAAACCTCCACACCTAGAAAGTAATGTATCATACCCAAGTCCTTCATCTCGAACTCGGCAGCAAGCTTTCTCTTTGTGTCGGAATTCAACCTATCCTCTCCTGTCACAAACAGGTCATCCACATACAATAGGAGTATCACTGGATTTCCTTCCTCAACCTTGTAGTAAAGGTTGGAATCCGCTTTACTCTTGGTAAATCCCAAACTGGTCAGGAAGCTGTCTATCCTGCCGTATGATGTCCTGGGTGCTTGCTTCAAGCCATACAAGTATTTATTTAACTTGCACACATATGAATCCTTGTCATGTGTCTCAAAACTGAGTGGCTGCTCCACATACACTTCCTCTTCAACTACACCATTCAAGAAAGTTGTCTTGACATCCATCTGGTGTATCTTCCACTTCATCACTGCAGCTAGAGCACGTACTATTCTGATGGAAGTGTATCTGGCTATAGGTGCAAAAGTTTCTTCATAATCTATCCCTTCTTTCTGGGAGAAGCCACGAGACAAAAACCTTGCCTTGTATTTCTCTATGCTACCATTTGCAGCATGATTGATCTTGTAGATCCACTTGGAAGTCACAACAGACTTCCCTTCTGGTCTTGGGACCACATCCCAAACATCATTCTTCTTCAATCATGGAATCCTTCCATTACTGTATCCCTGATCCTGGGAACTTCAGATTCTTCAATATCTTCAATATTTAGTTTTCTTGAACTTTGTCGCTGGAACAAATGTTGTTGTTCTTCTTTTTTAGGTGATTGTACATGATCTTTCCTACAAGTCAAATTCAATTGCATGATTAGAAACTTCTCATAGTTTTCAGAACAAAATCTTACACATAAGGGCATATGTCATACATTCATGCAATTATCTTAGCCAATGCTTCAATACAACATTTATCCATATCCCGTAACTTTCTAGATGCCTTCCATCTCTACCAGAACATTGTTAAGAGTGTGCACTACTCCAACATGTTAGCAAAGAGGTTTCATTCTAGATAATGGAGTGTTGTACAGTACCATAGGCCACTTACCATTACTATATTCGTAGTATCTTGTTCATTAATGCAACTTTTCTAAAATGCATAATGTACATCCTAAATCTAGGAACATAAGTATGTACATGAATGAACAACATCATTTAAGTAATAAGAAATGATAATTCAAATACTTATCTTTATTTGCTTGTTGGGTGGACTCCCTCTCAATCTTTGCTTCCTTACAAAAATTACTGGAGTGTGCTCCCTCTTGATCTTTGCTTCCTTGCAGGAACTATTGGAGTGTGCTCCCTCTTGATCTTTGCTTCCTGGATTATCTATCTTTGAACTTATATCCATCCTAGACCACTATGCATGCTTAAGCGTGCACTAGTGTCATCATTGTGTCATCCTCAAGATCTCATACATAATCATACATTCATTATTATATTCTCAATACTATCAAAACATTATGATGCTAAATAATCTTAAACATGTATGGTCATGGTCATTTCATACACATGTAATTTATCACAAGCATTAGTATTTCAAGGTTTCAGGGAGGACTTCTTTTACTCATGCATATTCTTATTTGACCATAGGACTCTTCTGGTTTGTCATATCATCAATCAAAGTAAGAAGCATAATATGCATAAACCCATGATTACTCAAACTTATAACTTCATGAATAATCATTATCAATCATACAAAAAGTATACTTATATAAGATCCTAACATAAGGTAGGATTCTAACTTGGTATAGGAAAAACATACCTGGATTATTAGTTATGTCTAACATACCTAGACATTGTCTTCTTTTGTTCTCTTCAATGATTTAGAGACCTTGTGCTTAGTAACCTACATATCACATAAGTTAAGCATTGTAGAACCAGATTATACATACCCCGTATGTAGAGCTTCTATGTGATCAATGGCTATGGATGAGTCTTTGTCTTCATGTCACCATGGTCATATGTTCTCGATTTAGAACTTGATTTGATGTACCTTTCATGATAGCGGACATCATCCTCATACAACACCACAGTGCATTAGTACAATCAAAAGTGTCATAACCCTAACCAATGAATGTCAATTATCATTCACATGCATTCATACTTTTACTAAGGTGATCAGTCAATCTAAAATTAATCAAGATTGTACTAAACTCAATAATATGAAGACGAACATATCATGAACTTAATCATCAGATAAATGAAAAAAATTTCGACACATACCTATATCTCCTCAAGTCATACCTGATTTATGTTATTTCCTTCAAGCAACTTGGTCAATGAATTAATCATCTCCTTGGGTGTCTTTAGAGAAGACACATGAGATATGAGATGGTCTTTGATAGAATCTGCAATGATTCTCTTGTCCTTGACTAAGTTCTTCTTATATAAGGCCTTAGCCTCATCTCCCTCTGGAACTGGAAACTCTTCACTTCACTTATGTAGGTGTCCAATTCATTCTCTTCTAGGATTAACCCAATCCTATACACTTGACTTGCATAATCTAGATCTGGAGCTAGTTAGGGTTTGTCAGAGAAACCCTAAAATTCCAAACTTGGAATTTCAAACTTCTGTCTAGACAGGGAGATGCAGATGATGGAGGCGAGCAAGTTGGTGTGCTCATATTTTGAAAACTCCAAAAATTGACCCCTCAAAATTGACATGCAAGTTTCGGATCTACAGCTTCTGTCAAATTCTGTTTTTTCTGGTTTTCTAGTCAAAATCCTGAACTAGGGTTTGATAGAGCTTGAGGTTCTACCCAACCGAAAAATTCGATACTGGTCTCTAAATTTTGATTTTGATGAGGAGCATCCATCCGTGGTCTTAGATTCCAAAAATTCCAACTTTTGCAGAATGTTAAATTTTTAGAATTTACTTCAATCTGATCTAGGCTCTTAACTGAGAGAACAACATGTACAGCATATCTACAGCATATCAATCATGGAGACAATAATGCAAGCACACAAGAGACACAAAGATTTACTTGGGGAAAACCATAAAGGTGAAAAACCCCAATAACTTCCTCAGAGATAGATAGAGCAATGATACAACCTAACCATAAGAGATAGACATATCCTAGCAGCAGATCCTCCTCCTCCATAAGTGCACCACTCCTCCTTGAGTGCATGAGTGAGAAGTGAGTGATGAAATAGAGTGCCTCCCGCACTCTATTTATACTTGACTTGACTTTCCTTTTACATAAATCATGTAGGCTCGAACTTAACCACATAACATAATGCTAACTGGGCCGACCCCCAATAGGGTGGTCTAATAACCCTTCGACCCACATGGCCGACCCCCAATAGGGTGGTCTAATAACCCTTTGACCCACATGGCTGACCCCCAATAGGGTGGTCTAATAACCCTTTGACCCACATGACTTATACAAGGTAGACCCCAACAAGGTGGTCTAATAACCCATCAAGTATAAGTTACAACATTTACAATATAAATGACGACACTTCCATATAGAGGAATAATACCATCTCTATAGGATTACATACAACATACATATATGAAATACATTCTGAAGTTACATATACATCAACACTCCCTCTTAACTAGGAAGGTATTTCTTAGCATAGGTCTTCTAGCACAAGTCTTCTTCTCTGGATCATCGTCACTGGATAATCGTCATCAAGACATCATCATCATCACTGCTGCTGCTATCTCAATCAATCTCTGAATCTACTCGTCATAGGAAGTTCTACAGAGCCAGTCCTTTTTGATACTGGATGTAGGCCCACCACCTGCAGGTCTTCATCATCACTGGCCATACTGTGGAATCCTCAGGACATATTACGTGCGTCACAAAACCTGGCTGCATCATCCTAGGCTATTACGAGCACACAGCTCTACCTGTAAGATCTTCCAGGAGCACATTACATGTGACCCATCACAAAACCTGGATAAAGCATCCCAGGCTGTTATGAGCACACGGCTCTACCTGTCGGATCTCCCAGGAGCACATTACATGTGATCTCACCACAAAACCTGGCTGAAGCATCCCAGGCTGTTACGAGCACACAGCTCTACCTGTCGGATCTCCCAGGAGCACATTACATGTGGTCCACCACAAAACCTGGCTGAAGCATCCGAGGCCTTTTTCAGCCTGTCCAGATCTCCCAGGAGCAAATTACATGTGGTCATGGAAAAACCTGGCTGAGGCATCTGAGGCCTTTTTCATCCTGTCCAGATCTCCGAGGAGTAAATTACATGCCATAGGACAAAACCTCAAAAGAGCATCTGCCAGATATCCCAGGGAAACGAATTACATGCCATAGGAAAAACCTCGAAAGACTATCTGTAGATCTCCCAGGGCATAAATTATATGTCCTCCCAAGAAAAACCTCGAAAGAGCATTTGCCAGATGTCCCAGGGCACCGAATTACATGCCATAGGAAAAACCTCGAAAGACCATTTGCAAATCTCCCAGGGCACAAATTACATGCTTACCTGCATAACCTGATCCGCGGCCACAAAGTATCATCTGATACTCATCATACATCATCTTGATGTACACATGATCACCCTGATCATCATCACTGCAACATCCTGCTGCATGTCATCTGGAGAAGCTCGTCATCCACGATCATCCTGATCATACAATGCATCCATCTGATGCACACCATGTATCTACCTGATACATATCATCATACATAGTGTATCCACCTGATACATAGATACATGATCCACACAATGTATCCATCAACATACATGATCTACCTAATCATATCTGATACATATCAATATACATGATCTACCTGATCATACAATGTATCCACTTGATACATATACAGATACATGGTCCAAGCATTCAACATGATGCATATACAAAATACATACACATGATCCAACCGATCATATCCAGCATCCAACATGATGCCTACATACATATAAATGATCCAACTGATCATATCCAGCAGAAACCAGAACATCATCCTGATGCTCATCATCCAGCACTTACATCCACAGCCATGTGAAGGATCCTCCTTCCAACATGCTTGGAATGGCTTCAGCAGATGTGTCCATCACTTCTTCCTCGAAGTGTCCTCGATCTGAAGAATGCCAAGCCTCTCTCTGAAGTACTCGAACTTCACCCTAGCTAGTGGCTTCGTCAACACATCTACAATCTACTCGTCCGTCGCAACATACAGGAGCTTCACAGCTCCTCTCTGCACCATATCCCTGATATAGTGATATTTGATCTCTATGTGTTTCGACCTATCATGAAACACTGGGTTCTTAGACAGCTTCACACAACTTTGGTTATCACAGAAGATACCAGTATCCTCCAACGGGAGATCAAATAACTTAGATAGTAGCTTCCGTAGCCATACTGCCTCACAACTAGTTGAACAGGCTGCAACATACTCTACCTCAGCTGTACTCAGTGCTACGCAAGACTGCTTCCTGCTAAACTAAGAGATCACACCTGATCCCATACTGAAGCAGCACCCAGATGTGCTCTTCCTATCTGTAGCACTGCCAGCCCAATCTGAATCAACATAACCTTGCAGGTTAAAATTTTGATTCACTTCATACTTGATCCCATAATCCACTGTACCTTTCAGGTACCTCAGAACATGCTTTACAGGAACCAGGTGAACACTCCTCGGATCTGTCAGGAACTGACTTAATGTGTTCACAGCAAAGCAAATGTCTGGTCTCGTGTTTGTCAAGTACATCAAGGACCCAATCATCTGACGATACATAGTGATATCAACCGGATCAGATGAAGCATCACACAGATGCTTCAGGTTCGATGCCATAGGTGTGGCCATAGCCTTGCAGTCCATCATTCCGAACCTCTTCAGGATCTCTACTGCAAACTTCCCTTGTCCAAGGAAGATTCCATCACTCTGCCACACCTCCATGCCAAAAAGAAATAGTGCATCATCCCCAAGTTCCTCAACTCGAACTCGGCGGGAAGCTTCCGCTGTGTGTTGGCAACCAATCTATCCTCTCTTGATACAAACAGGTCATCCATATAGTAGTATCACTGGATTTCCTTCCTCAACCTTGTAGTAAAGGTTGGAACCCGCTTTACTCTTGGTAAAGACCAAACTGGATAGAAAGTTGCCTATCCTACCATACCAAGTTTTGCACATATATGATTTCCTGTCATGTGTCTCAGAACCAAGTGGCTACTCCACATACACTTCTTCTTCAACTACACCATTCAAGAGAGCTGTCTTGAAATCCATCTGGTGTATCTTCTATTTCATCACTTTTATATTTCTCTATGCTGCCGTGTGCAGCATGCTTGATCTTGATAGATCCATATGGAAGTCATAACAAACTTCCCTTCAGGTCTTGGAACTACATCCCAAACATTATTCTTCATGATCGACGGATCATGGCATTCCATTTCTTCATCCTAGATCCTGGGAACTTCAATATCTTCAATAGATATCTTTGTTGCTGGAACAAATGTTGTAGTCCTTTTGTAGGTGAAGATATACGGTCTTTCCTACAAAACAAGTTAAATTGCATGATTAGAAACATTTCATAATTTTCAGAACAAATTCTTACACATAAAGAAATATGTCATACAGTCATGCAATTAACTTAGCCAATGCTTCAATACAACATTTATCCATATCCCATAACTTTCTAGATGCCTTCCAATCTCTACCAGAACATTTTTAAGAGTGTGCACAACTCCCAACATGTTAGCAAAGAGGTTTCATTCTAGATAAGTAGCAATGGAATGTTGTACAGTGCCATAGGCCACTTACCCATGCATATTAGTAGTATACTGTTCATCAATGCAACTATTCTAATATGGATAATACACAACCTAATTCTAGGAACATCAGTATATTCATTATTGAATAGTATTATTTAAACAATAAAATATGCAAGTAATGACAATTCAAATACTTATCTTTGTTTGTTTGTTGGGTTGACTCCCTCTCAGTCTTTGCTTCTTTTCTGCAACTCCATTCTTATGTGGATTGTGAGAAGTGGTCAAATCCCTCTGAATATTTGCATCCTTGCAGAAACTACTGAAGTGTGCTCCTTTGCTTTCTTGTAGGAACAACTAGAGTGTGCTCCCTCTTGATCTTTGCTTCCTAGATTACTTGTCCTTGAACTTATATTCATTCTCGATTCCTATGCATGCTTGTTAGTATCATCATTGTGTTATTCTCTAGGTCTCATATGTAATCAAACATTCATTAGTATAATCTTAATATTATCAAAACACAATAATCTCAAGCATGTATAGTCAGGATCATTTCAAACACAGATAATAAACATTAGTATTCAAGGTTTCAGGGAAGTCTTCTTTTACTCATGCATATTCTTATTTGATCATAGGACTCTTTTGGTTAGTTAAATCATCAATCAAGATAAGAGATATAATATGCATAAAACCCGTGATTACTCAAACCTATACCTTCATGATTCTTCTGGTTAGTCATATCATCAATTATGGTAAGAAACACAATATGCATACAACCATGACTATTCAAACTTATGACTTCATGAATAATCATTATCAACAACACAACAATATAAGATCCTAACACAAGGTAGGATTCTATCTTGATATAGGAAAAAACATACCTGGATTAGCATGCTAGCTAGTTATGTCTAACATACTCACATGATGTCTTCTTGTTCTTCGTCAATGACTTGTGCTAGTAACCTGTATATCTCATAGGTTAACCATTATAAAACCAAGTTATACATACCTTGTAAATGGATCTTCTATGAGATCCATGACAATGGATGAATCTTTGTCCTCATGTCATCATGATCATATGTTCTTGAACCAGAACATGATTTGTCTTTCTTGGTGTACCTTTCATGTTAGTAGACAACATAAACCTCATACAACACCATAATGCACTAGTACAATCATAAGTGTCAACACCTTAATCAATGAATATTTTCTATCGTGCATTCATAATTTTATTAAGGTGATATGACAAGTCTAAAATAAAGATTGTACTAACCGTAATAACATGAAGACAAACATACCATGAACTTAATCATGAACAAATCTCAAAACATACCTTGATGAGTCATACCTGTCGAGATCGCTTGAAATCTTCTTATGTAAGGCCTTAGCCTCATCTCCCTCTGAAACAAGAACTTCTTCGCTTATGCAGGTGACCAATCCATCTTCTTCTAGGATTAACCCAATCCACTTGATTTGCAAGAACTGGATCTGGAGCTGGACTAGGGTTTGTCAGAGAAACCCCAAAAATTCAAACTTTGAATTTCAAACTTCTGAAAGGATAGAAATATGCGCCTTGATGAGCTAATCACACTGGTATGCTTAGAATTTTAAAACTGCAAAGTTTCACTCCTCAATTTTTCCTTTGAAACTTCTGAATTCACTGGACATGACCCCGAACTGGGGTTTGATGAAGCCCACTCTTCTGCCCCATCAAAAGTTTTGATCCAAATCTCTAAGCTTCTATTTTTATGAGGATCTTCCAGCCGTGGTCACAGATTTCAAAAATTCCCATTTTTGCAGAAGCCCTAATTTTCCACTTTTCTGATCAAAGTCCCGAACTAGGGTCTGATCAAGCCTGGCCTTCTGCCCAACCAAAAATTCTGATCTTGGTCTCTAAATTTCGATTTTGATGAGTAACATCCAGCCGTGGTCTCTGATTACAAAATTTCCAACTTTTTTCGAAGCCCTAAATTCCGAAAGCCATGAATGAAGGTACTAAAAAATAATTCTGTTTTGACAGAAATATGTACCTGATTGTTTCTAGTGTAACTCCAAACTTTTTGCTCCATAGGGTCTGAAAAAGCTTCTTGAGATAGCCCGACCTGTTATCTTTCCATCCTGATAGGTCTGACCTCAATTGGATTCTCTGAGAGAGAGTTATGCCAAGTGTCGCAACATGACCTGTTTATGGGATAATAGAGGAGAGCGAACTTGTACAGCATGCCACGTGTCATTTGTTCAACTTCGACCTCTGAAATTTTTTTCTAAGATAGTAAAGTTTGTGTACTACTTGTCACTTTTTACAAAATTTCATTTGAATCTTCCTAGCCCAAGTTATGACCTTTTTCCCAAGGTCACCTGATTTTGACTCAGATCTGGAAGAGGCAGAAACCCTATATTGTACATATCATAAATCACAAGGTACAACGAATTAGAGGTTGTCCTTTGGACACAAGGTACATGAAGATTTAATCTTCGACCTTTAAATGTTTCAGATCTGAAAACTTTGCCAAAACAGATTTATAGCGAAAGTGCTACGATGACTGGTTTTTTCTATATCAAGCCCTAGCATCGTAATTGCAACAAGTGTCATACACGCCATATCATGCCTTCTTTCAGGCTAGCTCTGATACGATGTTAAATTTTCAGAATTTACTTCAATTTGATCTAGGATCTTAACTGAGAGAACAACATGTACAGCATATCTACAGCATATTAATCACGGAGACAATAATGCAAGCACACAAGAGACACAAAGATTTACTTGGGGAAAACCATAAAGGTGAAAAACCCCAATAACTTCCTCAGAGATAGATAGAGCAATGATACAACCCAACCATAAGAGATAGACATATCCTAGCAGCAGATCCTCCTCCTCCATAAGTGCACCACTCCTCCTTGAGTGCATGAGTGAGAAGTGAGTGATCAAATAGAGTGCCTCCCGCACTCTATTTATAATTGACTTGACTTGCCTTTTACATAAATCATGTAGGCTCGAACTTAACCACATAACATAATGCTGACTGGGCTGACCCCCAATAGGGTGGTCTAATAACCCTTCGACCCACATGGACGACCCCCAATAGGGTGGTATAATAACCCTTTGACCCACATGGCTGACCCCCAATAGGGTGGTCTAATAACCCTTTGACCCACATGACTTATACAGGGTCGACCCCAACAAGGTGGTCTAATAACCCATCAAGTATAAGTTACGACATTTACAATATAAATGATGACACTTCCGTATAGAGGAATAATACCATCTCTACAGGAGTACATACAACATACATATATGAAATACATTCCGAAGTTACATATACATCAACACAGAAACCCTAATTTCCCGCAGCAGTGATGATCCAAAAATGAAAGTGCTCAGAATCCAATTCTGTTTGGATAGAAATATATGCCATATTGTTTCCGATGTATCTATGAGATTTTGGATCCTCGGGGTCTAAAAAATCTTCTTGTTGTAGAATGACCTATCGTCTTTCCAACCCCAGAGATCTGAGCTTTAATGGATTCTCTAAGAGAGATATATTCCAAGTTTCGCAACGTGACCTGTTTATGGGATGAAACAATATAGCGAAATTGTGTGGAGTGCCACGTGTCACTGTTTCAACTTCGTCCTCTAAAACCTGGACATGTGAAACTACAGTCTATACCCTAAATTTCACTTTTTACATAATTCCATTTGGAGCTTCCTAGCCCGAGATATGACCTTTTTTCCTAGGTCACCTGTTTAGGACTACATTTTGGAAGAGTCATAAACCCCAACTTGTATAGATAATATCTCACAATGTACAATGAATCTAAGTCTTTCCTTAGGACACAAGGTACATGGACATTTCGTCTTCGACTTGTAAATGTTTTAGATCCTGAACCTTTGCCAAAACTGATTTATAGCGAAAGTGCCACGATGACTGGTTTTTACTATACCAAGCCCTAGCTTCCAATTTGTTGCAAGTGAAACAAGTGTCGTAAATGCCATACAATGCCTTCCTTCAGGCTAGCTATGATACCATGCTATTTTTTCATCATTTAATTCAATATGATATAGGATCTTAATTGAGAGAACAACATGTACAACATATCAAACACAAGAGACAAGAGGCACAAAGCATTTCACCGGGGAAAACCAAGAAGGTGAAAAACCCCGCAACTTCCTCAGAGATAGAATGAGCACCAATACAAAGATCACAAAGATCAAACCCCCAAAAAATATATAGTCTCCTAGAAGCATCTCCTCCTCCACTTGTGCGCACTCCTCCTCTCTCTCACTAATGTGAAGTGAGTGAGTGTGTGAATGAAGAGAATGAGAGAGTCACACTCTCTATTTATACAATGACTTGACCTCCCTTTAACTCTAACTAGGTCAACCTCCCTTAGTAGAGTCTAATAACCCATTACCACTTGTCACTGGGACGACCCCACTAAGGTGGTCTAATAACCCTTTAACCCATACTGGGCCGACCCCTCTAAGGTGGTCTAATAACCCATCAAATATAAGTTACGACACTTACAATAATACTTGCGACACTTGCAAATACAAATGACGACACTTCTGATTGGAGGAATAATACATCTCCATCAGGAATACAATAAAGTACAAATGTAATACATAGGAGAATATATTCCTAAGTTACAAATACATCAACACAAAGGAGTCCTCTCCACATAGGAGAAATTTCCACACAGGAACCATCCCACACAAGGATACACTCCACAAAGGAGTCCTCTCTACATAGGATAACGTTCCACACATGAAAATCCCACATAGGGATAAACTCCACAAAGGATTCCTCTCCACACAGGAGAATGTTCCACACGGGAACCATCCTACATAGGGATATACTGCACAAAAGATTCCTATCTACATAGGAGAAAGTTCCACACAGGAACCATCCCACACAGGGTTATACTCAACAAAGACGTTCTCTCCACATAGGATAACGTCCCACATAGGAACTATCCCACATAGGGATACACTCCAAAAAGGAGTCCTCTCCACAAAGGAGAATGTTCCACACAGGAACCATCCCCCACAGGGATACACTCCATAAAGGATTCCTCTCCACATAGGAGAATGTTCCACATAGGAACCATGCCACATAGGGATACACTCAACAAAGGAGTCAGGCACAATTCTCGGCTTGTGCCTCATCAATAGCCATACTGGTCATCAATATCCCTTCCTAAGGAAGGGAATCTCCACCACTCCAAGCCTTTCATAAAAGTATGCAAAATTTACTTTGGACAAAGGCTTGGTAAGGATATTTGCAATCTTCTCATCTATGGAGATATACTGGAGCTTCACCGATCCCTTCTAAAATATGTCTTTAATGTAGTGATATCTGATATCAATATGTTTGGACATGTCATGGAACATAGGGTTCTCTTAGAGATTTACACAACTCAGGTTTGTTAAATATACAACATCAAGAGTAATTATCCAAGCCAATATTGCGCATCCAATATTGGGCCTCATGTGTTGAGGTAGGGAGCCTATGTTGGACTCAGGAACTTGGAGTAGATTCTTGATTTGGACTCAAGAATGGCTAAGCCTTCAGTTGTAAAAGGTTATTCCTCATGTCTTAAGGTAAATGATTTGATGTATCAAAGTGATGATGTTGTAAATTCTTGTTGGAAAAGGCTCAAGACTTGTGTGTCAAGTCAGATTCTCGTGTGGACCTCCAGTTATAGTAGGTACCCATAGGGTGCACCTCCAGTTATAGAGGTATATGCCTTGCATGTTGAAGCATTAATGTTGTGTGATATATTACTAACCACGGTCACTGATTTCTATTAAGTCTCCTTTAGAGAATGGCCACCTCTAGAGTGAATTAATTTAGCATATGATCATTTGGTTTGAGAGTAATATAATATGATCACAACATCTAACAAATCTTCTGAGTATAATATGATATGATATATAATTAAAGTTAACACATATTTACCATGCAGTAAAGATAAGAGATAAAGATAAATGCATAGAGAAAAAGAGAATTCGATATGCTCATGAGATGACTAAGTGAACTCAAATTGTTAAGCTTCAGTTAAAGCCACAATGTATGCCTCGGTTAATTAAAGAACTTGCAGTGGTCACTACAAGTAAATAAATCAGCATGATTTCAGTTAATAATAGTTAACTAAGTTTTAACAAAGAAGATCTAGCTAACTAAGTGTTATTGCATGAAGACACTTATGTTAAACTAAAAGACGACACTTGAGTTGCGAAACTTGCATGACGACACTTAAATTAGCCACCTAACTATGTGGGAAAGATTTCAGTTAAGGGGCGAGTTCATCCTAAGACTTATTTAAGTGATTTAATGCATTGCATGAGAAGTGGGCACTCTTCTTCATGCAAGATTGATACATCCATATGGAGGGTGATTTCATCATGAAGTCAGAAGATAAAAATAAAATCCGATGCATGTGAATAATGTATAAATATGTTATATAGGATTGATGAATTCAACGTGAAGTGAATTCTCTGCTCCCTCGAAGGAAAGGCACTTCTCTTTGAGCGGGATAATTCTCTAAGAAGGCAATTCACAGTTTTTGCATGCAATGCACCATTACCCATGCAACCATTCGCTACAGCTTGCATGGCAGTGATTATTTCTTGTTATTAATGTGTTGAGCACATGGCAAGTTGGTACAGTTGATCTCTATTCTCTATTGATCAATATTCTCTCTTATCTAGCACCTGGGGTGCCAAAAGAAATCTACTATTTTGTAAAAGACATTCTCTGCTATCTATCATAATTATACTCTGAAAATTTGCTGGGGTTTTCATCCTCATTATTTTGATGGTTTTAACTAGGGTACATCTTGTGTTATGGTTGGTCTAATGTGATTGAATGGTTCATTGATTTAAGAATTCATTATTTCTGCACTTAAAGTTTTAAAGTTCAAATCTCATCATATTTTCTCAAAACTTAACATGGTATTAGAGATCAGGGCATGAAGGAGCTAATATTTTTCAAGCAAACTTGAGCATATGTATATCCTGAGGAGTTGAGCATAATACTTGAGAGACATGGCATTGATATATGTTTGACCGGAAGACCATCTTGAGGGCACTTCGAATTTCAACACTTGGAAGGCGAGGGTGTTAAAAATATTGGAGGAACATGAATTGGATGGATACGTATCCACTACGGTGGAGGAGCCTACATATAATGCAAGGTGCATCAAATTTAAGAAGAACCAAGCTAAATCCAAACATATCATCTATGATTCGGTAAAGGACAATTTGATGTCTGTGATCACTCCGTTGAATACCGCAAAGGAGTGTTTTGATACATTGACAAACCTAGATGAGAAGAATGGCCCGAGTCAAAAGAGGGAATTGAAGAATAAGCTTCGAAACCTAAATATGGAGAAGGATGAGATAGTGGCCTGCTTATTCACCAAGATCTCTTACGTAAGATATCATCTTGCTAGTATTGGAGTAGTGGTGCATGAAGATGATCTTCTCCAAACCGCTATTGATGGTCTCCCATCCTCATGGGAAACATTCTTACCTGCGGTAAATGGATGAGAGATACAACCTAACTTCAAAATTTTGTGGCATGAATTCCTCCAAGAGGAGGGGCGAATCTAGAGAAAGCCAGTGTGCATCAAAGAAGAAAACCTTTCCCTCGTGGCAAGAATGAAGAAAGGCAAGAAGAAATTCTCTCAAAAGAAGTTTTCCCATCTGAAGAAGAAGGTATACAACAAGGAATTTGACAATTTGAAGGTTATATGCTACAACTATGACAAGAAGGTCCATTATAAAAGAGAGTGCAAAGTAAAGAAAAAAGGAAAAGGAATTTGTCATGCTTCTACGATTATAGAATATGTAACTACTAAGAAGAATGCACCCGAAGAAAAGGAGACAAGGAGGGAGTATTACCTAGTCTCAACACTTTCCATATCCATCATCACAAGTGAGGACACATGGTTGGTTGACAATGGTGCATCTAAACATATGACTGGTTATAAGAGCACCATCACTAATCTTAAGGAGAAAATTTTTGCATGAAAGGTAGATTTGGGAGACAACACAACCTATTCGATCCAAGGATTTGGATCCACATCCTTCTAGTTGAGTTCAAGAGATATTTTACATGTGAAGTACATTCTTTATGTTCCAGGATTGAAGAAGAACCCCCTATCGGTTTCGTTTCTTGAAGATAAGGGATTCTGAGTTATCTTCATGGATAATAAAGCACTATTATGGCCGAAGAGAAAAACATTGAACTATGTAGCCGCGATTGGAGTTAGAGAGGGAGGTCTCTACAAGGTACCTTGGAAGTACTTTCAATCTATGGTTCACAACACTATCATTCCATGCGAGTTATGGAATATGAGGCGTGGTCACCTACACTACAAAGCGCTACCATGATTACAACAAATGGTGAAAGGTATGCCCGTATTTGATTTTGAGCATGATAGTGTATGTATGGGTTGTGCACTTGGGGATAATGTTAAAAAGAGTTTCGCAGTACTACTAGATATAAAGGGATTTTATATTTAATAAATTCTGATGTATGTGGTACCATGTCATCCCCTTACCTTTGTGGCTATTTATATTATGTATTGTTTATAGATGACTTCTCTAAAAATTCAGGGACTTATTTCCTAAAGGCTAAGAGAGAAACCTTTAGCAGAGTTTCAGGAATTCAAAGCCCTAGTTAAGAATCAGACAAGAAAGCACATCTATTCTTTGAGTTTTGAGAATGGAGGTGAATTTGATTCACATGTGTTTAATGATTTCTGTAGTGATGCAGGAATTTGTAGATAGTTAACTGTACCCTACAACCCTCAGCAAAATGGGGTTTCCGAAAGGAAGAATAGAACCATATGTGAGGCTGCAAAATCCATGATGCATGATCAAGACTTGTCAACCTAATTATGGGAAGAGGCCACTAGTACATCAATATATATCCAGAATAGAATTCCTCATGCCATTCTGGATGAGAAGACACCTAAAGAAGTGTTCACTAGTGAAAAACTAGATATTTCATACCTAAGGATATTTGGGAGTCTTGTATAAATTCATGTGCCGAAATAAAAGAGTACAAATACGGAGCCATCAGAAAATAAGGAAACCTTTTTCTGTTATAGAAAATCATCCAAATCCTAAATAATATATGTGCCAAGTGAAAGAAACATTGAGGTCAGCCGAGATGTGACCTTCCATGAAGAGGCAACATTCAAGCGATCGAAAGAGCTTGAGTATGATACATACACATAGGAGCATGAGACTCCTATGATGGAGGAACCAAATACTGATTCTCCCCATTCATATGTTCAGAGGGAGAATCCAACAAATTTCTCATATTCGCTATCTCTTGATGAACCTCCTTCCAAGAGGAGGTTCACAGATATACTGTAAGATGCAGAGAGGCATGGAGCACCATTAGGCTCTTCCAGAGAGAAAAAGAAACATGAAAGATATTTAGGGTATGTT
Source organism: Larix kaempferi (assembly GCA_027924585.1). Classification (NCBI taxonomy): domain Eukaryota; kingdom Viridiplantae; phylum Streptophyta; class Pinopsida; order Pinales; family Pinaceae; genus Larix; species Larix kaempferi. The sequence continues at coordinate 817,123 of BSBM01000969.1, read as the reverse complement.
TCACATATGAGTCACATCAGTGATTCAGAGCCTTCTACCTACGAATAAGTTGCAAAGCAGCAAGTATGGAAAGATGCAATGGTAGAGGAATGCAATTCTATTATGAAGAATGATGTTTGGGAAGTTGTTCCTAAACCTAAAGGGAAGTCCATAGTTACTTCCATATGGAATTACAAGATCAAGCATGTTGTTGATGGTGGTATTGAAAATTATAAAGCCATATTTGTTGCCCTAGGTTTCTCTCAGAAAGAAGGCATAGATTATGAGGAGACATTCGCTCCTATGGTCAGGTACACCACTATTCGAGCTGTGATCTCACTTGCATCTATTCTAGGATGGAAGATTCACCAGATGTATGTGAAGACAACCTTCCTCAATTTTGAGGTTGAGGAAGAGGTTCATATTCAACAGGCTAAGGGGTTTGTGGTTCATGGGAAGTAGTCCCATGCGTGCAAATTGAATAAATCCTTGTATGGGCTTAAGCAAGCTCTCGGAGCTTGGTATTCGAGAATTGACAGCTATCTTTAGAGACTGGGATTCTCTAAGAGCGAATATGATCCAAATTTGTACTTCAAATTAGTGAAGAACCAACCGCTGATATTGGTTCTATATGTTGATGATTTTTTCCTTAATGGAGAGGAACAACTAATTTCTTGGTGCAAGAGGGATATCACTTATGAGTTTGAGATAAAATACTTAGGTATTATGCACTACTTTCTTGGCCTTGAGATTTGGAAAAGAAAATATGAGATATATCTTTCTCAAGGGAAGTACAATGTTGATATATTGCGCAGGTTTGGCATGACGGATTGCAAATCCATGATTACTCTGATGGTTTCCAATTTGAGGAAACTACATGAGTCAGATTCTTGATCGGATCCGGTGGACCCCACTTTGTATAGACAAATTATTGGTTTGTTGATGTACTTGATACACTCCATACCAGATATATGTTATGCTGTGAGTATTATGAGTCATTTTATGTTTGATATGAGACACAAACATTGGGTTGTTGCTAAGCATGTGCCTAGGTACCTTCAAGGTACAATTGGTTATGGAATCATATATGCCTCCAGTGGAGGGGTGTTATTACTTGGCTATACTGAATCTAATTGGGGTGGTAGCATTGTGGACTGAAAGAGTACATCCGACTATTTTTTTAGCTTGGGTTCTGCTATGATCTCTTGGTCTAGCAGGAAGCAGGGATCTGTAGCATAGAGTACTACAAAAGTAGAGTATATTGCTGCTGGTATTGGCTGCCGAGAAGAAATGTGGATTAGGAATCTATTTGTTGGGTTGTTCGGTGAGAATCTTGAGTCTATAATCATTCAGTGTGACAATCAAAGATGCATCAAGATTTATGAAAACCCTGTGTTTCATGATAAGTCGAAGCACATTGAAATGAAGTATCACTTCATCAGAGGCATGGTCCATAAAGGTACAGTGAAACTTCAGTACATTGCTACTGATGAGGAGATTACAGATGTGTTAACAAAGCCTCTGTGAGTGATGAAGTTTAGGTACTTATGGGAAAAACTTGGTATGGCAAGCAATGCCTCCCTCACTATGAGGGAGTGTTAAATGTACAACATCATGAGTCATTCTCCAATCCAATCTTGTGCAGTGAGGATTGGCCTCATGTGTTGAGGTAGGGAGCCTGAGTTGGACTCAGGAACTTGGAGTAGATTCTTGAGTTGGACTCAAGAATGAATAAGCCTTCAGTTGTAAAAGGTTATCCCTCATGTGTTGAGGTGAATTATTTGATGTATCAAAGTGATGATGTTGTAAAGTCTTGTTGGACAAGGCTCAGGACTTGTGTGTCAAGTCATATTCTCATGTGGACCTCTAGTTATAGTAGGTACCCATGGGGTGGACCTCCAGTTATAGAGGTAGATGATTTTCATGTTGAAGCAGTAATGTTGTGTGATGTATTACGAACCATGGTCACTGATTGATATTAAGTCTTTTTTAGAGACTGGCCACCTCTAGAGTGAATTACTTTAGCATATGATCATTTGGTTTGAGAGAAATATAATTTGATCATAGCATCTGACAACTATTTTGAGTATAATATGATATGATAGATAATCAAAGTTAACACATATTGGCCATGTATTAAAGATAAGAGATAAAGGTAAATGCATAGAGAAAAAGAGAATTCGAATTACTCATGAGATGACTAAGGGAACTCAAATTGTTAAGCTTCATTTAAAGCCACAATGTATGCCTTAGTTAATTAAAGAAATCATAGTGGTCACTACAAGTAAATCAATTAGCATGATTTCAGTTAATAATAGTTAACTAAGTGTTAACAAAGAAGATTTAGTTAACTAAGCATTATTGCAAGACGACACTTATGTTAAACTAAAAGACGACACTTGAGTTGCAAAACTTGCATGACGAAACTTAATTTAGCCACCAAACTAAGTTGGAAAGCTTTCAATTAAGGGGCGATTTCATCCTAAGAGTCAGTTCAGTGAGTTAATGCAATGCATGAGAAGTGGGCTCTCTTCTTCATGCAATGTTGATACATCCATATGGAGGGAAAATTCATCATGAAGTCAGAAGATAAAAATAGAATCCGATGCATGTGAAGAATGTATAAATATGTTATACATGATTTATGAATTAAATGTGAGGCGAATTCTCTTCTCCCTTGAAGGCAAGGTGCTTCTCTTTGTGCATGATAATTCTCTAAGAAGGAAATTCTCAGTTTTTGCATGTGATGCACCATTACCCATGCAACCATTCACTAGAGCTTGCATGGAAGTGATTCTTTCTTGTTATTAATGTATTAGGCACATGTAAAGTTGATACAATTGATCTCTATTCTCTATTGCTCAGTATTCTCTCTTATCTAGCACTTGGGGTGCTAAAAGCAATCTGCTATTTTGTAAAAGACATTCTCTGCTATCTATCATAATTATACTCTAAATATTTGATGGGGTTTTTCATCCTCATTGATTTGAGGGTTTTCCCAAGAGTACATCTTTTGTTATGGTTGAATGTTTCATGTGATTGAATGGTTCATTGATTCAAGTATTTACTATTTCCGCACATAAAGTTTTAAAGTTAAAATCTCATCATATTTTCTCAAAACTCAACAAGGTTATCATAGAATATCATGATCACATCAAGATCATGACCATACCAATCTGAAGCAGTTTTCGAAGCCATGTTTCTTCCTTACTAGTTGCATTGGATGCGATGTACTCCACCTCTATTGTATTGAGTGCCACAGAAGACTATTTTTTGCTGAACCAAGAAACCATAGTTGATCCCAAGTTAAAACAACACCCAGAGGTGCTCTTTCTATCAACTGCAATACTCTCATCCCAACAGGAATTGGTGAATCATACCAGCTTCACTCTATCACATATGGTATATCTCAATCCATAACCAATTGTACTGCAAATATATATCAACACATGCTTAGTTGTTGTCTAATGTACTTTTCTAAGCTCGACCATGTGTTGAATCAATGCATTCACTACATAACAGATATCTGGCCTAATATTAACTAGGTACGACAAGGCACCAATCAACTGGAGGTACATGGTTGGATCTACTCAAAACCACTTTCCACATGGGACAACTTGTCCACATAGAACTCAAGAGTTCACACAAAACTCATATTGGTCCACATAGAACCACACTCCACATAGGACAAAGAGTCTACACAGAAATAAGGAGTTCATATAGAACTCATATTGGTCCACACATAACCATAGTCCACATAGGACAATGATTTCACACAGAACTTGGGAGAATCAGCTCCATCTCCCTCTCAAGAAGGGACACATCATTCTCCCAGCCTCAAGAATAATGTCACACCGATGAAGCACCTATCAACACTCCCTTTCATTGAGGGAGGAATTCTCTACTGCTCCAAGTCAATCATGAAAGTACACAAACTTCATTCTAGAAAGAGGCTTGGTGAGAATGTCAACAACTTGATCCTATGTAGGAATATACAAGAGCTGGACTGATCTATTATGCACCATAGAATACCACTGCAATATTCACTACTAGAAACTGTTGCTCATCCATCTGTGAGTTTACTAAAGCCTCTTGCTCTTTCTATGTCACTGGATATCACTCCAAACTACCTCTGGAACTATTTTCTAGACTCCCTCTAGAGATGCTCATTGGCTAGTCTATCAACCTATATGAGGTGTCATCTTGGATTCCAATCTGAACCACATCGTGAACACTAGCTCTGCCTCTATGCCATTCACCCCTTAGCCTAGTCACATGGCTAATACTGGGGAAATGTATTCCCAATGATGCAAACATCATTCTTCAAGCACACTACTCCCTCTACATATGAGCATCCTACTTCCTTTCAAATGCTAAGTATCAACGTGATCTTCGCTTCCATCACATGATATTTCCTACAAGTCAAGTTTAGTCAATTAGTTACCAACATTGCATAATCATGAAATCAAATCATATTGGAATTTCAATGCAATATTTCACACAGTCATGTAAGCATATTATCCAATGCTTCAGCACAACATCCATCCATATCCCAAACACACATGGTGACTATCAGGATTCCTTCCATCTCCATCGAAACATACTTGCAAGAGCGTGCACCGCTATGAGTATGTCAGCAAAGAGGTTCCATCCTAGACTAGTTCCAACAAGGGTTCATGGGTTGTTGTGCAACACTATAGGCTACTTACCCAACATATATATGCACTACATGATCCTATTTCTCATTGATCTCAGTCATACATAATTGCATAAAAGAAAATTGTATCACATATCTACATATAATTTTTGTGAACATTATCCTTTAAACCAAACATTCAAATATTTAAAGAGTAAATCAAATGATAGTACAAATACTTATCTTTTATTGTTTTGTTGTCTCCATCTTGAAATGTTCCTCCTTGCAGAAATCACAGGAGTCCACAAATCTTCATCTTCTCTCTACACCTTGGATATTCATACATCACCAATGACAATCACATCATCTTGATAATGCAATCATTGGTGCACTCATAGAGTGTACTAGAGGAATTAATCGTTTCGAATATATTCTACAATTTCCTCAATATCATCTTAAGCATTCCTTGACCTCTTTTGTGGAGAATCTTCATCAAAATATGTAGTTGAGGCATGGTGATTTCTCTTCTTTGAGGTACACTGTTTTGCATAGTGTCCATACTTTTTCTAGTTGACACATTGAATGTGAGAAATATCCTTCTTGATATTTGGATTTTGGACTAACTTGATACCTTTATTTCCCTTGTTCCACTTTCCTCTCCTATTTCCAATTTTGGCTGCAAGAAATAGTTCTTCTTCCTATTCCTTGGAGGTAGAGGTAAGATCCCTTGTTTCCTCTCGAATACATTCTAACCCAAGCTGATCAGAAACTAGGTAAATGACTATGAGCACATATTCCTTTCACAAATGGATTCCATTATGTAGGAAATCCTCCCATAGATGTCAACACAATATCTCTGTCAGGGACACTTTCATCAACAACTGCTAGCTGATCTCTGATCTAGGAAATATTCAAGAAATAAGAAGAAACTAAATCATCATTTGTGAACTTCACTTGACAAAGTTGGCCTTTTAGGGCCCAAATTCTGCTAGGTTTCTCATTCTCATAAAGTTTATTCAAGCAATCATACATATTCTTCATAGTGTTTTGACTTGCAATAAGAGGTACAAGATGATATTTCACTTATTCCATCAAAATCATCATGGCTATGGCTTCATTCTTCTTGTGTCTTGCTTTCTCTTGTGCTCCCTCTGGCTTTGGAATATATTTGAGTATATGATCCTTGAGATCATGTTCATTTAGGATCATGAGCATCCTAATCTTCCAAGGTTAGAAGTTTGGAATCCCCTCCAATATGTCTTCTACTCTAATTCCAAGAACCATCTTGACTCTGGTTCAAAAATAAGTCAAAAATTGGAAATTTTTGGATTTGAAATCTATTGTAGAAACCCTAACAGGAGCTAGGTCAAAAAGGAAATTTGGAATTTGGAAAATCTGATTCCACGGGTGGATGTGCCCTCCTAGGGTGAGTTGAGTATCCCTCTTTTTCTTCTGGATATGTGGACAGAACAGTTCACAAACTGATGTCATGTCCCCAATTTTCCACTACCAAGGGAAACAAAGAATCCACCAACCCCCCATGGATCCTAGTGAATACCAAGGAAATAATTAATGAAAGGGGGGATAACTTTAGCCTAGGAAATTATTAACTAGGAATAAATTATCCTATAGTTGTTTAATTAATTAAATTAGAAGGATGTAATGATTATTTTCATATTTAAAATATTAATTATTTGTTTTGGTGATTTGGATGATGTTTAGGACACCATGAGGGCGCATGGAGAGATAAGGATAGCCTTATGATTTTTCACACCATAGAATAAAGTGGAGAAAAGTAGCACAAAGCAAGGTGCCAAGCTAAAAGGAAAGAAACTGACAAAAGCAGGCAGATGAGGAAAATAGAAACAATAATTTTAATTATTTTCTTAAATAATTATTCCTAAATTTTGAGCAAGTGGGCCAAGAGGGCACCCTCATGAGGATAAGGTTGCTAAAATGGAACTTGAGGCAATAAAATAGAAAAATATCAAAAGGAGGGAAGGTGTAAGAAGTTTCCAAAAGTAGAAAAGTGGAAACATCCATAAAAGACAAGGGAGGGTGCAGTTCCAAATTGCAAGAAACTATTTTACAAAGCAAGAAACATCTCAAGTCAAGGGGGGGCGCAGTTTCTAAAAGGATGAACAGCTGTAAGAGAGGAAAAGCAGTAAATCCTATCCACTCAAGGATGGAGAATTTGGAAGGGCTCTCAGAGATCACCAAGCACATCAACTTGCTCAACAGGTCATCATGAAGTTTATTAAAGAAGCCAAGCAACTCCTTTTCACAAATTTTGATCATTATTGAATTTTTGTGTGAACACTTTAGCTTACCAAGTTCCAACGCAGGGAGATGTGCCCCATTCATTCTCTTAAATTCTTCTTCTATGGTATTATTCATTCTCTTTCATCCATGGAATTATGATCTGCAGGTTCTGAAGTCCATTCAAGCTGATTCAAGAGTCAGAATAATGAATATCAAGCATCCAATTTGAAATATCTATTCATTCCCTTCATTCAGTGGGAATAATGTGGAAGGGCCGAAATGGAGGTTCTAGGTTCAATATTAATGAGCATTTATGGGTTTTGAGACCTGTTCCATTGAGTATGGAGGGTCGTTTCCAGTAATAAACACTTTTTTTCTTGTTTAAAAATGTGTCTGGATGACCAAGATACAATCATTCTCACCAGAGCCAAGGTTTTAGTGTTAAGGAGCGCACGTGTGAAGTTTCAATTGATGAATGCACCCCTGAGAAGCTCATGAAGTTTAGTGCACCATCCATATGAAGATACCAGATATTATTTCATCCTCATGGCATATCCATTGCATAAATTATCATTCTTCTCCTCCTCCCATACTCATTCTCTCAGTTTGTAAGATCTCTCTAGCATTGAAGACTCCTTGAAGATCTGAATGTTGTAATTCCTCTAATATATGCTCAGAGTATTGAATTTAAACTTTCTTCTGTTAATAAAATTATTACATATAATTCATATACTTCATAATTTAATTTTGTAAGCCTCTAAGGAAATTTGGATCAAGCAATTTGAAGATTAGCTCTTTAAGCAACTTTTAGTGACTAGTTTTACCATTTCTGCAATTCAGAGCTATGTATGAGTCAGTTTTCTATTATGGAGGTTATTTATGAATCCTAAGACATTAATGAAGCATATACAACCATTTACATGAGTATTATAAGGCCTATCAGTCCATTTGTAAGAACGTGGAAAAATACTAGTCAAGCAGTCCAAGATAGCACCCTTGCCTCTTTGGTTTCCAAACTCCACCAGAACCTCCCAAATATTCAATAACTCTTGTCCATAATTTAATTAGGATTTAATGGTTTGATATCAACCAATGGTTACATTCAGTTTTAAGCATTGATTTTATTTGTCATATGCTGGTGTGCCCATGAAGCATCAAAGTAGACATGATCCTAACTGTTGTTGAAATGTAAATGGCCCTATTACTTTGTGCATAGGACTTAGTAGTTGGACCTGTTTCTAACATTTTTTCTACTGCAAATTCACCCATACAATTGGAAGAACCTAAATATCCCAAATTAATAACCCAGGAGGAATCTGCTTGTGCCCTACACTAGCCCCTTTTCCACTAGTTATGTTAACTAGTCTTCGCCAGGGAAAAAGTTGTACTGTAAGTTTTAATTTTTGAGATAATATCACCTGATCATAGGTCAGGGATATTACAATTGAAACCCTAATTTCTACATTTTTTACAGTTTCTACAGAATTTACGAAAAAATGAAACTTCTCTGATTGAAGATATTCCTCCACATATATTTTCACCCTCCTAGGGCGAGTTCCAATATGGTCTTTCCAGATCAATTATGTGGTTGAAAACCCTAGAATCAAGAAGCCCCTTATTTCCAGTAGTTGTGCAGCATAAGCATGTAGTGGGCCCATACCATGTTTGATTTTAATAATATAGAAGTATAATTTTCATCTCTTTCAACTTTAACTGCACATTAGTATCACTAAAAGAATAACCATGCACAAAAACACAAGAGACACAATAGTTTACCCTAGGAAAACCCAAAATCGGGAAAAACCCAGCCAACCTTTCTTATTCATAGATTCAATACAATGTACACGTACATCATATATAAAATTTATATATGACAAGATAGATCACATAGGAAGATGATGCCAAAGAAAGAACGAAATGTGGAAAACCCAAATAAGATGTCTTCCTTGTCTGATGTTGCTTCTCTCTCTTGATCTGCACACCTGTGGAGCTGAATTTGCAAATTTTTCTTGGTGAAAATGGGAGAGGAGCCACCTTAGTTATACTTTAATTCTCGTTGAATTTTCACTATGGGGATGACTTCACTTGATTGACTAGGCCGAATTTCCTAGGGTAGTTTTACCCATTTTGGGTGTAGTTTTCCCCTGTGTTTCCTATGGGAATGACTTGTCTATTTTCACTAGGACAAATTTTCTTAGGAGCAACATAATAATTATTTATTGTTTATTTCTGGGTGACTTATCTAGTGATGATATCTCATGTAGCTAATACATCAACATGGTGCACCTCCATATGCATGGTACCCCATCTATTGGATCGCTTGTGGTTCAATATTTCCATAGTGAGAGGGATTGGTTTTAGGGTTCTAATCTTATCAGTGATATCTGAGTTCTTTCTACTAGGGTTATGATGATGGTGGTGGTGAGGATTCTCAAGTCCCTCGATACTCACTACATCACAAGAGGATATATATTGCTCATAGAGTAGGTTATCTAGGGATAGCATTATGCCTAGGATATTATGCTCCAATAAGTGATAGTTGATTAGTTGATCTGATGCTTCAACCGTGGTGATGGATAAATTTTGTTTGTTCTCTCCTTTCTTGTTTATTTTTGAGAGCTTTCATTTAATTTTCACCTAGTAGGTCATTCATGGGGGGAGTTTTTGAGTGATGGAGGAAGCATTTAGGGGGCTTCATTTGCTTGTATGAGATAGGGGACATTGGTCCTTATTTACCCGTTTCATTTTTAGTGGCAGCATATGCCCCATGTTGTGTTTGAGTTATTGTATGCAAAGATGGATTTATGTGGGGATCCAAAATTACATTTTCTTCTTGGGGAAGATCATGGTATGTCTAGTGAGTGCTTTTGATGTTTTAGTTGATGACTAGCATAGCTTTGAATGTAATAGTATATGTTTTTTATTCCTCTTTGGTATGCGATGTATTGGCATTGAACCTAGTTTTTTTGTGCAAATGTGGGACTAACCACCCTAATAGCAGCATGCCCAACTCTAGTAGTTGTAGTAGGAAGATAATGTCATGGGAATTATGATGATGAGATATGTCCTACTACTTAGAGACCAAGGTTTGACTCATATGTAGAGTATGAAAAATGATGCACAACCGACTTGTGATTTCAAATAGATGTAGTTTTATGTGGTGTTCCTGAGGAAAATTAGTATCACCTCAGATATGATGTGATATCAATGCACAACCTAATTGAGTGGGGGAATGCATGAAAGGAAAATATAGGGACCAATCTATCGAAACTAAATTCCAATTCCAAAATCTAGTGCCTACAACAAAACCAATGTGGTATGTCAACAAGTGAATCATCTAGAAACAAAGAAATAAAATCATCAGGTTTTTTGACAAGAAATCAAAGGAAGAACAACAAAAACAAATTTCTAAAATAATAAATGTGTTATATACATTATTTTTACAACAAGTGTGGTTTTCATGGGTGAAATTTATTCAAATATAACCCTTGGAAAGTTCTATGAAGAGGTATCCTTTTGGGAAATACAGCATGTATGTTGCTTTGGTCAAGCAATGCTTGATGATAAAGGGATCTATCCAAATATTTTCAAGTTTTCTTTGACCCAAAGTTTCATTTTTTGTCCTAATCCAAGATTAGGTCACCTTCATTGAAGGTGAGAGGGTATATTTAACAGTCATAATAGGATTTGGAGCATATTTTTTTCTTTGCTTCATTATTTTGTAACAACACTTGTCGATCTTCATCCATTTGCTCCAATGCTACTAGCCTTTTCTCTAATGGCATTGTGTCTAGAAGAAGCTCAATAGCCATTTGGAGGGTTTTTATCTCACACTCAAGGGGTGAAATTGGTTCCACCTCATGAATGAGCTATAAATGTGTGAACCGCATGGTAGTTTTCAAAGATTTTTTGTGTTCCCATAGTGCTAAGAAAAGAATGTGGTGCCAATGGAGTTGTCCTTATTTATAATCTATTGTAGAATAGTTTTAAGGACCTTTTTAATGGCCTTTAATTGGCCATTTGATTGTGGAAAATAGGGTGAGGCAAATTCATGTGTGAATCCTAGGATTAATGACAACTATTGGAAGAATTAATTTTTGAAATGCTTCTTGTGATAACATAATTTAAAAAGAACCATGCAATTGTGTCCCCTTTGTTGTTGTAGGCGGGCATGGCCTAGACCAATTTTGTGAAATAATAAATGACCACAATGATGTACTTATGGCCATATGAAAGCACTTGGTTACAAGTCATAAAATTGGTTCCTCATTTTTAGAAGGGGCTAGTTGTGATAACCAAGTACATCAAAGTTGGTGGGTCTTGTGATTTGGAAGTAAATATAATTTCACACTCCTCTTAACCACATGAATGAAATCATTAAAGAGAGAAGGCCAACAATATGTGATGTGGATTATCTTCTAGGAAATGGACATTCCTAACAAATAGTCGCAACATGAACTCTTGTGATAGTCGTTTAAGACCCTCTCTGCTTACTCAATTGTTAGGCATCGACACAAGAATGTGTCTACCCCTTGTCTATAAAGGAAATTTCCTATGAAAAGGTATCAAAGGGATTTGTTGAATAATACATCGCTATTGATCTCATGAATAATGTTGGCCAAATTTATTATGCACATATATGTTAATATGCACCATACCATTCGTCAATTGAAGATATTGTGAGCAAATATTCATCTAGAAAGTCATAATTCAATAGTGGATGCATTGTGTTGGATTGGAGGCTAATGAAATCTACTAGTAAAAGTGATTTCTTGTTATTTGGGGTTAAAAATTCTAGATTTAAATCTTGGATAATGAAAAAACAACGAGAAAAATTACCATTCAAAAGTTGTCGGCTCATAATGTACTACATGGGGTTTGAATTTGTGACAATTTTTGTTTTCCAAAGAAATATGTATTGGCGCAATTTTTGCAACAAATAGATGATGTCCAAGGCCTATTTCTCTTCATGATTAAACCTCAGTGGAGATCCAAACAATTTTTTACTCACATATTAAATCACATGTTCACATCCATTTTACCCCTACTAGACTAATACTCCAATGAAATCAATAATTGATGTGGAAATATAAAGGATAAAATATGTGTTAAGTATAAAGGGATGATTTGTGGGGGGTTTGAGTGTGCCTTATCTAATGCATTAAAATATTTTTTCACTTGGTCATATCATTGGAAAGGAATGTCATAGTGCAATAGTCTTAATAAGCCATGGATGATAGATTGTGTAATTAGGAACAAAGAAGTTTTGGAAGGGGAATTTCACTAATGGCTTCAACTTTTAATGGGTCCACCATGATTCCTTGTTGGCAGATGATAAACCATGTTAAGTGACTAGTTGTAATATAAAAGACTTGCTTTAAGGGTTTCAAGTGAATATTGTACTTATGAAACCATTGAAAAGCCATGCATAAGTCAACTAGGTGTTGTAATCACTTCCTTGTTCGAGTTATGAGATCATCAAGATAAGCCAATATTATATGATCCAAGTTAAGAAAAATAAAGGTCATTGTACATTGGAAGGTGGCTCCAACAATTTTGAGATCACAAGGCATGATGCGATAAGTGAAGGTGCTCCATGGTGTAGCAAATGCATTTTTGTATTGATCTAAATGGTGGATTTGGATATAATTATACCTTGAGAAGATATCCATGACATATAGGACCTCATGGCCAGCACATTCATAGATAAATTGCTTAATGAATTGGATATGAAAGTTTAATTTGGACATAGTTGGTTCAAATCCCGAAAGTTGGTGTAGATTCATATGGTGCCTTATTTTTTGTTAACAATATAGGACCTCATAGCTAGAACATTGATGATATCCATGACATATAGGACCTCATGGATAACAAATTCATAAAATAACTTGCTCAATGAATTGGATAGGAAAGTGTAAATTGGACATACTTGGTTCAATCGCAGACGAGTTTGAACGGTGTCTAGCCAATCAAACATTTGCAAGTTGTGCAATATGCCCAAAGTATCGCAGGGATATTCAAATACCAATCATCCCTATTCATGTTGTAGACCTTTGTGAGCGCATGATCCAGGATTTTTTTAAATGCTTCCACTGTTTCGTTTGCCTGCAGATGGTAAGGGGTGCTCTTTCTGTGTTGTATCTAAAATTCCTTGGTCATTGTTGTGATTTTCTGATTAACAAAATGAGTCCCTTAGTGACTCATCAATATTTTTGGTCACCCGAACCTAGTGACCACATTGTCGAAGAGGAATCTTGCTGCTGTCGTAGCTGAGAAATCCTTCACCGGTGCTGCTTCTTCCCAACACATCAAGTAGTATGTCGCTGTAATTATGTAGCGCGACCTTGTTCTTTTTCCCAATGGGTTGATGGGCCCTACGAAGTCAAATTCCCATTTTTTGAAATACTATAGTGTCAATTGAGGTACTAGTGGCATTTCATCCCTTCTGGATGGCTTCCCTGTCCGTTGACATACATTGTAGCTTTTGGAATAGTCCGCAGCATATCCATGCATCGTTGGCCACCATAGTCCTACTTGCAAAATCTTCCTCGCAGTGGCACGGCCTCCGTAGTGTCCTCCAGCGATCCCGTCATGAGCTCCCGCAAGAATCCTCTCCTGTTCATCCAGAAGGACATATTGTCGCAATATCTGGTCTGGACCCATTTTATATAATTGTCCTGCAATTAATTGAAAGTCGATAGCTCTGATGACTAGCTGCTTCTTCTGGTTGGTAGTGAAGCTTGCTGGTGCCTCCCCTGTTGCCAACAACTAAATGACTTGTTTGTAATGGTCATCTACGATGCCAATCCTGAACAACATAGCATTAGGCAATCCTTTGTCAATGATCCTTGGTTCTTCCCCTGAATCGAATCATGACAAGTGGTCTTATCTTGCATTCAGTCGTCCTGGTTTTACAATTATCTCAAAATCAAATTCTTGGAATAGTAATAACCAGCGATAGATCTTACCCCCCAACATAGGCCTCTTCACCAGGTATTTTAATGCTGAGTTATCCATGAAAATTTTAAAGTGGCCCCCTAGTAGGTAGTGTCAGAATTTCTGTAAGACATAGACCATCTCCAACCCTTCCCATTCCGTGGTTGTATAATTCTTCTCCGTAGTAGACAACTTCCTACTTGCGAAGGCTATCGGGTGGTCGATGTCGCCTTCTCCTGGTTGGGATAATATGACTCCTAATGCGACTAATGATGCATCGACGTGAATGTGGAACTCCTTCATCCAATATGGGAATGCCAATATGGGTGCAGCAACCATCTTTGCTTTTAGTATGTCCAAAATCTTCTGGCATTCTTTGTTCCACTCAAACTTGGCATCTTCCTTCAACAACTTCTCCATTGGTGTTGTGATTGCTGCATACCCTATGATAAACTTCCTATAGTAGCCTGTGTGGCCCAGCGTCGCTCTTAATTGATTGACTATTGTTGGCAGTGGGAGGTCGATAATAATTGAAATCTTCGCTGGATCTACCAACATTCCTTCCCGGCAGACAATGTGCCCCAAAAAAATCCCAAATGGAGCACAGAAGATGCACTTTTTCAGGTTCAATGAAATCTGGTACTATCGACATCTCTCCAACATCAATCGCAGATTTGCAACACGATCCTTGACCAACCCGTATATCGTCCAATCGTCCATATAGACCGCAAGAAACTTGTGGATGTAGTCTTTAAACGCAACAATGCCCAGTCTGGAGAAGATTGTCGATGTATTCTTTAGGCCAAATGGCATCATTGTATACTGAAAACATCCCCATTCAGTGAAAAAAGTTATCTTGTGCCGATCTTCCTTTGCACTCTTTATCTGATGGTAGCTTGAAAACCCATCTGTAAATGACTAGATTTCCTAACATCCTACTCCTTCAAGCACCTCATCCGTGAATGGTGTCGGGAACGGGTCGTGTAAGCATGCATCGTTGAATTTTTGCAAGTCGACAAAAATTTGAACTTCACCAGTTTTCTTGTCCTGGACCACCATTGGGTTGATCCACTTAGATTCCTCTATGGGTTCTATGATTCTTGTTTCCAGCATCCTTTCAATATCGACCTGCACTCTCTCCTTGTGCCTTGGATTCACTCAGTAGGGCCGCTGCTTGACTGGATTTGCATCGGGTTTTAGGGGAATCTTCATTATGCCTAAGTCCCCGGAAATTCCTTTCATATCTGAGAATTTCATTGGGAAAAAATCTTGAAACTCATGCAATAGATCAGTGATCTTCGTGATAGTTGAGTCGTCCTAGTAGTCTCCAATACTTGCGAAGTTCGGATTCTCCTCCGAACCAATGTTTACTTTCTTGATCTTCAGCGGTTGCTGGAATTTGTTGGAAGGTATTTCTAGTGCCTCGACACTTTGAATTCCTTTCGACTCTGGTACATGCATAGCCCTCAGATCATCCTCATCATCCGGCTCTCTTGTGATGTTATAGCACTCCATCATCATTTCTAGTGAAGTTGTAATGGTTTCTTTGTCGGTATTGCTTCAAATATCTTCTCACGAATCACTTGTAGTGCACTATGGATGAAGGGGTTCTCATCTGAGAAAAAGAACATTTGGGTGAAGCCAATTGTTAGCTTCTCCCAAGAAGTCATCCCACATCGCAGTTCTCCTATGACATACCAACTCTGTGGTACTTCAACCAAAGTGTGAACAAATGCATGGACCCATTCTTCTTTTTCTCATAGTCCCCATTTGCTTTCGCACTCAGCCAAATGTGCCTTTGGGTCACTCCTACCATCAAACTTCCTTCCGCTATATCCTTCCGCATCGCCGAACCTAACCTCCATGAGGTGTTGACATAGTGTCCAGTTTGTGATATTAGACTTGTGCACTGCCCACCAGCGCGTAGGAGTAGCCTTCAAGGCTTCCTCCAAGGCTAATAAACGTTGCGGTTCCTCCACCTTGTTCTCGAATTTAGTGAGAAAGGTGATCAAATTGGGAAATCCCTCATATGTTGGTAGCGCACACTCCTCTGTTGCTACCCATCGCAGGGACTGTGTGATCCTTGCGCATCTCCTAAATGACACTTCATGCATCTGAATCCGATGACACTGAAATGACACTGTGCCATCCTAATTCTCAATCTGCAGTAGGATTAATTTAATCCTCAGATATATTGTATATACTATCCCATCCCTCCATAAATTCATCTCTTGCCGGTTCAACGTATCACTGCCCTTCCCACAGGATCCAGAGGTGCAACGACCCTCATCTCGCGATTCTCAAATGACATTGTCCGCTTCTTGAAGTTAGTAACCGCTAGATTATCGATTGCCTAGTCAATCCCTAGTAGTGTTGGGTAGGGGCTGGTATAGTCTACCATTTCAATTACATCAAAATATGCACAAGTATTGAGGCCCTCAATTTGAACGGGGAATTGGTACACCCGACCAAGTGGAGTAACCTTACTCTGATTTGCTAATCGCAATTGTACTGGTGACCAGGCTAATTGCGGTTTCCCCATTGTTTCCCATGTCTGCTTGGTCAGGATGTTGACATCTAACCCCAGGTCCAAAATAATTGAGTCGACATCAAATGCTCCTATTTGTGCTGACATTTGCATCTCTCGTCCTATCTTCGTCTTGTGTATGCGATTAACCTTTTGGTCCTGGCGTGCACCCTCCCATCGATTCAATAGGTTGGATATTTCTTCCAGCGCATCCTGATATTTTTCCAACTCTAGGAAACTCTTCAAAAAGGATTTTAAGGTTTTATCCTTCTCCCGTGACTTCGTCCCATCGAACGTCGGTGGCATATCATAGATAGTTTCTTCTCGAAGAGGTAACTGCCTCTTCTGTCTCTTCGCCTCATGCATTGCTAAGAAGATATCCCTTTCGACCTCCGCATCAAAGGTGACATGTTTTCATGCTGTTGGTCAGACGGTAGCTCGTGGCCCATCGGCTCTTGTCGTCACTCCTCCTTGTGTCACCACTCCAACAGTCACATGTTGTCTTTGAGCCTCCGTTGATATCATCTGTACCACCGGTGGATTCTGATTCTAGTTTTGTGGAGGTGGTGGTTAATTCTTGGTCTAACATTTTGCGATGAGCTGCGAACAGTCTTCAACACCATGATCCATGGCACTGCAATAGGTGCACTTCTGTGGTGCTGGATTAAGGAAATCCCTCTGATAGTGCCCCTACTTCCCACAATTGTAGCATATAATTGGTCCTCGTCCTCGTCCAATAGCTCCTCCTCGTCCTGCACCAGCACCTCTCCCTCCGTGGAATCCTTCTCTAGCACCTCCCATGCAGTGGGCCATATGGTGGGTACTACGGTTTCCCATACTATGGATGTTGGAGTGGTCCATATGGTGGGTACTACAGTGGTGGATACTGTGGTGCCGGATACTGTGTTTTCCCATACTGCCCCTGATCATACTGCTCCGGTGGGTGATTATACTGGGTTGGCGGTTGGTTATACTACTGTTGTTGCTGACCCGGTGCCTGTTCTTCTCCTGCCATGAAGTATGCATCTACAGTCCTCTCCTGGAGTAGGCCATAAGCTCTGCAGTTGTTTTCATCGTGGCCAACCGATTTGCAGAACTTGCAATACAAGTTCTCTGGTTTCGACACCATCTTTTGCAGATATTCAAAGTCTTCTAGTCAATGGCCTCTCATTTGGAAGATATGGAATCGAGGCAACCCTCCCTGACTGAGGGGATTTGGTGCACCAGATTGCAGATAGTCTCGGAAGTCTGGGCACTGGTCCTTGTGGTGTCCCTCTGTCCTACACCTAGTGCACCAGATCTCTTCGTGAGCCTCTTTCCCTTTCTTCATGTCTTGCAGTTGGATCGTCAAGTTTTCAAGTTGTGCTTGTATTCGATCCATACCCTACCCCATTTCACCGATTGGTGAATCCTCTAGCTTCATCGCAATCTCCAATGCTTCCACTTGGGTCGCAACCTTAAGTTGCATTAGTGGTCCACAGATGTGTGGTACCAATCCTACGATGAACCACTCCTTGTGCTGCATATCATTTAGTCCAAAACTTACCTTTGCTATCAGTGTTTTGTATCGCTGATCAAATTCCCATACCGTCTCATTTGGGTATTGCTTGATTTCTTTGAGCTCGGTGACATATTGCGATTCTGACTTTGGCTTCATAAATTCATAGATCATTCTTGCTTTGATCTGCGCCAATGAATTGGCTGGTGTTACCATCGGAACTGTTGTAAACTTCATAAAACAATCAGCACACGGCCCCTAAGGGTCGTCGCTAGCTATCCGTGTTTAATAGCTTCATCCTGGACTTGCTTCACGGTCCATACTACTTCATACAGAAATAAAAACTACTCAGGATCCTCGGTCCTGTTCCTTTGGAAAGTGGGAATTTTTGTGTCTTCTGCCATTCTAACGTTCCTACTGTTATTGTTTACTGATGCACTACTTTTACCGCTGCATGTAGGGAAACTTTGTGAATAGCTTGTATTTATTCCTGTGAAATTCGGGGTAGTGCACAGGGTTTCAGGTATGTTGTAACTTACGATACATCCCTCTTCTACTTCTGGGGTAGCCTGGTCATCGTCTTCATCACAATAGGGTCGCTTTCTCCCTTGTGGTCCTGTTTCGCAGTCTTCTGTTCCAGTCCTCTTAGGAGACTCTCTCCCAGTCCTCCTCTTCTTCTCAGGACTCCAGAATATCACCCCACTCCTCAAGGTACCACACTCTTTGTCATCTTCCCATAAAAACTCATCGTCTCTCATGTCCACCTACCCCACATTTTTCTATCGGATCTGAATTCACGCAATACCCACAACTTCCACACATTGATCTTTCTACTCGTCGGAAGTCATCCTCAAAATTCCCTTTTCGCAGACAAGCATCTTAATCCACAGTTTTTGCAACAACAAGAACCTTCCCCTTGATCCCCTGAAGAAATTCCTGTCCACATCGCTGTATGATTTGATCGGGTCTACTGTGAACTCAGTAATATATCCCTTTAGGATACTATCCACCCAGAAATCGACAGCCCTTGATACTATGTTGTCGACACGTTTCAGCTGTCGAATGAGTTCTGGTGTCCAATGGTCAGGCTCGATCTTTTGGAAATGGTGCTTCTGAAACGTTAGCTGTGCTAACCACTCATGCAGCAGTACTGGGAATTCGCAGAAAAATATCTCATGGATATTTGAATAAATGTATTTCTGCAACCAACTGCTTATCGTCTATCTGGGGTTTTGCTTCTCTCCTTCCGCGAACTCCTCTATCTTCCTATCAAACCACTCTTGAATCTAAGGTTTCGTCGGGTTCCAAAACATATCCTCTTCTTTTCCTCTTCAAGGTCTCGGCAACAGAACCATTTGTTGACACAACACCTGTCGACAGGGGTTCACTACGCACTGTTGTCAACAAACCATCAACCAAACTCCCTTACGTACCGGCCCAGAAAGGTGTTAACCTTCCAGCGACACTCGCAGAGTGATTGAAGTCTCTGCACCCGAGATGCACAAGGGGGCTGCAGGAACCAAGTTTCCGCAATGGAGTTAAGGACATGCATCAAACATACATTGCACTCACAGAAACCAGAGATTATGTCATTCGCACTATGCTAACATTTCATCATTCGCATATTCATCAATCGCAGAGTTAACATATAATAGACATTCGCATTAACATGATCTAATTACTCACTAGCATAAACATCGATTACTAAACCCACAGAACATTAAACATCTCATCAAACATTCGCATTCATCATTCAACAGGAACAAAGACAGAGATAAAACCATAATCAAACATCTTCATGCATTCATTAAAACCTGTAGAATGACCTTCGCTGAAACAGTCAATACATCATATCGTCGACACAAAATAGATCAAAACTCACAAAGTCGATCACTCTATTCATCATCCGATTGCTAGATTCCCTTAGGCTTACAATCATACTTCTATTTATACAAAACTAAGTGGTTACAAAATGGTCCAAATGACCCTTATCTAACAAACTAACTATTTCCGTGCTTCCGCGTTCTCCGCGAATGACCCTTCTTCTGCGGATTATCCCTTCTGCGGATGTTAGCTTCCGCACTTTCTGCGGACTAATCCCATGCCAACAACATCATAGCTAGCACATTCATGAAATCCATGACATATAGGACGTCATGTCTAGCACATTCATAGATAACTTGCTCAATGAATTGGATAGGAAAGTGTAATTTGGACATACTTGGTTCAAATCCGAAAGTTGGTATAGACTCATATGGTGCCCTATTTTTTGTTAACGAGGATAGGGTTGGATACCGATGAGGTATATGGGACCTCATCCATGACATTCATGAAATATAGGACCCCATGGCTAACACATTCATGGATAAATTGCTTAATGAATTGGATAAGAAAGTGTAATTTGGACATACTTGGTTCAAATTCCAAAAGTTGGTGTAGACTCATGTGGTGCCCTATTTTTTGTTAACAAGGATTGGGTTGGATACCGATGAGGTATATGAATCCATCTTTGTGCATTTTTTCAATCTCCAGTTTAATAACCACGGTTTTAAATGAGTGAAAAGACCTTTTTTTTTTTTTTGTCATACGAGAATTTCATCATACCATGTATCAATGTGATTCTCAATAATGGTAGGATATAACTTAGGAATTTATCAGTAAGACCAGGGGAAAATGTCTCAAAAATATTGGAACATATCTTTGTATGTTTTCGCCTCTTCAGTGGAATAGGAAGCTCCAAGGAGTATGTTTTTAGTTACACCTTTCGTAGTGGAAATGTCCACTTTGATTTTTGGTGAATTGTTGTTCATATTTATTTCCTTGAATGTGCCAGGGGCTTGTATTAGATGTTTGAACCAATCAACATGACTAGGAGAGACAATATCCTTCACCCTAATCATGCATTGACTAGATGTGTTTATAGGTGTAAATGCATCCAAAGGGAGGAAAAATGACCAATAGTGCATTCCATCCCATCGATAGTTAAGAGAATTCAAGTCTCTAGGATTTCCTCATACAAATGAAAGATGTTGGGAAATAGGAAAAATCATTGGTAGATGATACGGTTGATGTTTGTTGGTTCTTACTATTGCTTATGTCACATGTGTGTGATACCTATCTAATCTCTTAGGGGATGGTCGGTGCGAAAATGGTTTTGTGAGAGTTTTTCTCCTATTAGATTTCATTTTTCTATTGTTGTTGCCTATGATCATGAAGTAGAGAAAATGGATGCGAAGATAACATTTCTGCATGGTGATATTGAAGAAAAAATATACACGAAATAACTTGAAGGTTTTGCAATGAAGGGAAAGAAGGATATAGTTTGCAAGTTGAAGAAGTCAGTGTATGGATTAAAACAATCACCAAGAATGTGGTATCAAAAGTCTATATATTGGGAATTAGTTTCTAAAGAACCAAATATGATCACTATCGATATTCCAAGCAAGTTGGTGATCATTTTATTTAGGTGGTCTTGTATGTTGATGGTATGTTGTTGATTGGAAACAACAAGGAAATCATCAAGGATGTCAAATCCCAGTTGTCTTCTAAGTTTGATATGAAATATATTGGCGTTGTAAATTTTATTTTGCTCATGGAAATTAAAAGATATCGGAGCAATAGAAAACTCTGTTTGATTTAGAGGAAATATATCAAGATAATATTGAGAAGTCTAATATGCAAGAATGTAAACTCATAAAGGCCCCTATTTCTATAGGTACAAAGTTATTTGTAGATATGTTTCCTAAGTCTCAATAAGAGGTATAATACATGGCATGCGTTCCCTTTATTAGTATTTTTGGAATCCTAATATATGTTATGGTCTATATTAGACCAAACATGTCCCATGCAGTGGAATTCTTTAGCAGGTATATGTCAAAACCAGAGAAGGAACATTGGACAACAGTAAAGAGGGTATTCAAATATTTGTGTGGCACTTTAGATTATGCAATATTGTACCAAGGAAGACCCGGACATCACAAGGAGGTAAATATACAAGGATTTTTTGATGCAGACTAGGATAGAGATTTTGATCATAGAAGATCTACAATTGGTTATTTTTTAATAGCTTATTTTGTGGAGCAATCAGTTAGATGAGTAAGAGGCAGGGTGTAGTTGCATTGCCAATAGAATTTGAATACAGGGAAGTCGGTCATGAAATTAGGGAAGCCATATGGTTGCAAAGATTGTGTTTAGGGATTGGTTTTGTTTACAAAGAATTGAGAATAGCTTGTGATAGCTCAAATGTAATTTTTCTAGCAAAGAACCATGCTTATCATTCCAAGACAAAGCATATTGGTGTACAATACATTTTGTTAGAGGCATGGGCTAACAAAACAAAGTATTGTTGGAGAATATTGATACCTTGAAGAATGTTGTTGATTCATTGGAAAACTCTGTTACTACTGAATATTTCTCTTGGCATAGAGGATGTATTGGCATTACTACCCTTAGCGATTAATTTCATGAATGCTTTCCCTTTGATACATTGTTTTAAATAATACAACAAGTGGCGGAATGTTGTACATGTGTTGTACTTTTTGTAGGTTCTTAATGCCAATTTCAATAAATTTGGACATATTAGGAAAATTTTGGACTAAGAAAGTGTGAATTTAGACTTTGAAAGTGTCAATATAAACCTTTCTAAAGTGCAAAATCAGGTTCTAAAAGTGGCAATATTGGCTTTGAAAAGTGTGTTTTTCTATTCGAATAGTGTGTTTTTTTACTACTTATGAACCTTAAATTGCAGTTTTTTGTTATAAAACTATGAATTTCAATTCAAAAAGTGTGAATTTCAAATAAAAAAATGCAAATTTTGATTTCAAAAGTGTGAATTTCAAATAAAAAATGCAAATTTTCATTTGAAAAGTGTGAATTTCAAATAAAAAAATGCAATTTCTGATTTGAAAAGTGTGAATTTCAAATAAAAAAATGCAATTTTTTATTTGAAAAGTGCAATTTTCATTTGTAAATTTTCAAAATTTTAAGGTGAAAAGTTCAATGTCTAAAATATTCAGTCATTGTTTGAATAACAAGCTAATCGACTAAGTTATAACATATAAAAATGGTTTGTACCAACTTCCGTTTTCCGACAAGAAGGATCGACTGCCCCTTCTTTTCGTATTTAATTGTGAAAACCTTTATCCAGCAATTCAGCTATATCCATAATGGAGAACACAAGAAGGATCTACCGACCCTTCTTGCATTGTCGAATTATTATGAAAATAATATTGGGAATAAGAAGGGTCGGCCAACCCTTCAATTACGAGGGAATTGCAAAAATAGAACACCTTGGAAGTTATAACATATAAAAATGGTTTGTCCCGACTTCTATTTTCCGATAAGAAGGATCGGCCGCCCCTTCATTTCGTAGTTAATTGTGAAAACCTTTATCCAACAATTCAGCTATATCCATAATGGAGAACACAAGAATGATCGATTGACCCTTCTTGCAATGTCGAACTATTATGAAAAGAATATTGAGAATAAGAAGGGTCGTCCGACCCTTCTTACAGTGTCGAACTATTATGAAAATAATATTGGGAATACGAAGGGTCGGTTGACCCTTCAATTACGAGGGAATTCTAAAAATAGAACACCTTGGAAGTTATAACATATAAAAATGGTTTTTCCCGACTTTCGTTTTTCGACAAGAAGGATCGGCATCCCCTTTTTTTCGTAGTTAATTATGAAAACCTTTATCCAACAACTCAGCTATATCCATAATGGAGAACACAAGAATGATCGACCAACCCTTCTTGCAGTGTCGAAATATTATGAAAAGAATATTGGGAATAAGAAGGGTCGGGCGACCCTTCATTTACGAGGGAATTGTAACAATAGAACACCTTGGAGAAAGAGCGGTTGCTCTTTCTCTGAGAATATTTCCACTTGCCAACAAAGTATTTGAAGCAAAATGTCTATAAATTTTGTTGTTAAAATGTTGATATCTAGTATCCCAGGCTGACACATGGAACTCTCATATTGTGACACATGTCATATTTGATTTGGCACATTGAGTATAGTGAGGTTACTAATTTTTTATTACGGATTTAAAACTTATAAATATTTATTTTTCCAAAATTAGTAATGAAGACGGATGGGACAGATGGGGAACGGTAATGATCACAATATTGAGAGATATCATCTCTTTAGATTTTGCTCGAGTAAGATATCATCTCTGTAGATTTTGCTGGAGTGATTGTACAATTATATAGCAATTTGTAAGTCAGGCCTGGAAATTGACGGCGCTTGGAAATTGATGGCGTGTAGAATGTATTTGCTTCACTGGAACGTATTTGACAGGTCTACTTGGAATTTACCCGTCAGTGTCTACAGGCATGCATGATTTGAACCTGTCAAATCGACATCCACCAAATTCACTTATCCATCATAAATAAATACTAGTAAAATTACTAGTTTGGTACTTGTTGCAATTCAACAGTTTAGTAATTAAGATTGGGAAGGTTTACATGGTTTAATGAATTGAAAATTTTCATCAGATTTATGCTTGTTTGATGCGCTTGTGACCTAAGTGTAGTGTGCTTCTTAGATGCACTTGTGACCTGAGTGTAGTGTGGAATTTTTCAGAGGGAGACGAAATGGATTTCTGTACCAAATTTGATGTAAATAAAAAATACAGGCTTGCTTGAGGTATGTCGAATTTTTTCAAGTTTCGTATGGCTCAGGGGTTCTATTTTGATGATTTTGAAAAGTAGTAATTGGTAGTTTTTCGATGGAATTCCTGTTTTTTTTAACTTTTTTGATGGAATTCCTGCTTTTTAAAATTTTTTATGGGATCTATGTTTTATGGTTGGTTTTTAGGTTTTTTTACATCCTTTTAACTTTTATTTTGTGTAATATTTTGTGAATAAAAAAGACGTTGAATAAGAGAACAACAATATGCTTACTGGAAATTGTAAATATAAAAAAAATGATGTTTGTAAATTTACATAAAACGTAAAATGGAAAGCACTAAAAACATGTTACCGTCATCAAATTTTGAATTGACAGGTACATAAAATTTGAAATTCTAGGCCTTTTCGTGACATTGACAGGGAAATGGAATGGTAATTGCACAAGTAAACTTCACTTCGATGAGCATTATGGATGACCATCGTCAGGAGGAAGAGGTTTAGAGGAAGAGGCATAACAAGGAAGAGATCCGTTTGGAGGATAGTCGTAGAGTATCTTTTGCTCATAGGATAGTTTGGAGGAAATCTAGGATTTTTGAACTGGACCTATTGTTTGAAGTGCAAAAGGAAATCCAAGGTGTGGAGCAGGAGCTCTGGAAAAATATTGGTAAAGATACCCTGCAGGATGAAATCCAAAAGATGGAAAATTGGGCCATGGACCTGGGGAACACTGCTGGCTGTTTAACCCTGTATGAGCGAACTGTTGGCCTTTACTGGGTAATGAAAAACTTGGTGGGGTATGCTCTTACAGATCGTATGAAAAAAGAGGATCCGATGCAGAACTCGCTTCAAGACGAAACCAGGGAGATGAACCAGAAGATGGACTTCTTTCTGCAATCCATGGGCCTCCGTATTCCTGATTCTACCACGACTGCACCAGAAGAAAATCTTGGTAAAGATACCCTGTAGGAGGAAATCCGAAAACTGGAAAATTGGGTCATGGACCCGGGGAACACTGCTGGCCGTTTAACCTTGTATAAGCGAACTGTTTCCCTTTACTGGGTAATGAAAAACTTGGTGGGGTATGCTCTTACGGACCATATGCAAAAAGAGGATCCGATGCAGAAATCGCTTCAAGATGAAACCAGGTAACTGAACCGGAAGATGGACTTCTTGCTGCAATCCATGGGCCTCCGTATTCCTGATGCTACCATGAATGTGCTGGAATAAAATCCTCAAGGTTGTTTCTCGGATTTGCGTTATATTTTACCGTAATGCTGTTATGCTCTTTAGTGATCGGGGGTTGTTTCTCCCATGTAGTTGGTGTGTTTTGGGGGTTTATATCATAGTAGTTGCTATACGGAAATTCGAACAATGTTAAAAATACGACAAACATTCAAGATGATACGAGTTCGGTACAATCAACCAGTTATTATAATTTATTAATATGTAGTGTTATATTGTTAGAGTTATTATAATTTATTAGTAAGTCTTTTATATCATTTGCGTTACTAACAATAACTTACTAGTACATGACTACATGTAGTTTTTTATTTATTTAAGTTTTATTTTAGATATAATTGTTATTTTAATTTTTGCTTTTATGCATTACTTTTTAGTATTTAGGTAGTTACTTTGTTATATTTTTTTAAGTCATTTTGTATAAAAGCATTTAGTTAGTTCCTTTGTTCTTCTTTTTTTAATTCATTTGTATAAAAGTAGATTTATGTATATTTTTAACTTTTATTTTTAAAGTTTCAAGTCATTTTATATTTACTATGTAGTTGTCGTTTTAAATTCAAATTTTATGATTTTACTATTTATTTAGTAATTCTATTAGGATTGGTGAGGGAATGGGGATGATGCCATCATAAACATTGTTATATTATATGATATGCCATGTATTGACTTTGAATTTGAGATATGTTTCAAATTGTTTTCAATGAATAATGATATGTTAAAATTTAGAATGATTTATGTATAATATTATTTTTTTAAATTAAAATTGTTTGTTTTTTGTATTTATAAGATGTCTACTACCGTATTTTAGCCGTACTTGATTTTTCTGTTACGTATTTTTTCTGTATCGTATCCGAATCGTATTCGAATTCGTACTCGAATCTTGCTACTATGGTTTATATCACTATGGTGTGTCTGTGTATGCTCAGTTCTGGGTTTAATAGTCTTTGTGTTAGGAAGTTTTGGTTGATCTTCAGGATGTTTCGGCTAAAAGTTACAACTTCTCTAAGTCGAGCTTTTGGCTATGGGTAGAACAGTCATACAACATCTCTCTTTCTTTGTAAGGACTGAGAGCCTGGTTTTGCAGAAGATACAGAGAGCTTCGACCTGTTTGTGTTTGAATGTAACCTCTCTTTATAAAAAATATAAAAAATATTTGTCACGACTTCCATTTTCCGACAAGAAATATTGACCACCCCTTCTTTTAGTAGAAGTGCAAAATAAGTGGCAATATTGGCTTTGAAAAGTGTGTTTTTCTATTGGAATAACATGTTTTTTGACTACTTATGAACCTTAAAATTGCAGTTTTTTGTTAATGTTGATATCTACTATCCTAGGGTGACACGTGGAATGCTCAGATTGTGACACGTGGCATATAAAAGATTGTATAAACGAATATTAAGTATATTAATGGTATCATTTCAATATAAACATATGTATTTATGTTACCCTTTTGGTAATCAACTCTCTTTTGTTGAAGCCTAGGAGATAAAGGGTTTAATTTTGATTTTCACAAAGGGAAAACAACGATGTGAACGCTACTATGGATGTTTGAAATTTTGCAGGTGATTATCAAGAGCTGAGGTTGAATCTATCGCTTTTGGGATCAATACCACTAGTTCATGCAGATGATGTATGTGAAGCTCATATGTTTTTGATGGAGGAACCAAATGTACGAGTCTAAAATATTTGCTTCATTTCCTCTTTCACTATTCCTCAACTAGCAGATTTCATTAGGAAACGATGTCCGCACTTTACCTCACATGTCATATAAGCAACCTTCTTCCATTGACCATATTTTTATATCTAGATTAACTCTCTGTAATTATATTGAGGAACTGGTCTTCTTCCATTGACAAGATTTATGTCTACAATGAGTTATATTTACAAGTATATATTCAATAATCTTCTTCCATTGTCCATATTTCCATCTAGATTACGTTTCTGTAATTATGTTGAGGAAGTTTCTTTCTGCCATTGACAAGATTTTTGTCTACAATGAGTTATATTCAGAAATATATATTCATCATTTGACCATATTTCTCTAAAAAATATTTCTCTGTAATTATATTGAATCATATAGATGGATTTATTCAAAAGGATGTTTATAACCATTCATTACAAAAAGGAGATCCTGGAAGCAAATATAACTTTCCCAGTATGGCTCTGTAAATTTAACAAGATGCAAAAAAAACATTCAAATTTTCCAAAATGGAGGTAACAACTCATCCAAGTAGGGATCACATCCATCCCATCAAACGATATCCGAAGTAACATCCATCCCACTATGAACACTATGCCCCATATGCTCTCGTTGTGCCTCAACTGCTACAAGGCCCTTCTCATTTATTCTAATTTTTTCTCTTGTACATCCTTGCCTTGGTGACCATGACCATATGATGCTATTTACATCGATCATCATATTTTCTTCTGCACCAACAACCCATTGTTTCTTTCTATCTAAGCAGTTTTTGTACAAGACCTTCAGATCCTTCGATGCTCTTGTTGGCTTCCACCATTGCATATCTACTTTGTAAGACCCAACAGTACTAGCATCTGAATCTTGATAAATATTACCAATCGCCCTACCCAACCAAATTGCACAATCTGGCTCTGGTGACTGCACAATGACCATTTGTCCCTTCACAACATCCACTCTTGGAATGAATTCATCTCTAGGCTTGTTGCATATTGGTCCAACATAGAAATCCTGGAAAGTAGGAACATTTTCCTTCAAATAGGCATCCATAATTTCATGTTCAGATCTTGTAGGTTCACTACTATGAATATCATGGCTTTTCGATGGCTAAAAGTTAGTTGATGACTGGTCAACACTCTCGAAGGGTCTGTCCAAAGATTTATATACAGCCTCCCAATAATTTAACTTGGGACGCCAAAATTGTTCACCTCCTTTCTCAATCCCTCGATTCTAAAATGAAATATATGTTTCTATTCCTTTTTTTATTTCATCAATGTCCGAGGGTCTTTTTGATTACAGATTTAATAAGCTAGGCTATCCCACCGGCAAGTCTGTGCTACCATCTAGCAATGACCGCCAGAGATGAATAGGAGATGACCAAGCTTCATCCTAAAGTGATTCCCTCCATTGCATGATTGGAATGTCATCTATGAGATGAAATTTAAAAAACTGGCATTTTTTGATACCGATGATCTTGGCATTTCCATCCAAAAGGTGGGGTTTCACAAAACTCTTAAAATCGTAAAGTTCATCAATTAGATAAGGGACATAGAAATTTTGATCTTCCTATGTCCTATACGTATCCATAACTTTCGAGAGTGAAATATATCCTTGCGCATTAGATTTATTGATAACCTGCCATATGTTCCATCTATGTCTTCATGGGTGTGTTTGACTGGGAGGAATCCAACTTCAACTATCTCAAACACTCTCCTTGTTGTTAAAAGAGATAAAAATGAAAATACAAAGCGTTTTTTGTTATCACCTAAACAATTATCCATTTTCAACAACAATATGGGTGGTATTTTTTTATTTGGCATGCATTGAGTAGTACTATCAACACACAATACATCATCTTGCATTACATCTTGTCTGTATATATCAAACACTTTTCATATGATTCTGATTGCAATAGAGCATCATGCAATTGGTGCTTATATGTTCTTCCTTTGTAGAGCAAATCACCATATTTATCAACCACTGGTTCTTCAAGACACTTCAAGCATCTAGCTAGGGATGTCACAGTGACATTCGATCCCATATCTAAAAATGAGAGGCTGAAATGGAAAAAACCCCAAGTCTTGTTCCCATGAGTCAACATTCTAGTCAATGATATGGTGAGAGTCATAACAATACTTAAATATTTTTCCTTCTTACCCATCGTTGGAATGGAAATCTTTGAATTATCCATTTTGTCATGAACAATACTCATAAAAGTCTTTGGATTTTTTTGTGAAGCTAATCTGTGAGAATAATATTGGCAATAACTTGCAATATATTTATTATGAGCTGCATGATTTCCTCACAATATTTCCACCTCAGCTGGATTAGTGGTCCCCTTAAGCCTATCCTGTATTGTAATGCACTCATTACACCTTGCAAAGGAGTTTGATTTAGAAATTTTAACATCTCGAAAATATT
Organism: Larix kaempferi; assembly: GCA_027924585.1. Lineage (NCBI taxonomy): Eukaryota > Viridiplantae > Streptophyta > Pinopsida > Pinales > Pinaceae > Larix > Larix kaempferi. Next base: position 787,294 of record BSBM01000969.1, on the reverse strand, counting down.
CTCTCATCACCTTGCTAAAGGAGGATTGTGATATTGGAGGCAAACCGATTCTTTCGATTTCATCATTAGCCATTTTTCACAGAAAGCCATGGGACATATTAGATGACAATAATTTCAAGGTTGTCCTTGTTCCATCTTCACTGATTAATCGTGTAAGATGTGGAGATTTGTCTGAATTCTCTTCTACAATTTTATTAATAGTAGCTACCAGTGTAGCAGTGTTCGCCCTAGATTTTTCCAAGCCACTGTTACCATCCACAACTCTCACATCACCATTCAAGAACATGTTTTTATAATTGTAGAAAGTGCTCCTTTTTATCCCATGGCATTTATACCATGCATTTTGATAGACGTCTATTGTGTCTAATCTCACTGTAAAAATGCTTCTTTTTCTGTCATCTCCTTCTTTGGCCATAGGAGAATTTGATCCCATAGAATTTATAACATACTGTCTTCTTGAATTTCCATTCATACTATCAAATTTATTCACACATTCAACTATCTATTGAAGTGAAATTTTTTATATACAAATATTTGAGCAACAATGCTCGGTGACAATTTTTGAAAGGAATGCACCCCGATCAATTCCAAGCCTGTAAGGTACCGATCTTGAATTTATTTCAGAAATTTTAGTTCCAGCTTGCCACTTTACAAAATTGTATGGCTTTGTTTCATTACCTTTAACATCTGTATATTCACAATGGGGATTACCTGGAAGGACCATCTGTAAAGGACATTCTTCAAAAATATTCCAAAAGTTGACCATATCTTCGTCTGTTTTCTGTTTTAGTATAACATCCAAAGGAACATCATCGAGGTCAAGAAAATTGTTTGCAGGCCATCTTATAAGAGAGCCTTCAAATACACCACGATCCTCGCAATTGCAGAAGACTTTATGAACTACAATACCAAACTCACCAGCATCTAGTGCTTTGAATTGTACAATTTTTCCCTAAAAAATAGTTGACACTATTCCCTGAGCAACATATTGTGGATTTAAAGAACATTGATGTATCAAATTAACTTTCTCTCCCACAAACCTGACATTGTGATTTTCTCTTAATACTTTCAAAGTAGTTTCAGATTGATTATTGTTGAAATTGCTTTCAACAGAAAGCAATGTTTCTGTATTAAAATCTATGATTCTTTTAATCGGCCATACAACAAAACCTCCACTGCTCAACCCTAGACAACATGCCATACAAGAAAAAACCACTTCATCCACCAAAATAGAAAAGGAGAATTCACCCAAAAATGTTCCCCCAACAAAATCAGTCCCACTCACATTTGTTACAAAACCTATGGAAATGCAATCCTTGCTTTCTGAACACTTATGTAACAACTTAAATTTTCTCATAATAAAAGAAGATTTATTCTCAGTTGTTATGATATGTGCTACACTTGGTGAAGTAGAAGCTTCTATATCATTCACCTCATTCTCGCGAAGAGAAGACCCAATGTCGTTAGCGATCTTAGATACAGGCCATTGAATATAACCACCACCAACCTCTGACAATGTATCTACACCTTCTGATGGATAGGGCAATGGAAGACTTGCATTTTAAGTCTTGGTAACATTTACAATGATACATACATCATGGATGCTGATATTATGCAATATTTTTCTTTCTGGAAAAGAAATTCCTTTAACAACTTTCAATCCATTCAAAAGCAGGTCCACACATTGTTGAGTACCAAAATCCATTTCATAAACGATATTTGAAATATAAAATAACAGGACACATTGTTCAAAACCAAAATCCAGTTCAAAAGCGATTTATGAAATATATAATAACAGGAGCACATTAAAAATCATATTTATTTTAAACAAAGAATAATTTTTCCACTAGTATATATTATCAAATAAGTCAATTAGAAGGTTTGTGTCACGTCCCCTCCCGTCGATCTGATGCAAGGAAGGGAACATGATCCAATTATTGTAGTTTTTATGTTTAATATTTTAAAAACCAAGAAGTTTAGCTGTTAAATCTTATATCATGGAATATGAGAGGTGCAGGGTCCTGTCGTCCCTGAATGATTTCTTATTTCCAGATTGGTTTGACTGAGTCACCTCTGTCGTTTCTTAACGAGTGATCACTGCCAGATTGTGTGGGATTAACCGTTGTCAGCCGACCCTTCATTTAAGAGATAAATTTAACAATATTTAATCTATGAAGGCTATGTCAAAAATTCCCAACTTTCGACTTTCGCTATAAATAGTAGGGACCTAGACACCATCCAAGTTCTAACATATAAAAATGTTTGTCCGGACTTCCATTTTCCGACGAGAAGGATCGACCGCCCCTTCGTTTAGTAGATAATTGTGAACAACTATATCCAACAATTCACCTATATACAGAATGATGAAATAAAGAAGGATCCACTGACCCTTCTTTCATCCTAGAACTATTATGAATAGAATACTGGGCAAAAGAAGGGTCGGCCGCCCCTTCATTTATGAGGGAATTGTAAAAATATTCAACCTACGAAGGCTAAGACGTCAATTCATCTATATCTAAAATGGTGAACATCGGAAGAATACTGAGCACAAGAAGGGTCAGCCGACCCTTCATTTACGAGAGAAGTGTAAAAACTGGACATCAGCTAAGTTATAACGTATACAAATTGTTTGTCCTGACTTTCGTTTTCCGACAAGAAGGATCAGATGCCCCTTCATTTAGTAGATAATTGTGACAACCTTTATCTAGAAATTGAACGATATCTAGAATGGATAATAGAAGAAGGATCAACTGACCCTTCTTGCAGTCTCGAACTATAAAAAAAATAAAATTGGGAAGAAGAAGGGTTGACCGCCCCTTATTTTACGAGGGAATTGTAAAAATAGAACTCAGAGAAAGAGCGATCGCTCTTTCTCTATGGATATTTCCACTTTCCATCAAAATGTGCGAAGCAATGTTCCTATGAAATTTGTGTTTAGAGTGTTGATATCTACTTTAGCCACTCCTAAAAACTCGTCTTTGGAAGAAGGAGTAGACACTCTTTCTCCTCAACATCTACTTCCAACACCCTGAAATAGAACAACCTAACAAAAAAGCGACCTCTCTTTCTCTCACAAAAGTTCAACTTGCCAGCAAACTCTTTGTAGAAAAATGTCTATAAATTTTGTTGTTAAAATGTCGATATCTAGTTTTCCATGGGGACCCATGGAATGCTCAGATTGTGACACGTGGAACACTTAGATTGTGCCACGTGGTAAGGGAAACCACCTAGGCACCGTGCGAAACCACTATCATGGGTTGTAACATTAAAAGTGAAAATTTAATGATAAATCAATGGTTAGAATCAAAGCGGAAAGGAATCCGACGGTGGAGATGTTTTTCTGGAATATTCACAAGAAATGAAGGTAAAATGATGGATGATCCAACAGTCTAGATCGCGCTAGGGAAGATCGACGGGTGGAATACTCTTCCGCTGGGGAAAAATTAGGAGAGATAGCCAAGATTCCGTGGGCAACGTTAAAAGTGAAAAAGGTTAAAAAGTGGGCAAGTATCACCATTGATTGAACAGGAATGGATGGATCGATGGCTCTGAGACATTTCGCGTTGTGGAGATGCACGGTAAATTGAAAGGATAAGCGGTAGTGAAATCTGACACCGTTATCCACGTGTCGATACATGGGCATTTCAAAAATTGAAAGAGTGGTAAGGAAAATCGCCTAGACGCCGTGCGAAACCACCTCCGAGGGTTATAAAAGGGGAAGACGTCATGTGAGGGTTGACATTTGACATTTTTCTTGTGGAGCTCCAGAATGTTCGAAACGTGTGCGGACCGGGAAAGTGAAAGAGCATGCCCTGTTTGTAGACTCGTCAGTGTCAGGTAGGTTTCAAAAATTGTGCTTTCAGCTAGTTAAGTTATTTTTATAATGGAAGGAATGGAAGAGACCGTAGCTGTCGAACATAATAGGATAGATCATGCTCTAGAATACAGGGATAAAGATATTTTTGACCCTATGGTTAAATTGTCAATTATAGAGATAAAGGCCAGATTGGATAGGTTGTATAAGGAAGGCACATCCATGCACAAAGTTTTTCAATCTCCTTTCATATATTTTTTCCCAGACCAAATTATAGGGTATCCTAAGTTTTTTTCCTGGTGTGTAATGAACTAGTTGCAAACTAAGAAACTAATCATGAATGCCAAAAAATCCAAAATTATTTGTTCTATTTAGTCTACCTCCGTTAGAAGCTCCCTTGAAGTACCTCTGTCTCAATCCCATGAACAAGATAATCTTACCGAAGAAGTTGTTATCACCCAGTATCATCATTCGTCTTCGGAAACTAAACATGATTTTTAACCAGTTGTCTTAAACCCGACCTTGAAATTAAAGATACTCCTTACCCATTAGACATGAAATTTTTCAATGAGAATACACAGTTGGTGCTATCCCTAATTGCTCAGTTTTTAGGGTTAGACAATGATTCAATGGTAACATAAGTGCAATTGTGTTTGCTTTTTAGAATAAGTTTTGGCATACCAGGAGTAGAGTACAATAGGATACCTTGTCTTAAATATGATGAATTCCTAGCTGAAAGTGGTCACTCTCAGATAATGAATTTCCACAATACCAAGCATTTCATATTCAAGTCTTATATGATGAAGATGCTTATGTTTTCAAGTCAGAAAGACTTACATTTTTCACAGGTGGTTTTTTCAAACACTTTGGAGGATAATATGCTTAATTACATGAATCATATTGTGTCAGAGTTATATAAATTGATTTTTGGGGAAGAATTGCCAAGAGTACTTCCGAAGATGAAGAAATTGATGCAGCTGAAACAGGACATGGCTGTAGGATATTGGTTTCTATTAAAAGGACATACAGTAGTCAGACTATATGGATTCATAAAACAACCTTATATCTTACCAGCTTTTCTAACCTCAAGAATATTTTCCTTGGAGTTTATCAGGAAAAAGTTAATTGTTGAAAATGATCATTTTCTGGATTTTAAAAAGGCATTTGATATAAAGTTTCCTTTGAAAGTGGGACCTTTCATTTTAAAGAATAAGTACACATTTTCTTTTGTGGAAAAAAAGTTAGAATAAATGGATTTTAAAAAGGCAGATGCTTTCTATTATGATCCCTGCCATATGATTTCTCAAAGGAGACAACAAAATAAGAATAAGGGATTTAACCATCAAGAAGTTGAGGGATTATAAAAAATGGCTAATCGTCTGCAATATGAATCAGATAAGGAGATCTGATCATGTTCACAGTCAAATCCTTTTGTTCCAAAAATATCCTCAACATAAGTGATACCTACTCTAGGCAAGGTCGAGATAGTTAGTAAAAGAAGTTTTGAAGAAATTATTGATGCAAAAATTGAAGAACAGGAAAGAGGAAAGAGACCTAAAGCAAATCCCCAAAGTGATTTGGTTATATTTACAGGTGGAAAAGAGAAGAACAAAGAGAAATATCAAGCTCCAAAATTTCAAGTGCTTGATTACAAATTTCAAGAAGCCAAGGAAGCTGGTGACACCTACAGATTTCAATCAAGGGAAGAGATGTATGTCAAATATGGATAGTATAAGAAAACAACTTCAGAAAAAAATTATAATTTATTCCCAAAATTTTGAAGCATAATGCAATCAGAAGTTACCTTGATGGCCATCAGGGGTCCTAAAGAAAACACTCTGAATTTAACTGTGTCATCTGATGAGAAAGTTAGAGAAATGAAATTGAATTTGACAAAAATAACAGTCCCGGATAAGATTAACCTGTGCAGATAAACTGGGGAGGTTATTTATACAGACTTAATGAAGGATACCTTGAAAGTTTCAAAGTTGCAAAACACAATTAACAAGTCGGAAATTCAGCTAAGACAGGAGAAAACTGAAAACAAATCCCATCAACAACAAATCAAAAGGCTGCAAATAGCTTTAATTTAAAATAATGATGGGACAAAAAAAGGTGAGGCAAGTAAGAAGCTGTTGATGGAAAAAGAGAACATTATTCAATTGTTCAAAAAGAAGCTTAAAATCCCAACAAAATAGTTAATTCAAGCTTCTGAATTGACTGTGTTGGAACAAGAAAACAAAATCTTATCTCAGGAATTAAATGGCAGCAAATCAAAATAGCTGAAGTTTACAGAGAAAGAAGTTGAATGGGAAAAAGATAGAATAAGTCTGAAAAATCAAGTGGAAGATCTTAAAGGAAAATTGGAAACCATAGCACAAGAGAAACAGGGAACCAATCAAATAGGTAGAGAAGCAAATACAGATGATCTCATCCAAGCTATGTCTCAGGTTAGCTTGAAAGAGGTGGAGATAAAGGAATAAAAGGAATAAAAACAGAAATTAGAAGAAAAAAATCATAAAAAAGATAAAGAGATAAAAGAATTAGAAGATAAGAATAAAGACTTACTAGACATGAGCCAAAGATTCATAACCCGAGTGACAGGGAATATCCCAATGCAAGGTAAAAAGCATTTGATATGGGATTCAATTATAAACGAAGCTACAAAGTTTAGACCCTACTTGAATTTCATGAAGGAAAAATAAAAAGTAGCTGATGAAAGTTTACAAAGTTGCACAGCCATGAGGGAAGGTTTGAACAGAAAACCAAAAGACACAGCCCAAAACACTATAAATTTTCTGAATACTCTGACAGAAGAGGATCTAAAAGCTATGCAAATAAAAAATAGGGTGTCAGTCATAACTTGGGAAAGGAGAGTACTTGGGAAACATGCACACATTGAAAATGTTCAAGCCAGAGCTGAAGAAATGAAAAAACGGGTCGCAGACTTTAAGAATGAATTTGAAAAGTTAATTGAGAAAGGATTGCCCACATTTTGGGAAGAAAACAATGTGTTGATCCCTCAGAAAAATTACAAGGAATTACTATTCAGGGTCAGAACAAATCATGAAAAGTTTGAAGGTTTAACTCATGCTTTAACATGGAAAATTTTATTGGAAAATCTTTCAGATGATTTTGAGATTTTAAATCAGTTGACCATGATTGGTGGAGAATACCCCGAATTTCAATTGCAGATCACATAGAGATGGAGGTTTTGGTCAAATAGATGATGAGTTATGAAATACCCACTGTAGATCAATGGAAGATGGTAGAAAAGTATGGAAAGATGAAGTATAGATTGCACTCCTGAAGACTTATGTTCAAATTTGCCAGACAGCCGCCAGCCAACAAAAAGACATCAAGAGTCTATGTTTTGAGAAATTTTGACATGTGTATAAATTTTGACCAAAGTAAAATGTAATAGTTAATTTAATATTTATTGTTTTGGTTATGAGGCAGTTAGGGTTTTCCTCAAAGAGATTTTGTATAAAAGACTATTTTTGCAATATTGTAAGGGTTGGAACCCGTGAAGAGATACACTTTGTATTGAGATTGCTTCAATTTTAAAAAAGATTACCATGCAGAGTTGAAGCGCATTTTTGAGGAGCAAATATTCCTGTGTTGTTCATGTTACAGTATGTATTTTCCTCTTCTTTATGTGATTTTTAATTTTCCAGTGAAACTCTTTCATTATGTTGTTATTTCATGCTTTATGGTGAATTCATGTGACCACAACCAAAGGTTAAATTCTAAGTGCTAACACCGAGTTTTCCCAAAATGGACTTTGGATGAGAAATTTAGGGGCCTGATAAGTTATGCAGTTGAGCTTCTGACTTTTAGAACCTGCATTGCGGATTACGGATTGCATAAATGATATTTTCCGGAGTTAGGAAAATTGGCATTGCGCATTTCTAACTTCCGCATTACGGATTGCGGATTGCAGAAATGATATTTTTCGGAGTTGGGAAAATTGGTGTTCTGCATTTTCGAGATCCGCATTGTGGATCGCGGAAGTGATATTTTCCGGAGTTGGGAAAATTGGTGTTCCGCATTTCTGATTTCTGCATCGCAGAAGTGATATTTTCCGGATTTGGGAAAATATTTAATCTACAATGGCTAGGATGACAATTCCCACCTTCTGACTTCTGCTTTAAATAGCAGTAATCCAGATATAACCTAAGTTATAATAGGTAAAAAAAATTCTGTCCGGACTTCAAATTTTCCGAATGGAAGGATTGATCGCCCCTTCATTTAGTAGATAGTTGTGAACACCAATATCCAGCAATTCACCTGTATCTAGAATGGAGAACACAAGAAGGATCGACCGACCCTTCTTGCAGTCTAGAAATATTACGAAAATAATACTAGGAAGAAGAAGCATCTCCCGCCTGTTCATTTATGAGAGAATTTTAAAAATATTCAACCTACGAATGCTAGGATGTCAATTCATGTATTTCTAAAATGGTGAACATGGGAAGAATACTGAGCACAACAAGGGTCAGCCGACCCTTCATTTACGAGATAAATTCAAAAATATTTAATCTACGAAGGCTATGTCAACAATTCCCGACTTTCGACTTCCGCTGTAAATAGTAGGGACCCAGACATCATCTAAGTTCTAATATATAAAAATGTTTGTCCCGGATTCCATTTTTCGACGAGAAGGATCGGCTTCCCCTTCGTTTAGTAGATAATTGTGAACAACTATGATCCAGCATTTCACCTATTTCTAGAATGGAAAAAGAAAGAAGGATCGACCGACCCTTCTGGGATTCTAGAACTATTATGAATACAATACTGGGTAGAAGAAGGGTTGGCCGCCCCTTAATTTATGAGGAAATTGTAAACATATTCAACCTACGAAGGCTAAGATGTCAATTCATATATATCTAAAATGGTGAACACCGAAAGAATACTGAGCACAAGAAGGGTCAGCTGAACCTTCATTTACCAGAGAAGTGTAAAAACCGGACATCAGCTAAGTTATAACATATAAAAATTGTTTGTCCTGACTTCTGTTTTCCAACAAGAAGGATCAGACACCCCTTTGTTTAGTAGATAATTGTGAAAACCTTTATCTAGGAATTGAAAGATATCCAGAATGGAGAACACAAGAACGGATTGGCCGAACCTTCTTGCAGTATCGAACTATAATGAAAAGAATATTGAGAAGAAGAAGGGTCGGTCGCCCCTTCTTTTACGAGGAAATTGTAAAAATAGAAATTGGAGAAAGAGAGATCGCTCTTTCTCTGTGGATATTTCCACTTTCCAACAAAATGTGCGAAGCAATGTTCCTATAAAATTTGTGTTTAGAGTGCCAATATCTACTTTCACTACTCCTAAAAACTCATCCCTGGAGGAAGGAGCAGATGCTCTTTCCCCTCAACATCTACTTCCAACACCCCTGAATAGAACAACCTGATGAAAGAGAAACCTCTCTTTCTCTAACAAAATTTTGACTTGCCAGCAAACTCTTTGTAGCAAAATGTCTATAAATTTTGTTGTTAAAATGTCGAAATCTAGTTTCCCAGGGTGACATGTGGAACGCTCAGATTGTGCCAAATGGCTTTGATTATTCCAGAATTGATAATATACAACTCAATACTTCATTTGTACTACTATTGATTTATAACTGAAACTAACAACTATATGCCTTAGTATTAAAGTCTTAATAGAGAATGATTTTGGCCATTTTGAACATGTGATCTTGAACCCAATCATGGCAAACTACCTTCATCACTTTAGGTAACATTGTAATTCCCATTGTATCTTTGGTAGTCGATAATTCTTCTTAGTTCGCCCCATAATTCACTTTGTGATTTTAAGCCATTTCTATAATCCTACAAATAGGTTTTACTTTTACCTGTTATCGCAGTCAGAATCAATCACTATCTGCATTGTCATTACTGTTAAATTCCTTTTCCAACACAGTATCCTGCTTGAATTTTAATTAGCATTATGGTATGTCTAGGAAGGCATGCATGTGTTGCTTGTTTTTGAAATTATACATGGAATGATGGAACAGTCCGATGAAAAGCCTACATGTTTGAGGAATAATGAATGATTATTTTTGCGGTTGCAGGGGATGAGTCTAATGCTTCTATGTCTACAAGTCGAAGCTCCAATAAAAGTTTAGTCTTTTCTTACTCCTGCAAAGGAGATGATCTGATTAAGGATAAGGAGAATCTAAAACGTTCAAAGACTTTAAATTACTGTGAAATTGAAATTGTCATTGGATTGATTTTTGACAACCATGGAAGATATGGATTTTGAGCCCGGAGGCTGAATAAGCATGCTCTGTTACATATTTATATTTATGGTTTTAATAGTATAAATGCCTAGAAATTGAAAAACTAGCAGTTGATTCTTCAAACCAATCTTACTGCTCTAGCCTCCCAACACTCGTCTCGGTTCCAACTCAGCCAAAGCAAAACTCGGTCCTCAGGGAAATAGAGCTCCAAACTGGAAAAAATAGAGTACCTCGGTCCTCAGGGAAAACAAAGCTCCAAATTGGAAAACATAGAGTACCTCGGTCCTCAGGGAAAACAGAGCTCCAAAATGGAAAATGCTGATGTATATGTAACTTCAGAATGTATTTCATATATGTATATTGTACTCCTATATAGATGGTATTATTCCTCTATACGGAAGTGTTTATATTCCTATAGAGATGTTATTATTCCTCTATATGGAAGTGTCGTCATTTATATTGTAAGTGTCGTAACTTATACTTGATGGGTTATTAGACCACCTTGTTGGGGTCGGCCCTGTATAAGTCATGTGGGTCGAAGGGTTATTATACCACCCTATTGGGGGTCGGCTATGTGGATCAAAGGGTTACTAGATAACCCTATTGGGTGTCATCCCAGTCAGCATTATGTTATGTGGTTAAGTTAAGGCCGACCTAGTAAAGGTTATTAGGCAAGTCAAGTCAAGTATAAATAGAGTGCAGGAGGAACTCTATTTGATTATTCTATTCTCACACACACTCTTTGGAGAGTGGGAAACTTGTGGAGGAGAAGAAGCTACTGCTAGGAGATGTCTATCTCTTATGCTTGGGTTGTATCATTTCTCTATCTATCTCTGAGGAAGTTATTGGGGTTTTTCACCTTTATGGTTTTCCCCAAGTAAACTCTCTGTCTCTTGTGTGCTTGCATTATTGTGTCCATGATTGATATGCTGTAGATATGCTGTACATGTTGTTCTCTCAGTTAATATCCTAGATCATATTGAAGTAAATTCTGAAAAAATAACATGGTATCATAGCTAGCCTGAAAGAAAGCATGGTATGGCATGTATGACACTTGTTGCACTTGCAATTCTAGGGATTGATATAGCAAAAACCAGTCATCGTAGAACTTTCGCCATAAATCCATTTTGACAAAGTTTTAAGATCTAAAACTTTTACAGGTTGAATACCAGATCTCCATGTACCTTGTGTCCAAAGGAAAACTTCTAATTCGTTGTACTTTGTGTTTTATGATTTGTACAATCTAGGGTTTCTGCCTCTTTCAGATCTGAGTCATAAATAGGTGACCTAGGAAAAAAGGTCATAACTTGGGCTAGGAAGCTCCAAATGAAATTTCATAAAAAGTGACAGGTAGTGCATGGACTTTAATTTCTCAGGTAACTTTTTCAGAGGCTGAAACTGAACCAGTGACATGTGGCACTCCGTACAAGTTCGCTCTCTTGTTTTATCCCATAAACAAGTCACATTGCGACACGTGGCATAACTCTCTCTCAGAGAATCCAATTGAGGTCAGACCTGTGGGGTTGGAAAGATGACAGGTCAGAATACCACAGGTAGAAGTTTTAGACCCTGTGGATTGGAAAGTTTGGAGTTACACCATAAAAAGTCAGGTACATATTTATGACAAAACAGAATTATTTTTGAGCACCTTCATTCATGGCTTCGGGAATTTAAGGTTTCGAAGAAAGATGGAATTTTTGTAATCGGAGACCAAGGTTGAATGCTACTCATCAAAATTGAAATTTAGAGACCAAGATCAGAATTTTTGGTTGGGAAGAAGGCCGGGCTTGATCAGACCCTAGTTCGGGACTTTGATAACAAAAGTGGAAAATTAAGGCTTCTGCAAAAATGGGAATTTTTAAATCTGTGACCACGGATGGAAGCTCCTCAAAAAAATAGAAGCTTAGAGCTTTGGATCAAACCTTTTGATTGGGCAGAAGGGTGGGCTTTATCAAACCCTAGTTCGGGGAATCCAGAAGTTTCAAAGGAAAAATTGAGGGGTGAAACTTTGCAGTTTTCAAATTCTAAATATATCGGCTTGATCAGCTCATCAAGGTGCATATTTCTATCCTCTCAGAAGTTTGAAATTCAAAGTTTGAATTTTTAGGATTTCTCTGACAAACCCTAATCCAGATCCAGATCCAGTTCCTGCAAATCAAGTGGATTGGGTTAATCCTAGAAGAGAATGGGTTGGTCACCTGCATAAGTGAAGATTTTCCTGCTTCAGAGGGAGATGAGGCTGAGGCCTTACATAAGAAGATTACAAGAAATCTCGACAGGTATGACTCATTCAGGTATGTTTTGAATTCTGTTCATAATTAAGTCTATGATATATTTGTCTTCATATTATTACGGTTAGTACAATCTTGGTTAATTTTAGACTTGTCGTATCACCTTAATAAAATTATGAATGCATGATAGAAGATATTCATTGATTAGGGTGTTGACACTTATGATTGTACTAATACACTGTGGTGTTGTATGAGGTTTATGTTGTCCGCTAACATGAAACGTACACCAAGAAAGACAAATCATGTTCTAGTTCAAGAACATATGATCATGGTGACGTGAAGACAAAGATTCATCCATTGTCATGGATCACTTAGAAGATCTATTTACGAGGTATGTATAACTTGGTTCTATAATGGTTAACTTATGAGATATGCAGGTTACTAGAACAAGTCATTGAAGAGAACAAGATGACATCATGTGGGTATGTTAGACGTAACTAGCTAACATACTAATCCAGGTATGTTTTTACTATATCAAGTTAGAATCCTACCTTGTGATAGGATCTCTTATATAAGTATACATGGCATGATTGATAATGATTATTCATAGGTTTGAATAATCATGGGTGTATGCATATTATGTTTCTTACCTTAATTTATGATATGACTAACCAGAAGAGTCATGAAAGTATAGGTTTGAGTAATCATGGGTTTAGGAATATTATGTTTCCTACTTTAATTTATGATATGACTAAACCATAAGAGTCCTTGAATACTAATGCTTATTATTTATGTTTGAAATGATCATGACTATACATGCTTAAGATTATTGTGTTTTGATAGTATTGAGAATATACTAATAAATGTATGATTATGTATGAGATCTCGAGGATATCACAATAACGATACTTGTAAGCATGCATAGTGATCGAGGATGGATATAAGTTCAAGAACAGGTAATCCAGGAAGAAAATATCAAGAGTGAGCACACTCCAGTAGTTTTTTCAAGGATGCAGATATTCAGAGGGAGTCAACCACCTCTCACAATCCACATCAGAATGGAGTTGCAAAGATTCAGAGGGAGTCCACCCAACAACCAAACAAAGATAAGTATTTGAATTGTCATTTCTTACATATTTGTTTGTTTAAATAATGTTGTTGAATGATGTATATGCTTATGTTCCTAGACTTAGGTTGTGTATTATGCATATTAGAATAATTGCATTAATGAACAATATACTACTAATATGCATGTGATGGGTAAGTGGCCTATGGCACTGTACAACATTCCATTGCTACTTATCTAGAATGAAACCTCTTTGCTGACATGTTGGGAGTAGTGCAAACTCTTAACAATGTTCTGGTAGAGATTGGAAGGCATCTAGAAAGTTACAGGATATGGATGAATGTTGTATTGAAGCATTGGCTAAAATAATTGCATGACTGTATGGCATATTTCTTTATGTGTAAGAATTTGTTCTGAAAACTATGAGATGTTTCTAATCATGCAATTTAACTTGTTTTGTAGGAAAGATCGTATACCATCACCTACAAAAAAAGGACTACAACATTTGTTCCAATAACAAATCCATCTATTGAATATATTGAAGTTCCCAGGACCTGGGATGAAGTAATGGAAGGATGCCATGATTCGTCGATCATGAAGAATGATGGTTGGGATGTGGTCCCAGACCAGAAGGGAAGTCTGTCGTGACTTCCAAGTGGATCTATAAGATTAAGCATGCTACAGGTCGTAGCATAGAGACTTTTGCTTCTGTAGCCAGATCCACTTCCATTAGATTAGTACTTTCTCTGGCTACAGTGATGAAATGGAAGATACACCAGATGGATGTCAAGACAGCTTCCTTGAATGGTGTAGTCCAAAAGGAAGTGTATGTGGAGCAGCCACTCAGTTTTGAGACACATGACAGAGAGTTATATATGTGCAGAACTTGGTATGGTAGGATAGATAGCTTCCTATCCAGTTTGGGCTTTACCAAGAGTAAAGCAAATTCCAACCTTTACTACAAGGTTGAGGAAGGCAATCCATTGATACTACTTTTTTTATATGGATGACCTGTTTATTACAGGTGAAGATAGATTGATTACCGACATGCAGCGGAAGGTTGCTGCCGAGTTTGAGATGAAGAACTTGTGGATGATGCACTATTTTCTAGGTATGGAGGTGTGGCAGAGTGCAGATGGAATCTTCCTTGGAAAAGGGAAGTATGCAGTAGAGATCCTGAAGAGGTTCGGGATGATGGACTGCAAGGCCATGGCCACACCTATGGCATCGAACCTGAAGCATTTTGTGTGATGCTTCATCTGAACAGGTTGATGTCTCTATGTATCGTCAAATGATTGGGTCCTTGATGTACCTGACGAACACAAGACCATATATTTTCTTTGCGGTGAACACATTGAGCAAGTTCTTGATGGATCCAAGAGGTGTTCACTTGGTTGCTGTAAAGCATATTCTGAGGTACCTGAAGGGTACGATTGATTATGGGCTCAAGTATGATGCAAATCAAAAGTTTAACCTACAGAGTTATGTTGATTCAAATTGGGCAAGTAGTGCTGCAGATAGGAAGAGCACTTCTGGTTGCTGCTTCATTATGGGATTAGGTGTGATCTCTTGGTTTAGCAGGAAGCAGTCCTATGTAGCATTGAGTACAGCCGAAGCAGAGTATGTTGCAGCTTGTTTGGCTAGTTGTGAGGTAGTATGGCTTCGAAAGCTACCGTCTGAGTTATTTGATCTACCACTGGAGGCTACTGGTATCTTTTGTGACAACTAGAGTTGTGTGAAGTTGTCTGAGAACCCAGTGTTTCATGACAGGTCGAAACACATAGAGATCAAATATCACTATATTAGGGATATGGTGGAGAGAGGAGCAATGAAGCTCCTGTATGTTGCAAAGGATGAGCAGGTAGCAGATGTACTGATGAAACCACTAGCCAGAGTGAAGTTCAAGTACTTCAGAAAGAGGCTTGGTGTTCTTCAGATTGATGACACTTCGAGGAAGAAGTGATGGACACATCTACTGGATCCATTCCAAGCATGGTGAGAAGAGGATCCTTCCCATGGCTGTGGATGTAAGCACTGGATGATGAGCATCAGGACGATGCTCCAGTTACTGCTTTGTATATGCATCAGTTGGATGCTCTGATCAGGGTGATCATGTATTTGTATATGCATCATGTTGGATGCTTGATATGATCAGTGGGATCATATATTTGTATATGCATCATGTTGGATGCTTGATATGATCAGTGGGATCATATATTTGTATATGCATCATGTTGGATGCTTGATATGATTAGGTGGATCATGTATTTATGTACCAGGTGG
This sequence comes from Larix kaempferi, assembly GCA_027924585.1. Taxonomy (NCBI): domain Eukaryota; kingdom Viridiplantae; phylum Streptophyta; class Pinopsida; order Pinales; family Pinaceae; genus Larix; species Larix kaempferi. Next base: position 771,650 of record BSBM01000969.1, on the reverse strand, counting down.
ATACATTGTATGATCAGGTAGATCATGTACTTATGTATGTATCAGGTGGATGCATTGTATGATTAGGTAGATCATGTACTGATGTATGTATCAGGAGGATGCATTGTATGATCAGGTAGATCATGTATGATAATATGTATCAGGTAGATACTTTGTATGCATTAGATGGTGATCCGAATGATCACATATGCCGAGCTTCAGGATGTTTCTCCAGATGATATGATGGTGATCAGGATGATCACAGATGATGAGATTCAGGATGTTGCTCCAGATGATATGCATTAGGTTGATGCTATGATGATGATCAGGTTGATCATCTGATGATGTACATCAGGATGATGTATGGTGAGTAACGATTTGATACTCTATGGCCGTGGACAGGTTGTGCAGGTAGCATAGAAAAGATCCTTTAAAATCCGGACAGGTAGAGTGGTGTGCTCATAACATCCTGGGATGCTCTATGGAGATCCAGACAGGTAGAGCGGTGTGCTTGTAACATCCTGGGATTCTCTGAGTAGGTTTTGCTACAGGTAGCATAGAAAAGACCCTTTAAAATATGGACAGGTAGAGCGGTGTGCTCGTAACATCTTGGGATGCTCTATCGAGATCCAGACAGGTAGAACGGTGTGCTCGTAACATCTTGGGATGCTCTGAGTAGGTTTTGCTACAGTTTCCCATAGAAAAGATCCTTTAAAATTTGGACAGGTAGAGCGGTGTGCTTGTAACATCCTGGGATGCTCTATCGAGATCCAGACAGGTAGAGCGGTTTGCTCATAACATCTTGGGATGCTCTGAGTAGGTTTTGCGAAAGTTCACATAGAAAAGATCCATTAAAATCCATACAGGTAGAGCAGTGTGCTTGTAACAGCCTAGGATTCTCTATCAAGATCCAGACAGGAAGAGCGGTTTGCTCATAACATCCTAGGATGCTCTGAGTAGGTTTTGTGAAGGTCAACATGTAAAAGATCCTGGGAGATTTGATAGGTTGAGCAGTGTGCTCGTAATCAGTCCTGGGATGCTCTTTCAAGGTTTTGTTAAGGCACGTAATCAGTCCTAAGTATTCCATAGTATGGCCAGTGACGATGAAGACCTACAGGTGGTGGGACTACATCTAGTATGAAAAAGGACTGGCTTTGTAGAACTTCCTATGATGAGTAGATTCAGAGATTGATTGAGATAGCAGCAGCAGTGATGATGACGATGATTCGAGGACGATGATTCGTTGATGATGATCCAGAGAAGAAGACTTGTGCTAGAAGACCTGTGTCGAGAAATACCTTCCTAGTTAAGAGGGAGTGTTGATGTATATGTAACTTCGGAATGTATTTCATATATGCATATTGTACTCCTATAGAGACGGTATTATTCCTCTATACATAAGTGTTTATATTCCTATAGAGATGCTATTATTCCTCTATACGGAAGTGTCGTCATTTATATTGTAAGTGTCGTAACTTATACTTGATGGGTTATTAGACCACCTTGTTGGGGTCGGCACTATATAAGTCATGTGGATTGAAGGGTTATTATACCACCCTATTGGGGGTCGGCCATGTGGGTCAAAGGGTTATTAGACCACCTTATTAGGTGTCGGCCCAGTCAGCATTATGTTATGTGGTTAAGTTAAGGCCGACCTAGTAAAGGTCATTAGGCAAGTCAAGTCAAGTATAAATAGAGTGCGGGAGGCACTCTCTTTGATCATTCTATTCTCACGCACACTCTTTGGAGAGTGGCGCACTTGTGGAGGAGGAGAAGATGCTGCTAGGAGATGTCTATCTCTTATGCTTGGGTTGTATCATTGCTCTATCTATCTCTGAGGAAGTTATTGGGGTTTTTCACCTTTATGGTTTTCCCCAAGTAAACACTGTGTCTCCTTTATGCTTGCATTATTGTGTCCATGATTGATATGCTGTTGATATGTTGTACATGTTGTTCTCTCAGTTAAGATCCTAGATCATATTGAAGTAAATTTTGAAAAACTAACAGAAAAAAATAGAGAGTTTGAACTTTTAGTTTCAATGTAGGAAGTGGGAGGCAGGTATCCCGTATTAATGCAGGCATTAGGCGGCCCACGATAGTAAGCCAAATTCCTTACAAAACACTCCATCTTCAAGAATAAATTTTGCATTTACTTGATATTGACTCACTACCCACCAGCAATTAATACCTTGAATTGACAAAACGATTCGTTTCCTTAAAAACGGTTTCTTAATTCTAGAAACGGGAACGGGCGTAGAAAACAGTCGTTTTCTTTCCATCCCCATTTCTACTCCATTTTTCCAAAAAACTGCACTCCTCCTTCTTCAAATGTCTCCTGATGATGATCCCAGAGTAGGGATCGAAATGTCGAGTTTCAAATTCGTTTAACGCAGCTCCTCCTCACTCAACGTAGCAAAAAAACAGAGAAAAAATAAATGATGCATTATAAATAAAGGATTAATGGGATTCGATACCAAGAACAGAGAAAAATGATTTAAAAAAAAAGAAGATTAAGAGGGATTATGAATAGGTAGGTATTATGAATAGAAAGAATAGGTAGTATTTGTGTTGGTTGTTTTTATGTCAATAGTAGTGCTCGTTATCGGTCTCTTTATAGGACCTCTTAACTTTATCGATATTCAAATTCGACAAGCCCACTACTATTAAACATGCTATATATTTAGATATTTATTATTAAGACATAAAAATCACTAGAATTTATTCTGGGTTAAAACAGGTCAGCTTCGCCGCAGTACACAGAGATGGAATTTACTTCGATATTTCAACTTTTACAGAGCTTGGGCTCTTAATACATTTCATGACTACGAGCTTGATCTCACAAACACAAACTCTTATACTACATGATTTATATTAAAAAATTTCTTACTAAGACATAAAAATCAATAGAAGTTATTCTGGGTTAAAACAATGCAACTTCACCGCATTACACAGAGATGGAAATTACTTCGATCTTTCACCTTTTACATAGCTTGGGCTCTTAATACATTTCACGACTACGAGTTTGAGTTCACAAACATAGACTCTTCTCCTCCATATAAACAGGATCTTCTCCTACATATACACAGACTTTATTTTTGCTTCAACTAGAAGCTATGAGTCACATTAGAGACAAATCCTAGTCTTGGGGCTTCGACAGTGCTCAAAATTCCCATATATCATGGTGTGGTGAGGATTTTTCAGGGAACTGCTGTCGAAATGCTCATATATCATGAAGATAAATGGGGAGCAACCATAAGACTCAAGTATTTCTGATAAAACAAAGGAAACATAACAGAGGCGGTAACAAAGAGTTCCATGACTTCCCGAAGATTTCCTTTTGTTGCGTTATGGGGTATGGTTTAGCCGTTATATAGTGAGTGGCTAGTGAATTGGTGAATTGACTTGGATGTTACGGATGGGGAACGGTAATTATCACACTATGGTGGGATGGTGGTCATAGATATCATATGTACCGACTGTATATTTTGGCGATCAATATCCAGCCTGCTACAGGCCATTTAATGCGGCGGCAACAGGCCCATTGGCTATTGGATCTCAACCAGGTTGAGATCCAATGACCAACCGGCCTACTGCCACTGCTTTAAATGGCCTGCAGCAGGATGAATAATATTCGTAGTAGATTTTGTTGGTGTAATTGTACATGTATCACTCCAATCGATGCCTTGAGAAAGGATTGTATGATGACATGGTGATGGTTTATACAATGAAATTCTGAAATGGCAGTTATCCTGATGGTGCTAATGGTGAATGATGGCTTGTATCACATGTGTCAAGAAAACAATCTCATTATGCCTTAGATTTTGCTGGATTAATTGTACCAATTGTAGATTTTGATGGATTGTATCACGTGTGTGAAGAAAACAATTATATAGAAGTTCATGACATTATGTCTTGTCACGAACTTTTACTTTGCCAAGGAATTCACTTCTATGGGCATTTCCTTCGTGGAGTTTTAAATTATTCAAATGCTTTGCAACTTGATATGTCAATTTACAAATTAACATATAAATATTATCAAAAGGATGACTATTTCATAATTATTCAACATTAAGTGATATAGATCCAACAAAAACATTTACTGATCATAACCTCCACATAAGTATTATGGTGAAAAATCAACACATAGATCTACGTGTGTTACAGATAAACAATATAAAACAGGATAGTAAAAAGCATGACTGAAATAAGGAACCAGAAATAGCTAAAATGCGTTAAACAAAGAAATAGATAAAATGAGTTAAACAAAGAAATTCATTTAACAAATAATAACACATGAATCGTATATTAAGAGAAATCCAACCTACAGATCGATGCTTTCATTAAATTGGCAACATAAAACAAAGTTCTTACAATGATCAAAGTGAGAAATTTGAACCTATCAAAGAAATTTGACAAATTATGCAAAAGAGATGGCCAAGAGAAACTGACTGAATTTCATAAAGTCTGCAAAAAATTACAATGCCTCAAGGAAACAGAGCATCTCCAGTTCTCCTTTGGTTATTTTCTCCCCCCTATTCTATGAGATCTAATCCCCTTAAATAATAATTACATGAAATTACAAAGGACATATTTCCCATAAAAACAGGGATTACAATTTTTTTTCTAATCTAAGACTTTCCAAGGGCAATTCGCCACTTGGCCCATACATCCAACAAATCATCCACATCCTAATATTTATCAAGTTCAAGCGCCAGCTGGATCTTGCTATTAACACCCAAAAAGTGCTCACCATCTCATCTCCCTCATTTCATGACTCATTTGTCTATATTTCCTACCATATTTGCCTCCAAAACCTCAAAAAACCATTAAAAAGCCACCAAAAGGCCAAAAAACCCCTTTTCCCCCCCAAAATAATTTAAATTTCCTTAAAAGATACCAAAAACCCTCTAAAAGGGCCCTAAATTCCCAAAAATCAAATAAAAGGGAATACAAAATATAAAAAAGAGGAAAAAGAGGAAAAAGAGGGAAAAATGAAGCAAAAACCCTAAACAATTGACCTAAACCATATGGTGCCAAAAACCATGGGTCAATACTCTACCACTAAAAACCTATAAATAGGTGATGGAGGCTCCCCATTTCACATCCACAATCTATCCTATCCTCACTTTGCCAAAATCACTCTTGAAACCCTAGCTCACCATTTGAGCTAACTTCCCATTTGAGTGCCCCTTTTGGCCCATTATCCAAACACCTTGGAGAAGGAGAAGGATCCCATTGGGGCACGGAAGCAGACCTCCTAGACTACTGCAAGAGCTCCACCAACCTCAACATTTGAGGTAAATGTAATCTTGATCATATCATAATACACAAAGAAATTTTTCTCTTATATTGTCATTGTCTTTTATTTCTGTTAATGCACATGTTAACTTAGATTTCATACTGTTTTACTGTTTAAATTTACTGTTTTACTAAACTGCTACTAAGGAGGCCCTTCTCCTTAGTAGGTGCTCATTTGCACAAGCTAGGGTAAAAACCCTAGCTACAGTTTTGGCGACTCCACTATTGGCCTTTGAGTTTCTGGTTAAAAATTTAAAAAGTTTTTATTTTCTGCAAGTATTTTTCTGTTTTCCCTGTTCGGTAGTGACTTCGGCCAATTGGGTTTTTTTCCGTAGATCGCGGTTCTGTTCTTTGCAGCCACGGCCTAGATCGCAGCTTTCGGCCATTTTTCTGCGATCTAGATCAAAACTGTTTACTCTTTTCCCGCGACCTAGACTGCTACTTTCCACCATTGTCCTGTGACCCAAGTGCAGCCTTCTGCCTCTTCCTCGCGGCCTTGACCATAGCCTTGTGCCCCTTTGCCGCACTCCAGACCATCCATTTTAGCCCCAGACCTACGATCCAACCGTGGCTTTCTGCCCCTTTTTCGTGCTCCAAACCACGCATTGTGGCAGTCAACCCGCTATCTGACCACAGCTCTTTGCCCTTTTGTCACGCCCCAAACCGTGCCTTTCGGCCACAGACCTACGATCCGACCGTAGGTTTCACCCTTACAGTCGCGCCCCAGACTGCGCCTCTTGACCACAAACCCGCGATCTGATCGCAAGTTTCACCCCTACAGCCCCACTCCAGGCCACGCATTTCAGTCACAGACCCGTGATCTATTTTCTGCATTTTTTACCTTTTTTGAGCCCATAATTTTTCTGCAATATTTTCAGCACCTGCACAGCCACCTGTTCTGTCTGCAGCTATAGTTACCTACAACCTTTTTCTGCAGTTTGCTTTTTGTTCCATTTACAGAATTTTTTTTAAAAGTATAATCATTTACATTGAAAAAAAAAAATTGCATTGTAAGTTAAATTTCTGCATTATTATTGGTTAAAAAGTTGCCCACGTGTGGCACTTTTGATTGGATTCATTACCTCACACACACACACTCTGTCACCTAATTCAAGTGAGCCTTAAAACACTACTTAACACAACCAACATTCTAACCCAACTTGGGGAACACATAAGAATATTGTAGTTAGGTAGGACAGGGGGGATAGGCATCCAAATAACACCCCTCGGTCGCTTACACTTGAGACATAGTTGTTGTCCTTCAGGGTACCAAAATCCCCTAATATTTTTTGACACGGTAACAACCAGTTTATCAAAGGGCCTCTCCCTTAGGAGGGTTGAAGTAGCCAAACTAGTTCTGGAGGCCTGAGTGGAATACTGCAATCCATTCAGTAACTGAAGGCTACCTACTCGTTGGTCTACGTGTGGTGATTCCTTTTAGGACCACACGGTGATAGGACCGGAGCTGCAGATTCACCTTTTTGGACATGTCATGAATGGGGTATCTTAGTTTCCTTTCTTCTAGGGTTGTCTTACCCGGTGTCCCTCTCGGTAGGGGGATATCTTTAGCCAGTTGGTTCTAGTATCCATATTGTCTGACTTGGATTTCATCACCTTGCAGAGGATATGTTTGGTTGAGTCAGAATACTATTTAGCTAAGTGTTTGCATGCTCCCTTACCTCCCTTTGGTCTAGCAAGTCCAATATTTTTATTTTTTAGGAAACCTGTTGCTTGTTGGTATTCTGACCATTGTTGTTGACGCTCCGCTTATTGTAGCACATCTGTTACAGTAAATGTTTTGAGTTGGTTCTTGGCCTAAGTGCCATATTTTTTGCGCTCTCCTTCTGTACACTTGGCTGCATTAGGGTTTTTGCACCTTTTTTCACTCGACACAACCCCTAGATACTTAACACCATCTGTCACCATTGAGTCCCCGAGACATTCTCAGTGCCTCCGGGGCGAGCCCCCCCAGCACGGTTCACTTGACATCACCCATCATAGACGTAGAGCTGCATCACTCAACACCACTCGTCATAGACCTAAAGCTTCATCACTCGACTCCATTCGTCGGTGCCATAGAGCTATGTCCCCTAACTCTAACGCCCCTTATTTCACATCTGATTCTAAGCCAGATTCAGAAAACCCTACTTATACTGCACCAACCATCCCCATGGCTGGCATGACTTCCAACCCTTTCTTCTTAGGAACCCTTGGTGGAGCATCCACAACCACCCCAACCACCACACCTACTTTGGGTATGCCCTCGATAGGGCCCACACCCACCATTCTGGTCACGGTGCCAATTCTAGTGGCTAGCATACCCAACCCAGCCCTCCTGGTGACTCACACTACGCTTAGTGGCACGGGACCCTCCCATACCACCTCCACCCCCCGTTTGGGGATCACATCCCTATGGAAAACCCAGCCCCTACACTTGGGGGCATTGGCCCTAACATGGGCACCACCACCAGCATGTCACATCCTTCTATTAGTTTTCCATTCATGGCTATTCTCAACCTTCCTGACCTGGCCAGACTAACCAACGATTCCATCAGACATGATCCTACGTGGCCTCACATGCCCACCATGCTCCCATCATACATCCCTAAGTTTGAGGTCAAGGCAGGTGAAGACCCCCAAAATCACATTATGTCCTTCCATCTATGGTGTTCCTCCAACTCCATAGAGGACGACTTTGTCCGACTCCGTTTGTTACAATGAACTCTCACTGGCTCTACATCCAAGTGGTACATCGAGCAGCCCCATGGGACCCATGCCACCTTTACTTCCCTCACCTCGACCTTCCTGCAGTTCTTTCAGTTACCTATCCGCTATGACGCAGGAGTTGAGATCCTACTATCTTGCAGATAGAATATGGCCACCCACATCACTGACCACATTCATGAGTGGCGTCGACACTGAAGCCTATGCAAAATCAAGTTAGATGACCGTATCTTCCTAGATTGGTTTCTCAAATCTCTCCTTCCCGTCATTGCCAAGGATGTGGCATCCAAGCGACCCCAGTCCGAGGAAGAAGCCATCCTAAAAGCCCAGCAGTTTGACCTTATCTACGCCCAGTCTGGTTACTTATATACCATTATACCCGACGCCCCCTAGTGGCGATTCCTCCCGAAACGATGCGCCGGGGGCATCCCATGCCGCCGACGGCATCATTGGCCATGTTGCATTGCATAACCATCCCTTTTCCATGACACGTATTAGCAATAGACCCAACCTTTCCCGGGCTACATCCCACTCTGGAGCAACCGATTCGTATGCTCCCATGGCACATAACCACCATTCCCATGGACCCTCATGCCCACTTTAGTGCTTCGGCCACGCATCCCCCACTTACGTTCCTCTGGTTGCACCTCAACCATATTACCACCTGCAGCTCATGCACGCTCCTGTATCCTCTCAAGCCCCCCCTGCTTATTATCTGCCATAGGCAGCACCTGCGGCAAATTAGCCACCCGTCACACAGACGTATTAAGAACCCCCACAAGGTCTAGCACCTACACCGCCTCCACCCCAAACCACTTATTATCCGCCGCAGCCTGCTCCCGCACCTACACAACCCCAGAACCCACCTGCCGCCCAAGGGCAAGTGTACGCGTAACAAAATCTGTAGCCTAACCAAAATAACCAATGCCAACAAGGCCAGCAAAAATGCTGAAAAGGACGTAACTGTGGGAACAACCCCCCTCCAGACCAAGGTGGCTAGCCACCTAATCCCCCAAACAATAATAACATAGAACCTACCAACCAAAACCCCGACAGGCCACCAAAACAAGCTAAAAACCCTAACTTACGAACGAACCACCCTTTTTCTATTTGCGGGGTCTATGGCCATTACACACACACTTTCCCACATTTAGAGTGGGCAAGACAACTATGGATCGATGATTCCCACCGCCAAGGGCACGCGACACCTCAGGCACCACCTAACCCCCCACCACCTCAAACTCAACCCTTGGTGTTACAAAACCCTTTACCAACCCAAGGAGTGGTGAACACTCAACTGTTAGCTCCCCCTCAAGGAAACGTGCCACCACAACAGCAATTCACGTACGCTGCGCCTGCCCACCCCACTTTAGACTCAGGTACCCATCACTTGTTGATGATGTCATCCGTCGATGTCAACCTTGAAACCCACCGGAACCAATATGGCTCCACCCCTGAAGCCCCTCCCAGTGACAAAACAACCAATGCTCTTCCCATTGATCAACCATTACGTATACCTCCGGCCCCATTAGATGGAGCCCCAATAGCCCCTCGCTTCCCACTTTGCCACATCAACAATAACCTCAATGCTCGCGCTGCATCTAATTACAACATTGTGGACAACTTAGCTCAGTCCCCTGCAGCCATGTCTACGTTAGAGGTCTTAAAAAACTCTCCTACACAGCGCAAGACTCTGTTATCAGCCATTGGTGCTATCGACCCGACTGATTCACGAATGATGGCCTTTTATTTGGACCAATCTGAACCACGCCTACCTTCCACATTAGCATTCCAAGTTTCTGTATCCATTCGGAATCTTGTAATCCATCGGTGCATCATCGATGAGGGTGCCTCTACATGCGTTATGTCCACATTCGATTGGAAGAAGTTGGGATCCCCTACTCTCCAGCCGTCCACCACTGCGTTGTGAGCCTATGATGGCCATTCGGCTCAACTCCAAGGTCTCTTAGCTAATGTCCCCGTCCAGTTGGCCGGTAAAACAGTGCTTATTGACATAGAGGTCATCAACGCCCAACTTGATTATAACCTCTTACTTGGCCGTAGTTACATGCACGCCATGCGGCAGTTGCCTCATCCGTTTTTCGTACCATGATGTTCCCCCACGAAGGAAAAGTGGTCACGATTGATCAACTCACCTATTACGATCCCAATGCCCCTGCTGCACCCGAAAACGTTCTTCCCATGGTTGAACAACCTCTTCGCAGTGCAGCTACCTCGTTGGTTTCCTCTGTTGGACCCGGATTCTACTCAGATACGCCAATGACTTCCACATTCGAATCCATTCCACCCCCATCACCAGCAACTGAAATATTTGACTTATCTACCCTCTCCCACAATACACAAACACCCAACCATCAACCGCCCTTGCTTCCCCAACCACCGTTGGTACCTATTCATGTCGGTGTAACACCCATCCATACAATCCCATTCCTATTCCCCCCTTCGGGAGTAGTGAGCACCCCGGTTATGGCCACTCTCAGCCTCCCAGGTTTAACTTTAGGACTACCGATGTGGTACATCACACCTCTCGTTTCCCCTCCGACACTAAATGTCGTCCTACAACCGGTGCAACCCATTACCACTACTAGTCAACCACCCCCCAGTGTCACTACTCCTTCCTCATCCACCAATCTATCCCCTCTTATCAAACACACTGGGGGCAGAGGCCCATAACCGTACACCACTCTACCCCCTCCCAAAACGGTAAAAAACCCTCCATCATTTTGAGCTCCTCCGAAATGCTCTTTGTGTGATGAGTTGGGCCATGCTACCCATCAATGTCCACAATTACCCACATTACAAGAGCACATGCAAATGCTTGACAACGACCCCAACATCCCGGTTGTCCAACTTGACCCTACCCCTAAGCCTCGTGATAAATCATTGCGAACCAATCACCCTTGCGAAATATGCGGTATTTACAGCCATTACTCACATCACTGTCCTGATCTCCCGGATTATAGAGCCGCCCTATACGAGATGAATAACTTGGACCTTGAGACGTCTCCTCCCACCATTGAAGAGATCCACCCCCCAGCATCTCCACCAACAGGAGAGATCAATACCATTTATAGGATCTCTACTGCTAGCATTCCCTCGTCAACCGATTTGACTACAAAACGTTTCCACAATGATGAGGAAATTCTCAAGGCTCTTACCGCACCTAATTACTGATGGGAGGATATGCACCATTGTTCCTCTTTCCTCCCGGAAGAGTCCTCCCCCACCACAGCCACCCAATTCTCTGTTGAGTCCAAATATTTCCTCCCAACCAAGGTTGACTGGTTTAAAGAGCCCATTCCTACTCCTGATACCTTCGAGGAAGGTAACATGGCCAACATCTCACCTACATTCCACATTGATATCTCTGCCCCAGCCGGTGCATCATTACTTTGGGAGCCTCCTGCATCGAGTACGATATTGGAGAGTACAAAAAAAATTTCCAGGAGTTCCGCGATGTCTTTTCTTGGTCCTACACCGAAATGCCTGGTCTTGACCCTACTATCATAGAGCACCAGATTGACATGTGGCCAGATGTGCCCCCCATTCGCCAAAAACAGTGCTCCATTCACCCATCAAAGCTCCCCGCCGTTAAAGCAGAGATTGAGAAACTTCATGCTGCAGATTTCATTTATCTTATCGCATACACCACTTGGGTTTCTAACCCCGTCCCTATTAACAAAAAACAAGGCACCATCAGGGTATGTACTGACTTTCATGATTTAAACCGAGCATGTCCCAAAGACAACTTCCCCACGCCATTTATTGGCCAACTCATCGATGCTTGTGCCGGGCATGAAGTCCTATCCTTCATGGACGGTTTCTCTTGGTATAACCAAATTCAAATCCACAAAGAAGAGCAATACAAGACTGCCTTCACCACCCCATGGGGCACCTTTGCCTATTGTGTCATGCCTTTCGGCCTTAAAAATGCTGGAACCACCTTCCAGTGGGCCATGACCTATTGTTTTCACAACTTGGTTCATATCCTATTAGTCTATCTTGACGATCTCACAGCATGTTCCAAGAAACGATCCGACTACCTTAACGACCTCCGGCAAGTTTTTCTGCGTTGTCGCAAGTATCAAATCCACTTGAACCCACTCAAGTGTATATTTTGCATTCTGGCAGGCCAATTGTTAGGTTTCATTGTTTGAAACAAAGGAATCACTGTCAACCCGCTCAAAGTTCAAGCCATATTAGACCTTCCTGCACTACGCACGCTTCGGCAGCTGCAGAGCTTATAGGGAAAATCTAATTTCCTCCACCGCTTCATTCCTGATTATGTCACCATAGTTCATGGTTTCTTACGTCTGCTTCATACTCACATACCCTTTGTTTGGGACGACTAGGCGCAAGCTGCATTCGAAGTTCTTAAAAAAGCTCTCATGCAAGCCCCTTTGATCCCCCCTCCGGATTTCTCTCAGGACTTCATCCTTTACGTCTCAGTATTCGACCATGCCGTTTCAGGGGTCCTTGTTCAAGAAGACGCTGCTTGCCAAGAGCATGTCATTTACTACGTCAGCCAAACCTTGTCTGGACCACCCCTACATTACCCATATGAGGAAAGACTGGCCCTTTCCATCGTATTTTTCATCCAAAAATTGTGCCATTACATTTTACTTAGTCATACTACAATTGTCGCCAACTCCAACCCCATGGTCTACCTCTTGAACTGGCGACTTTTGCAAGGTCGTGTCACTAAATGGATAATTATCCTCCAAGAATATGACCTAACTTTCACAACCCATAAGAGTACTAAAGCCCTCATGCTTGCCCAGCTCATAACCAACCTACCATCTCTTTTGCCGTCACCACCGATCACCACTGAATTACCTGATGACCATTTGTTTATCATCTCGTCCGACGACCCGTGGTACAGTGATATTTTGCTTTACCTTCGCACGCAAAAGTTTCGACCAAACATAGATCGTGATGGACGCTGCCATATCCGTCACCACGCCTCTGAGTATCTCCTCTTGGGCAATGTCCTTTACCGGCGAGGGGTTGATACTATCCTCCGTCGTTTCCTTACACACGAAGAAGCCGAACAAGTCCTCAATGATTGTCATAGTGGTGCCTGCGGCGGACATTTCTCAGGGAGGCCACCACCCAGAAAGTCATCCGCGCCCAATACTTCTGGCCCACACTGTTTACCGACTGCATCACAGCAGTCAAGCATTGCCATAATTGCCAACTCTTTGCCCCTAAGGCCCGGACACCACCCGCCCCACTTCGCCCAGTCGTCACCGTTGGCCCGTTTTTCAAATGGGCCATCGACTTCATGGAATGTAAACTCTCATCCGCAAACGGCCATAAGTACATCATTGTCGCCATTGACTACTTCACCAAATGGGCTGAAGCCATCCCCACCTTCAACTATAAAGCCGACACTGCTACGCGTTTCTTTTTTAACCATGTTATTACACGATTTGGGGTCCCAAAACAACTTGTCTCAGACCATGGTTCACATTTTGAAGATGCCATTTGGCACAAGTTGTCAGCTCTCCTTAAGTTCAAACATCAGTATGCTTCTGCTTACTACCCCCAAGGGAACGGCCAAGTTGAGGCTATTAAATTTTTTTTGAAAACAATCCTCCAATGCATTGTTGACCGACATAAGTCCAATTGGCATCACATGCTTTTCCCCGCATTATGGGTTTACTGTACATCAACTAAGACCGCCACCGGTTTCACCCCTTTTCACTTAGTTCACGATGTCGAATCTGTCCTCCCCATCGAGTGTCAGATCCCCAGCCTACACATCGCTATTGAACTTCTCCCTGACACCTCCGCACTTGAACAACGTCTGCTGTTATTAGAACAAGCCGATGAAGACCGTCACGTAGCCCTCCAAAAAATTGAGGCTGCCAAGAACCGCTCCAAAGCTAGTTACGACAAATATGTCCACCCACGAGCTTTCCGTGAAGGATATCTAGTCCTCGTTTACAACCAAGCCCACGACAAGACAGGTAAAGGGAAGTTCGAATCCATGTGGCAAGGACCTTACATAGTGCATACTTGCCTTGGACATGGGTCATATATTCTAATTGACTCAGAAGGCCACCCCTTGTGTAACCCCCGTAATGGGTTGTATCTTAAACGCTTTTATCCTTAACAATCCGTCAGACCCGCTGGTCCGTATTGTACAGTTTGATTTCTTTTTGTTTTCCAATTTTTTCCATGCACCTCGCCATCTCGATTTGTGTGCCACATCAACCGTTATCAATTTTTAGCATTCCTTATACCATCGGATTCAGTTTTTTGAGCCCGTGATGATGCTTGAGATCATTTCTTGCTCTCACCCCCAAATTTTTTGGGCATTTTTCACCAGCCCCTAGTCATCTCGGTTTGTGTGCCACCTCGGCCATTACCCATTTTTGACGTTCTTTATATGGACGGATTCAATTTTTCGCGCTCGTGATGATGCATGAGATCATTTCTCATGCACCACATTGACTTCCCTCACTTTACAAGCATATTCATAATCCCTTCGCTCCATTCATACTGCAGTTATTTCGTTATTTTTCCACCATTCATCATCCCGCAAGGAGGCACCACCAGTGTTCCCCCCAACCCTCACTCTCGGCTCTCATTGATGTCCTTTGACTGAACACTCCCTCCTTGCTTGACCATTCCTTTTGTTCGGTATAATTTTACCCCTTTTTCGTGCCAGACAAGTCCTTTACGAAAAAGGCACTTAGGGAGTTTCTGTTAAGCTCTTTTTTGACTCCTAAAACAATGAAAAGATCGCTGAGCAATCTTGATTCCTTTCATGCTCGTTAAAGTACCTGAAAGGGTGTCTATCTAGTATGAGTTTAACCCTTTTTCAGACCTGGTAGATTAATTATGAAAAAGGAATACTCTAGTCACACTGGCTATAAGAGTTCTTCATTGCATCCTTTTATGCTTTTTCGGGCCTTGGAGACTAACACACGAAAAAGAACCACCCTGGAGTCTTCTTATTGCTTTCAGACTCTCTAAAATTGAAAACAACCATGAGCATGCACCATCTTGGGCTCGTATAAATCCACACGACGGTACCATTCCATTATTTTAGAGTCTTCTTATTGCTTTTAGACTCCTTAAAATTGAAAGCAATCACGAGCATGAACTATCCTGGGCTCGTGTAAATCCACATAATAGTACCATTATGAGCACACTTCTATCCCTTCTTCTAGATCCTTAAACCATGAAGAAGACCCCACCGGTGTCTCTCGACACTATGATCACTCATCTCGATAGCACCCCCCAGAAGGTCGCCTTTGTTCAGAGTATTCTGTGATATACCACCCCCAAAGTCTCCTACCATCGTACACCAACTTGAGTATCCCTCATTCCAGTCACCATCCATGGTCCCTTAAAGCTATGATCCCCTTCCCACCAGTCAGTTTCATATGCTGCCCGACCATCCCCACCATCATACTCTAAACAAAGGAAGTTTGAGTCCACCCACTCTATTTTCCCAGTTATTCCCCACCTCCACAGTATGTCAGTCCTACCATCAGTACTCTCACACTTCGGTTATCCACCTCGTGCTCCTATCGAGGAAACATCATTTCCTTGCTAGTTGTAGGTCTCCCTCTATCAACGCCAGCCCATCTATTCCAGAGGATAGACCCAGAGGTCCCTGTGCCTTGGACTCATCACCATCTGTGGTGAGTGCCTACGGACCATTTTGAGTGGAGTCCTCAATGTCTCTCCGAATGGTTGTTTCTCACGTGCTCGACTTCAACACCTTGATCACACCGTTGAGATTCGTGCAGGGTATACATCCCTTCAGTTATTGGTCAAAGACCCCAGACTTCCCCCGACTCTTAGACATTGGTGAGTCACTTTGGAACACCTAGTTATATGTTCCCATGGATATCCGGGTTGCATTGGTGATTGTATTCAGAGGCCACTCACTCAGATGCTTCCTTGAGTACCAAGTATAGCTACAGTCCAGTGTGCCATTGAGGATATGACTCCCCGTCATTATAATCCAACTATTCATCGGTTCCTTTGGTACCAGACTCAGCAACACTATTATTATACCAGTGTATCAGTTCTTCAGCTCAGACATGGTCAGACCGGCAGTATGTCCCAGATTTGTGTCCCCTCTGGACCCTTATGATGTACAAAGTAGTTCTCCATGTATCTTTAAGGTCCCCTTTTTTGGGCCTCATTGTTATTTTATATATCTTGACACGAGCATGGGCATGCCCGCCTCGTCCATATATTGAGATTATTCCTCATTCATTATTGAGGTCATGTATTTTTAGTTTTTGCATTTTGTTCGGGACCGTTGTTCTGGGATTTAGTTTGTTTCTTCTCTTCTCCACACCCCAGGAAAACCATAAAAGACTTATGATGTCTATCGGCCATATGATAAGCTCCTGCCCTCACACATCAGGGGGCAATCTATTAACACCCAAAAAGTGCTCACCATCTCATCTCCCTCATTTCATGACTCATTTGTCTATATTTCCTACCATATTTGCCTCCAAAACCTCAAAAAACCATTAAAAAGCCACCAAAAGGCCAAAAAACCCCTTCCCCCCACCAAAATAATTTAAATTTCCTTAAAAGATAGCAAAAACCCTCTAAAAGGGCCCTAGATTCCCAAAAATCAAATAAAAGGGAATAAAAAATATAAAAAAGAGGAAAACGAAGGAAAAAGGAAGCAAAAGCCCTAAACAATTGACCTAAAACATTTGGTGCCAAAAAACCATGGGTCAATACTCCACCACTAAAAACCTATAAATAGGTGATGGAGGCTCCCCATTTCACATCCACAATCTATCCTATCCTCACTCTGCCAAAATCACTCTTGAAACCCTAGCTCACCATTTGAGCTAACTTCCCATTTGAGTGCCCCTTTTGGCCCATTATCCAAACAGCTTGGAGAAGGAGAAGGAACCCATTGGAGCACAGAAGCAGCCCTCCTTGACTACTGCAAGAGCTCCACCAACCTCAACATTTGAGGTAAATGTAATCTTGATCATATCATAATACAAAAATAAAAATTTCTCTTATATTGTCTTTGTCTTTTATTTCTATTAATGCACATGTTAGCTTAGATTTCATATTGTTTTACTGAATTGCTACTAAGGAGGCCCTTCTCCTTAGTAGGTGCTCATTTGCACAATCTAGGGTAAAAACCCTAGCTACACTTGCAAGTGAAGGAATCAACTTCTGTTTTCATCACTTTATCCCATTCACGCAAAAAGATGTTGATATTCATCCCTAAACTGATGGGTACCTAGATTAATTCCTTAATATCAGAAATGTGGATATAATCCAGTTGTTCAATTTTCTCTTTGGATTTTGAGCATCTCTCATCAACCTGCTCAATCGTAAGCTTAGGTGGACAAGATTTTTCAATATGATCCATGGTTGGAAATTCCAACATAATCATTAAGTTATCAGTTGCATACCACCTCCTGCTACAAACTGCTTGTGCTTCCTGAACAGTGGACTCAACTGTTTCACAAGCATGTTCCCATGAATCCAAAGAGATAATGATCCTTTTAAACTTGATGTTGTCCAGAACAGGGATATCTTCAGGTTTGTATTTAATGTACTTCTGCCAATCAACCACATCTTCAATAGCCCTAGTTGCTTCTTCCCTTCTCTCATTATGTTGTTCAAGGACATCAGAATGATGCTCAAAAACATTATGTGTCTCCTGAATTTCATTCAGGCATTCAAATAGCTCAACCAGGAGGTTCTTATGGTCTTCATTTATTTTAAGATCTAGCTCCTTGAATTCTTGCTTAGAAAATATAGAGAAAGAGGAGGTAGCTTCCATGGCCACTGAATCCTTCAATTGATTCTCAAGTAGTGTAATCTTTTCAGTACATCCTATGTTTAACACTTGTGCTTCCTGAAACTACTGCTGGAGAGATGCATTTTGTGCCTACAGGTCTTTCAGCTGATTGTCATGCTCATTTTTCAACTCTTGAAGTTGAGATTGATGTTGTTCATTAATTCCAGTCTGCTCCTACCCGAGCTTCTACAACTCCTATTGCTTAGCCTCAATCTCCTTGTTCAATGAGGTGACAGAGTCATAATTAGCCCCTGCAAAGGATCCCATTGCTGCAGCAATTTCAAGTGCTTCTTGTTGTACATCAATGGATGTTTTCTTCCAAATGACTTGGTTGGGAATAGGTCCTTGCATAACAATCCCTTCCCTCTGTCTTTTGGTTCCTCTTTTCACTACTGTTTTCTCTGACTTGCTGTAAAAATATTCTCCCAAGGAAACCACAGCATCTTCCCCAAAATCTGCCACTATGTCCACTATGGAAGTAGACACATCAAAAGTTGTGACCAAAGGTACAGTTTGGGAAACAATAGAATTTGGAATAGGGATGGTGATTTGGGTGGTGGATATGGAAGGAGGAATGATATTAGGAACTGATGGAAAATAGGAGGAAGTGGAAGGTAGAGAAATTATCTCTGGGAGTGAAACATAATTTGGGATCACAGGTGCTTCTATAGGTACAGTAGGGACTTGGGTTTTAGAAACCTGTGCAAGTGGACCATGGGTTGGAGCCATGGCTGATTCTTGGGAAGTTACCACAGGGATGACCAGTGGCTCAGTTGATGCAGGTGTAGGAGTTATGATATGGGGGGTGAAACAATTGGAATGTTTGATAGTATGGAAGAGGTTATAACTGTGGCAATGGTGACATCTGAGAAGTTAAAATCAGGAAGAGAGTCATCAATAACTATGCTCTCCAAAGGGTCATAAGAGATAGGGGTGACAACAATAACTTCTTGCCGGGTGATAGGGATGGAAATTGGGCATGAAAATTTTGAAGGAAGGGTGTCATCCTCCACATCACTATCTTCTGTATGCATCATTGCCACCTCTGGTGCAGTAACTTCAATCTTTTTCCTTTTGGTTGGAGTCGTTGCAGCAACAGTCTGAGTTTCCACCACTGAGGTCAGCGTTGCTAGTTCCTTTTTCATCTCAGTAGCTGACTTTACAAGGCATTGAGATTGGCCAAGGGTCTGGGCTACGGTGTGTCTTCAACACGAGCCTTACCCTTATCATCAGTGTGGTAGGTCAACATCAAGGGGGTGCTTTCTTTCTGAGCTTTTTTTTCTTCCTTGTCTTTCTGAACCTTTTCATCAAGTGACAGATCAAATTTTTTGTATTGCAAGACCTTAGCCTTGAGCTCATGTTGATACTAAAAGATGAAATTCTTTTCTTCCAGGGAAGAGGTCTTGTTCAGGACCTCAGCAAATGAATCAAATCCTTGGTAGATTGATTCATCTGGGTTAGTCTGATGAACATTTATACTTTTCATGTGCTCTTGTGCAAAATGATTTGCCAGAAATGGTTTAGGATCATGCATCCTTTTTGGATCTTTCCCAAGCTTGAGGGCGGAAATCTTCTTCCCAAGTAATCCAACATGGGTTGAGTTTTGAATTAACAGGGGTCCAAGATGAAGTGGGAACTTAGGCCACCCTCTTCTTTTGGCTCCAGTTAGTTTAGGGAACACACCATCTGTGACTGTCTGGAAATAAATCTCTTCTAACAGCAACATTAGAGGAAATTTCAATTTAAAATGGGCCTTCCAAAAATAATACAAATTCCATGTCATCGTGTATTAGCCAATCAAAATGCTTTAAAATTAAAAAAGGGAGCACCTAAAAAAATTGGAGGGAAAAAATAAAAACTACTTTTTTGGATCGTATTTTCAACTTATCTCCTTGTAGGTTTACTCAAATTTCAAGCGGGAGGACTTGTTGGATGCATAATTAAATTATGCATCCAATGATTGATTACGTTTTCCCAAGGTTAACAACGATACCTCAAGAAGCCATGTTTTTGCAAAAGAAAGGACACAGGAATTCTGGGATCACATAGTTTCTAGACTGGTCACTTCTGGAGGTACATTTCTTTCATTGTACGCAGGAGGTAGAGTTATTCATTCGTTGATAAGGTCTCCAGATAGAATAGTTATTTCTATTGTGGAGACTATACAATAAGAATTTTTATGAACAGTTTTTATCATCAATTAGGTATAAAACAAGGTATTTGTATTAACTTTTTCAGATGTCTTCTTTCATTGTATTTTACTTTTCTCGGTTAGTTATGTTCAATAACTTATTCAAATTCCTATTCTACTACAACTTCAAATAAATACCACACTCATGTACCATCCAATCAAATTATAGTATTCGATGACGACATTGAATGTGATAGAGAATCCACAAAGAACTACCAAACTGGAGAACAAGATGGACAAGAAGGTAATTTTTTCTTTTTCAGATATCGTGGTTAAATTAACTAAATTATGAAAGGGGATAGTGACCTCGAATACTTGCAAAAAGTTATATAAAATGTATACCTACAAATTTCCAGGTCAAGGTGATTGTATTACTATTCAACATGTGGATCATCCAAAACTAGAGCTGGCATCAACGATGTCCATAGATATTAGCCAACAAATTACATTGGATAATAATGAACAAGGCGAGAGCTTGGACAATAAAGAACCAAAAGAGGGCTTGGACAAAAATGAACCTAGATAGGGCTTGGTGTCAAAACGCGGTGTCTCCAGCGATGTTACTCACCACTCAAATGTTGGCCTGCCATTGACAGGTAAAAGACAAAGAATATTTTCTACTTAAATTGATAAAACAAATTTATTCTGAAATATATAATGACAAGCAATATTTCTGTGTAGCTCCCCACACAAAAATGTTATTGATATTAGAAATGGAAGGTTTTCTATTTCGCAAGAAAGTCACAGAAAATGACTCCAAAAGAGAAAAAAAGGAAATAAAAAAAATATTGTTGGAGGGAAAAGAGTAAAAAAGGGGGAAGATATTACTAATGGTGAATTTGAATTTAAACACAAAAAAACTTCATATGAGTCATGAACACGTGCCATTCAATTTTTTGAATTACTTCTTTCCAAATTCAATGTTGGGATTTGGTCATCTAAATGTGGTGTCAATGAGGGGAAGTCACTGTTTACAAAAATTTTTATGGCAGGCGTTGGAGATAAATCATATGTGGAAATTTTTTTATTTTTTTGGTTTCAAGAGAGATGTACCTACGATAAAGAAGGAAATACACAAAAAAATATGGAGAGTATGTGGGAGGAGTTCCCAACGAAAACTTCTGAAATTAATACATCAATGATTGTTTTGGAGGGTGATGGTGTGAAAGCTCATCCATATCAAAATTGTATTTTGAGTAAGCCCTTTATTGCATCGTCCGCTAGGAAAGATACTGAATTGGTACATTGACTTTGGCAGGATTTTAGTAAAATTCATGAATCAACTGATATCAAAACCTTCAATGCCTTCTCCTCGTTGAATCCTGGTTGAGTGACAACCATCAAATGTAACCTATAATTGCCTATTTCTATATGTAACCTATCATTGCCTATTTTAAATCATTCAATGTGTTTTCTGTTTTTTTAAGATACATTGCTATTTTCATCTGAATGTAACATATTATTAGTTCAGTGTGATTCTTTTATTAAATCATTTGAATATGTGAAATTTTGGGCGATTTTTGTATTGATATTTGGAAATCAACATCTTCATGTAGAGTTGCATGTTTGTGATCATTAACTTCATTCAAACAAAGTGGTGTTGTTGTTGTTATATATATAGTCACAGTTCTTGTATGCAGTCCAGATATCACCGCAAAAGAAACTATTAGTCTTGGGAGTAGAGGGATTGCTCTTTGGAGTTCGGATGTTATCTGACATTGAAGATTCTTCCAAACAACCTCATTTTGTCCACAATTTCTATCCTTATTATGCACGGATGTTCAGCCCTGAAATTATCAGTGTTTCCAGAGAACATTTTGATGTTGCACTGTGGTTTTCCTTGCTCGAAAACATGGAAATTAAAATTTTCCTTGGTATATTTGAATGGTTGAAGAATGAAGACTTTGTATTTATTTGGGGTCGAGAGCAATGTAAACTTAGTACTATTTATAATTACTCAATGTCTGCATACTATAATGTTGGTGAAGTACATAACATATACAAAAGTCATTCAAGGATGTACTTATCAAATATGGAGATCTATATAAACAAACATACATGTTGTTTATAGATGAAGGGCAATATCAATTAACAGATAATACCAAGGAAAACTGGTTGAAAATTCCAACTAGTTGGACATTTGATGGTTCATAAGAGAGAGAAATAACTATAAAAACAATGTTTTGTTCTCTGTTGAATTATCTCAGGCCTCGTTAAAAAATGGGGTGTTGGTTAAAGACATTCAATTTCAAATGACCGTCATATTATAAAAAAAATTCATTTAGTGATTTGTATATTTTTTACAACTTCTACATTTAATTGATGTAAGTTTTATTGCACAGTTTTCATATTATTTATGGACATCGTACCATGTATCTGGTAATGTGTTTCAAAAATTGTTGAACATGAAAGCAATATACTTAGAAACATTGAACCATAATATTTTATTAACTGGGTTGTGTGTGTGTGTGTGTGTGTTTTGCAGATAGTTCTAGAATATTTGTTTCTAGTAAACAATTGATTATTTTCGATTTCAATGGAGTTTTGTTACATGCATTTCATTAAAAAAAGAAACTCAGATTTCCACGAACACCAGATATCCAATCAACAACAAAGTATTATTTTATACATTGAGGCTTAAGGGAATTTTTTGAAAAAAGATTTAGTATATTTCAAGTTGAGGTATGGACATCTGCACAATGAAAAAATGTTGATGAGTTTTTTCCAACATTATTACAAAGAACGGGATTGCAAAGGGAACAATTTAGATTAATTTTAACACAAGAAGATTGTTCTTGCGTAGCCAGAGAGGGTTTTCAGGGTGATGGAAATCCTTATGTATTTCGCAAGCCTTTAGATAAAGTTTGGGAAATTTTGATCCATGGTTGGGATCCGACAAATACAGTGATTGTAGATGACTCAAAAGAAAAACATGCTTGTAATGAGGATGGGAACTGCATTATAAAAAAAACTTATACTTGCCAATATGTCAATGACACATTCTTGTTAGATCGATTGTGGCCTTGCTTGCTGCACCTGAATGGTGTCAGTGATGTGAGGCCAATTGTGAATAAAATGAAAATGAAAGTATTTTGTTAAATAATACACTTGAATGTTTGTTTGTACTGGTATGTTCAATTTCACTGTGATTATAATTCTTGTAAAGTGTTGAGTTTGGTTTCTGAAAATGCAAAATCGGAGTTTGAAAGTACTAAAATCTGTTTTAAAATTTCAAAATTAAGTATTGGAAGTGTAAAAATTAGCCTTCCGATAGGGCAAGTGGAAATCTTCCCTTGGAAAATCGCATGAATGGGGGGGAAACCATCGAAGGAGAGAACTAGAGACACTTTGTACTTGGAGAATTGTAATGTTTTACAATCTTAAAAGAATTTCAGTTAGTTTCTCTTTTACTTTCTTTTGTTATGTGTATGAAGTTTCCTTGATTCATTTTGGTTTTCCATACATACATCTAATAACTCTGTTTTGTATTGTTAAATCATAAAACATATAAATCCATGTGCTTGATTTATCATTCATATGATTTATATGCAGGTTATGCATCAGTAAATTTCTTTACCTGATTCATATTGTTTCACATTCTGCAATTAAATAACAGTCATTATCATCATATTAAGTTAATTTTTTAATTAGCTTATCATTGACAGAACAGTCACATTCTTTTTAATCCTTTGAATAAAATAAACTAGTTTTTACTATTTTGTTTTGTTTAAAACTAGTAATGTGAAATCTAAATCTACAATCTGATTGTAACATCTATATGCTTTCTTGGTGGATGAATATCCTAGAAATATTATGTCATCGATTCTAGTGTCAAACTTACCAAGATCATCTTCATTCCTCTTTATGTAGCACTTACTACCAAACACTCTGAAATATTTGAGAGAGACAGGTATTCCATACCATAGTTCATAAGGAGTCTTGTCATTATTTACTCTCAGTTGTCCTCTATTGAGTATATAAAGTTTAAATAGCTGTGTATACTACTTCTCTCCATAATTCATAAGGAGTCTTGTCATTATTTACTCCGAGTTGTCCTCTATTGAGTATATAAAGTTTAAACAGCTGTGTATACTACTTCTCTCCATAGTTCATAGGAGTCTTGTCGTTATTTACTCTCAGTTGTCCTCTATTGAGTATATAAAGTTTAAACAGCTGTGTATATTGCTTCTCTCTAGTATGCATATGAAAGTTTTGCTTCATTAAGCATAGTTCTGGTTGCTTCTTGGACTGTCCTATTCTTTCTTTCCACAACATGATTTTGTTGAGGAGTCCTTGGAGCTGAAAATTGTCTTTTAATTCCATGGGTTTATTTAGCACTAAGAATTTTTCCTTTGGTTGTATAAGGATAATCCTAAGGTAACTCTTTCAAACCAATCTTTAGGAGGAAAACTAGTCTTTTTTCTACCAGAGAGGGCTCTCTCAAAAATGGATATAATGGATAGAGATATTTCAAACTGATTTTATTTTAAATTGTGGGAGGCTGAAAAATATAGATACCATTGGGCATGGAGTCAAAAACAATAAAATCTATAAATCAACAGAGTTTTAACAATGATTTTTTTGCAAAGGAAAGGTAGTTATCTTTTTGTAGTTAAATTCTTGTTTGGAAGGTGGTATTTGAAGAAAGAATGATAGTCCACCAACATCAGGAATCAATCAAGGATGAATATAACATTGACTTTAGAGGAAAATATGTGAATACTTTGATCCAATTAAACCAAAACTGTAACGTACCCTCGTTACACATACAGACAATTTACAAACTGTAAAACTATAAAAAATAAATTTTCTTTTTAGCAGCTAATTAACATCTTCCTAATTCTCATTAATAGGCCCATAAACATAATTCAAACACATATAATCAGAAACATGCCATCTGCACTCGGAAACATATCAAAGTTTAATTCTAACTTTTCCTAATTTTTGGGGAAGACTACCATCCAAATTATAAGCAAACATAATCTTGACACCGAGTTAGAAAGACTCATCGAAGATTGCAAAGTTAAACAACACATCTCAGCCTTATTCATACAAAAGACTCTGCATCAGGCATTTAAACGTCATAACCAAGTTTATGCCTATCATTCTAAGAACATATAGGAGCCATCCATCCATCAATGAGGTTGTGACAACATAAGCAAACAAGTCTTACACAAATGAAGTTTAGCCATTCATCATTCACATATAAAAATTCATGTTGCAGATAGCTTATGCAATGGAAAATTGCTCATTCATAGCACATCATTCTATATAGGATTAAACATAGCTTATTGAAGGATTTCATTTAATAACACATTCATTCCACAGATTGAACCTATCAATCATGATAAAACACATTAACATTATAATTCATACATAGAAACACTTATCTGAAATTCACATGAATGTGGCAACTGGTTGCATGTGAGCCATGCTCCACCCAACCTTAGAACTTGTCCAGCCTGTACTATTTCAACTCCCAGTTTCACCCCCGAGCCGAGATCCAGACATTAACCAAATATATCTCAACAATCCCCTTAGCTCACTCACAGAGTCAAAGGTGGAAATAACAGAGAGAATGGATATATACTGGGGCTCAACAAGGAAATAGGATAACAACTAATTCCATGCCAATTCCGCAATTGACCCATGTGAGTTCCTTCCAAAAACGCACAAAGATACACTTCACTACAAGTGTTGAGATTCCCTATGGTCCTATGCTTCATTTCCAATTAACTGGTGTATGCAACCAAGGAATTCATGGCCAGTTTAGTTATCACAACATAACGATGTTCAGGTTATCTATGCAATTCGGGTTCAGGTTTGTCACGGGAAATATTTCCAAGTTTTCTTCACTCTCATAGAACTCAAAAACACATAGTGAACCTCTTCACTGTCCACGTCTAAACTTCCCTTCCCATATTTCCTTACACCCCCCGTAATTTCCCAGGAAACGGTATTTTTCCCTTCATCGTACCTCTCAGACTCATGTCCCCCTGCGTGCATTATCCTCATCACATCCAGCCACCCAGCTCGTGCGTATAGAATCCTATCCCACTTCCACCTAGATCACCAAGGAAACCCTGTTTCTTCCTTTGGGATCCCATGTGGCTATCCCAAAGGAACACGTTCCTCCATCCATAGTCACGATTAGCCACTAAATCTCCAGATTAAATCATAATTAATTATAATTAATCCCCCACTAAGAATATGGCTTAGGGGTATGGGTTTTGGTTTTATCATAAGGTTTATAGAACAAGGGTTTAGGGAACAAGTTACATAAGTCAGCCTTACCCCCTCACAACCCTTGGTTAATATCTGGATCTCCTCTTTATCATTTTGCTCCTCATGCAGCCAACTGGTGTTTTTATTAAAATATTATCATGCTATGTACATACTCATCGCCACAATGTTCAATTACAATAACATCTCTAACTTGGGCCATGAGGTGTTACCATTCCCCTCCCCTTAGATTATTCATCGTCCTCGATGATTAACATTGTATCAAAACATATACAAAATTTCACTATCGTAATGTTTTATTATATACAAATTTTCAAAATAAATGTGGATACTCTTCCCGCATTATTTATTCCAGGTCCCAAGTAGATTCCTCAGGACTCTAATGGTTCCATTGGACTTTTACCTGTACGATGACCCTGTTCTTGAGTATCATGATTATGCGATCCAATATGCAGATTGGTTGAACCTGCATTTCCCCTTCTGGTTCCACCTGAAGAACAAACCAATCAAGCACCTGAATAATATCATAAACATACTTTTTCATAAATGAAATATGAAACACATTATGTATTTTAATAGTGGAGGGTAGTGATAGATCGTAAGCTACTTCTCCCACTCTACTTAATATCTTGAATGGTCCATAAAATCTAGCGGCCAATTTCTTGCATTTTCCCAACCGCAAGGAATTTTTCTTACCTATGACTTTCAGGAACACCATGTCCCCAACCTGGAATTCTCTGCGTGTCCTTCTTTTATCTGCATATCTCTTTTGAGGATCTTGTGCCATTTTCAAATTATGTTTTATATTCACCACTTGAAGGAAAATATGTGAATACTTTGATCCGATTAAACCAGAGCATAGTTACATGAATTTCGATTTAAAACAAACTCTCATCAAAGCATGAAAAAGAAACATAATGGAAAGATAATTACTGTAAATAAAAAAATCACATGAGGAAAGGGAAAATACAGACTGTAAATTAATAACACGAGAATCTTTACTCTTGAAAATATGCATCAACTCTGCTCGACCATCTTTATTCAAAATTGAAGGGCTCAATACAAAACGAGTATCTCTTCACGGGTTCCAACACTTACTACATTGCCAAAAATTGTCTTTTATACATTGTAAAACCTCTCGAGGTAAAACCCTAACTGCTTCATAACTAAAAATAGAAAATTATAAACTAACTATTACATTCCATTTCGGTCAAAATTTATACAATTTCCAAAATTTCTCAGAATATAACTTTTGATGTCTTTCTATTTGTTTTAGCTACTAACGGGGCTTCTTTCTTGAACAATAGTCTTCAAGTGTGCAAGGTGTACTTCATTTTCCCATATCTCTCCAATGTCTTCCATTGCTCTGTAGAAGGTACCTCATAAGTAGTCATATCCTCGACCAGAACTTTCATCTCTATGTGCTTTGAAATGGAAGTTGGAGGAATCTTTCCACCTATCATGGCCAACTGGTTTAGAATTTCAAAATCAAGGGAGAGTTTCTTCAGTATAATTTTCCCTGTTAGAACATGATTCAAACCTTCAAATTGCTCATGGTTCCTCCCGATGTTAAATAGTAAATCCTAATAATTGTTTTGGGAAATTAACTCATTATTTTCATCCCAAAAAGAAGGAAGTCCCTTTTGTATTAGCTTTTCAAATCCCTTTTTGAAGGCTTCAACCCGATTCTTCAACTGTTCTACTCTAGCATGAACATTCTCAATGTGAGAATGTTTTCCAAGGACCCTCCTAGCCCAAGTTATAAGTGTTACCCTGTTTTTCATAGCCATTGCTTCCAGATCATCTTCTGTCAGAGTATTTAAGAAACTTATGGTATCTTGGGCACGGGGGCTTCACTGGGGGGGCAATACCATACCACGTTTGTTCATATTGGGGTAATTCAATATTAGGTTTTTCTCAAATATTATATTGCTTATATATTAAGGGGTATTAGGTTTTTTTATTTAATACAACAATACTCTAATACATTGGGGTAAATTTTATAGGGTCGGAACACCAAATATCCCCGAAATGGCAAGGCTCAGGCTACCAGAGTTTTGGATGGAAATCATGTGAGGCAAGGGCTTGCAGTTCCATTGCTTCTATTGCAGGAGAAACTGAAGAAATGATTGCCTCTCTTCTTGTGGGTTCTGCCTGTGCTCTAGCCGCCTTAACCCCTGTTACCCTTGCTTGGGTCCACTCGGCTGTGTTCCTACTGGGTCTCTCCTGTAATATAGGTTCTTGGCCTCTTGAGCAAACTGAGACGCAACCAGCCAGGGTGTTTGGTTCCTAACCTTTCTCAGACTCTCTGCTCTGCTACAACCTTCCAGATTCCTTCAGTATTTATCCACATTTTCTCTTCCTAGTTACTATAATTACACTCTGTCATCCCAAATTACTTCTTTCCCTTGCCTGCACTAGCCTCTTTTGCACCCGTCCTACTGTTTGTGGGTGCAAGCAATGGCAATCAACGAGCTGGGAGAATGAATTCCAGTGCAAATTAGGTGAATGCAATTAGCAGGATGGGAGAATGAATGAGGAGAGGGAAATCATGTCAAGTTTAGGGCGACTGCATTTTGCAAGCAATGGTGGCGAGATTCCTTGCTCGGGAAGGAGTCTCTCATTGCTCAATCTCTCCCTTGCTTGCTAGCAAAATCTCTGTTAGTCAGTTGGAAGATCGATGTTCATAGAGTGTATTCAATTAGAGAAGCTTTCACTTTCTTTGATTTCATGGACGATAGTATTGACGATCTGAAGCACATGCTGGTTCGATGCACTTTGACCCCGTCGTATATGAGAACAAAGGACGGGAGACGCTTTTTGGCATTTCTTTTTGGATTGAATGCTCAGCTGGTAAAGGAACTCATTACCATATTTCATTCTCAGATCCCCTTTGGTCAGAATTCTGTTCTGGAATCTTATGGGGAAATTCTGTACAAGGCATGGAGGTTTGCAAAGGGTTCCTCGCTTGAAGAGATCGAAAACAATTACATTCAGGGTTTAGTTGAAGGGGCTATATATGCCTCTTCTAAAATGATTGCTTCTTCTATCAAAAAGGTTTTATCAGCCAAAGGACTCAGGATGGTGTCGAGGATTTTCTTTATCATCTCCAAGAACCTGTACATTTCAAGGCTCTGCAGGGATGTTCCCAAGGACTAGATTTTCATAGCTATTCTTTAATCAAATTGTGCCCATTCATTGAGAAGGAAGTTGAGGGTGTTTGCAACGAGGAGACTTTGTTTCGAATCTGGTGGACACCTCTTACTTACCAATCTAAACACTGAGATTTTAAATGATTTTTCAAATGATTTTTCATCTGCATTCTGTCTTAAAATGCATCAAATGTGCCATCATTTTAGATTTGGGGATCATAATTAGCATCTTGAATTTTGGTTTCTATTTATTTTTATTGATCTGCATATTTCATGAGCATAATAATGGCCTAAACATTCCCCATCCATACCTTGATGCAGTTAAGCTGAGGGCTGAGTTGCATTTCTGTTTTTGTATAAAAATATATTGTATGGTAGTCGATGTCCAATTTACAAATGCATTTTGGTTTTTATTTTGTTGATTGATCTGAGTATTTCAGGAGCACAATAATGACATAAATGTTGCCCATCCATCTCTTGATGCACTTGAGCTGAGGGATGAGTTGCACTTATGGAATTTACGCTAGTTGCATGTTTGTGAGTATTTGTTGGTTATTAAAAAATATTGATGTTTCCTTCGTCCTTTTCCTCCTCAATATCAATCAGCTAGATGATGATTTCTTGGGTCATTTGATCGAGTGGAAAGGTCACTGCTCTCTTGGGTTCTGGTAGCTAGTCATGAATTACTATCCATATTGGCTTCTCATTGAATCATACACTTACAAGCTTGAGAGGGTCCTCCATAATTATTTGTGGGGAAAATTTGGAGGGAGAAGTGAAGTACCTTTTATTTTTAGTAGATTTTTACTCTGAAAAGAGAACATGTATGGCTTTGCCATTATATGTGAAGATCAAAGGCTTGGTTTTGGTAGTGAAGTGTTTGATTAGGGTCATCACTCGGAATGTTGAATGGAGAACCCTAATTAGACATTGGATTCTCTCATCCAAGAATCTCTTGGTATCAAAGGTCCCTTTTCATTCATTGATATCATCTATAATTCATCTGACTTCTCTGTTCAGGGTTCCATTGTCTTGAAGAGAATTTAGAAATCTTGACAAATCATCTCTTCTCATCTTTAGTTTGAATCTATAGAGATTTGGGCATGTCTGGGACCTTGGCAACAACAATATCTAGATTTTTTAAAAGCTATTGGCTCTATTTTCTTGCTTCCAAAGTTAGATGGCAGGTTCTATTCAATAAAAGTCATTTGTAAACATAATGGTCTATGGAATTGAGATCATGCTGATTGGTTTGTACAAATGGATCTTTTTATGAATCTATTATCTAATCATTAATAAAAGTATATGCTTTCCTACGTAGACATAATTATATTATTAACTCTGATGAGAGGCTTATGGCATCCCTCATAGGTGTTGCACCAAGGTGGATATGGAATTTTACCTAATGGGGAATCTACCTATTCTACTACTCTCACATGCCATACAATCTATTTGGCCCAAGATCAATATCACCGAGAATTGAATTATAAATGGTCAATTATGCATGATGAGGATATCTAGTTTAGGAGAATCAATATGATTTGGTCTACACTTTGTGCTCTTAAGCCTAGAGTACTTTAATGGTAGGTGTTGGTTTATAGGCTAGCTAGCAAGAATTTATTTGGTAGAATTGGTCTTGCTAGAAAGGATTGCATTGACTACAAAGCGGACTGCTATGGAAATTAAAGGTGAGGCAACACAACAAATTCTCATCAGGCATAGACTAGTGACTACCCAGATGTTAATGGATTGAAGTGGCCATTTGGGATATGTGATGTTATTGTAGGGCTGGTTTCCTTCAATGTTAATGGTTCAAAAAATCAAAAAAGAAATTTAAAGCTTGACAGGTGAAAAACTTAATTATGAATTTCATAGACTACAAAATGCATGGGATCTAGCAACTAGATCCTTTTAGTCTTTTGAAACACCAAGAGGACATATGGGATACTTTTATAGCTGTATAAGGAAGGTAGGTATATGTCAAACTATAGGTGCACTCAGAATGGAAGTTTAGGG
Source organism: Larix kaempferi (assembly GCA_027924585.1). NCBI lineage: Eukaryota > Viridiplantae > Streptophyta > Pinopsida > Pinales > Pinaceae > Larix > Larix kaempferi. The sequence continues at coordinate 740,215 of BSBM01000969.1, read as the reverse complement.
GTCTTAGACTACCACTCATCACTTTTCAGTGGCTGCCATATGACTTTTCACCGCTGTTTATGCTCAGAACTACCTACACAGTGCCCAGATTTAAGTATTAGGGCATTTTTTATGCTGGAATTAAGCTTAGAACCCAAGATGAAGGCTATTTGATGACTGAGAATTCCCTTTTTAACCCCAAATTAGATAATTCATGTTTCCCCAGCTCTGAAAATAACATTTATATCAATTTCTTTTGACATTTTATTTCTTTAGGATCATAATATTTATTCTTTTGTTTCTGTTATAACTATGTTCTAGCACTTTGAGGGCATAGTTTACTATTTCCTCAGTTACAAGTGGGAGTTTGTCTTACGTTATAGCAGTTCTCTCCCCACCTTCCCTTGCCAGACTCATTTTCCTGAATGAGAGCTATTCTTGTGATGTGTGATATTTTTTTTGATGTGATAAAGTTGAGTTAGGGGTTTTTGAAATATGTTTTATTACAATTATTGTTTTTTCCCTTGAAGAATGTCTTGTTTGATCCATCTTTTCCTTTGGATACTCGATACATATTTTGATATTTATTTCTAATATTTATGCTATGGTAATTTATGTTAAATTTTCATTACATGGTAGTTAGATCTACACTCAAAACCCTATCAACTAGGAAACTAAGACAGGTTAAGCTCCTATAAAAACAATGAAACTTTAAGTGCTAGTTACACAGACACATAAATCTTAAATCACAACAGCAGACTACATAATAATCAGTATCATGTTCTATGCAACAAGTTGTTATGAAATTGAGCCAATTGTTAGCTTGATATGGGGAAATTGGTCGACTATGGCTGATTGGGATTTCAACGTGTGAAACATACCTGCGTTGTCAAGTATATCATCCTTCTATAGAGAATGATTTGGACCTGCAACCTTGGTCCTCTACCTATGTTTCCAAACCATCTCCAAGATTGTTTCCTAGGTTCTCCCTTGTTTCTTCCTCCTACTTTCCAAGTTCTGTTGTTATTTTAGTGTTTAGAAGATCTATCTTGTTTCTATCTTCTCTTATGCAAGCTCCTTATACTTCCTTTTTAATTCGTTGCTCTCTAGCACCTCCTTCTTCCTGAAATCTTTTATCTTGAAGCATAGCTCTCTTTATTTCCTAACATCTTCAATTAGATGATCGACATTGACTTTACTTGCCTGGGATGAAGCTATAGAGCATATTTTCGCGAATGCGGGATCGATTTCGGTCCCTTGGAAAAGTGTGGTTTCTGATACTCTGAGCTCGTATATGTCCCGTCCAATCTCCATTTTCTTTACTGATCTGCCAAGGATAGCCTTCTTCCGTTCATGAAAATAAACAGAATCTAGGTTGGCCACTTGGCGCTGCTTTCTGGGGTTGTATGGGGTCAGTGCTAACTCTTCAGTAGAGACAACTCCTTCATTAGCAATCCCTGGTTGGTTTAACTTTGGCAGATCTAAGTCCATGGTCTGCGGGTTGGATGGGTCTTGTTCTGCGGCTTTCTCAGCTTCTTCCTTCTCTTTCCTTTTTGCTAGCTCTGCTAACTCTGCTTGTAACCTATTTGCTTCTTCCACCAAGTTTCTTTCTTCTTCTTCTTGCTGCAATTTGGAAGCTTGCTCTTGTAGTATCCTCTCTTCCTCTTCTTTCAGGGATTTTGCCTCTTGCTCCCTTTGGACTCTAGCAGCTTCCTCATCTTGCTATTGTTTGATTCTAGCAGCTTCCTCCTCTTGCTGCTTTTGTATTCTAGCAGCTTCCTCCTCTTGTTGCTTTCTGACTTCCTCCTCTTTTCGGATCCTTTCTTCTTCTTTTTCCATTCCTTTTGAACCCTCTGATTGAGATGCTGCTGCCTCTTGCTCCTTCTGGATTGGGCCAACAGGCTTGTGAGTGGAACCTTTTCTGCTTTTCTTTCAGTAGCATTTCCCTAATTCTGTTAAGTTCCTGGCGCTTCAGAAAAATTCCTCATCTTGGTCCATCAGATGGGTGTACTCATAAGAAGTTTTAACATCAAGGGAATGCTTAGCAACCTTTCCACAATGATCATGCCTCCTAAAAGGCCTTATGTCGAAATGAAAATTTTCCAAGCCCTGAGCATAGTTTTCTCCTTCTTTTTCCCTCAGGAGGCTGTATGCGCCGATGGTGAAGGGCATTGGTGGATATATACCTTTCTTCCTCTCTATGAGGATCCTGCTGATTCCACCGGTGCTGAAGAGTTTCCTTAAGGATTCCTTGTGCACCACAAAATCTGTAACATACTTGGGAAACAAAAAGGGAGCTTGGGATCCCCCACTCATTCGGATATAGGTGCCTTCGAGGGAGTAGTAGTAATCTCCAAACTCTTCAATGATGGGCATGGCATTCTCAAACATGCAATTTGGCTCTTCTACAAAAATAAGTTGATACATGGGCATGATGAATTTCTCGCAAATCTGCTTGTAGTGGTTTGCATATTTGCTTTCCCATGTGGGTTGGTAAGCCACAAAGAGAGGAGTCTCCTTTCTATTCCATGTGCAACCCAAATATGGGAAGGTGTGCTTGCTTAACAAGAAATCTATTAAATAAGAAGACATGAAGAAATCTGATTTCTTCTGAGTCAGTCCTCGGGCAGTGGTTAGTTGCGAGACGAAACTTTCTGAAATTATATCAGCCCAATTGAAAATGGTACCGGACATGGCCACATGGACTATTATTGGCACCTAGCCAAGCTTGAAAATATTTCCATTTGGCATGTCGAAAACCCAACTCAGGATTAAGACAATGAGTCTGTAGGGAGTTTTTAGAAGGTTACTTTCATATTCATTGTTGTGCCTTTGTTTGATTTGCTTGTCACTTATCATCATTTTCCTGGCAGACTCCAGAGGGTCCACAGTTTTCTTTGCTATCCAATAATTATCCAACCAAGCTCTTGCTTAGGGCAACTTGTAAGTAGCTGTGATATGTTCAGGTGCGAAAGATGCTAGATTCATCCCATTCTTGTCATTAATGAACCTTGTATTAGTCCTAACATGAGGGATTATCCAGCTGATGACCTCAGAGCATGGGAATAATTTGGGGCGACTTCCTTCCTTATGGAGGCAGGACTTCTTGATGTTCAAATATACCATAGTGTCTTCTAGGGGAGCTTGAGGGTAATTTCTCTGATAAACCTATATAAGTCACCCCACTGAAATTCTGGGGCAGAGCTTCCTAGGGGTACTCCGATGGTATCTTGCGTATCACTGAACATGGTTTCAAGTGAAGTATCTAGCAAGATTTCCACATCCGAATCCGATTCCACAAGCCTAGCTTTCTTCCTGGTAGACTTTCTGTGCATGTCAAACTTGTGATGATGGGGTAGCACAAATGAGGAGTTTGACATACTTATAAGCAATCATTTTAGCACAATACATCTTATGATTTATATTATTAGGCAGAGATTGAGCATACAACAGTATTGGCTTTTGAATAAAAATGACTTCCCATAGATAAGGGTAATGAAGAAGAATTTCAAACCAGATACACCACGCACTAGCTAGGAATGTAATTCATATACAAAACGAGCACTATTAGCCATTATTTGATCATGTTTGATAGAAAACAATTATTTCGTTCTAAACTTTCGAAAAGAAAAATGCAGTTATGCAAAGCGCTATTGGTGTTTATGGCTCAAATGCAATGGCCTTATCATTTTCTGTGCATGCTTCATCTCCATAATGGTGAGTACAGTTTTGGAATTTTCAGTTACTCGCAAATGTTTTCTACAAACCGGAGTGTGGACTATATAGTCAGTACAAAAATCACAGCTCCAAAACCGTGATGGGGATTTCCCGGGATTGGCTTTTACCAAAAGGACCGTTGTGGGAGGAGAAACTAAAATAACGAGAAAGCAACAGTTGAAATGGCTGAGATGTATATGCAGGGAAGGTGGGTTTCTTGGGTCGTGGTTCGAATGGAGAAAGCGTGGCTTCATGCTCTTATTAGATTGAAGGGGAGGTTTTCCATTCGGCATGCATGGTTTCCTTATGATATACTAATGAAAAAACGGATGTCTAATTTCTTTTAACGGGGAGTAGAGCTTCAAATGGGGTTATTTTGAATAAAACCAAAAGGAAGGATACATAACACCTACCTATTAACCTTGGAGTAGCTTCCGGTGATTAGCGTGCATTCCCAGGTGAGTGACAGTTCCAAAACCTCTTCAACGGCGAATGGCAAGGTCTGCTCTCCTTTGGGAATAATAAAATGACCCAAAATCCCATTTGGTGCATATATATAGGGAGTGTATTAAATTTGCATGGGTGGTAGGTTGGCGAATTGATGAGCACGGGGCTCAATGCAATGGGCACTTAACTCCACACGGGGTGATATTAAATGACTCACCAACTTCATACTCATGCACACACTCAAAAATGAGCTACTCTATGGCGGCGAACATGCTGTTAACTTTCACACAACGGGCGGCAACTTTATGCTTAAACCCTGCGATCGTGGGATGCACCTTCGTATTGGGGCTTGATTGGGTTTTTTAAGGTTGGAAGATGTGCAATGGGCGGTGACTTAAGCCCTAACTTAGAGACCAAAATGCTATGATGAAGGAGCAAGGCGTATTTTGCGGGCGACAACTTTATGCTTAGGATTTGCACAACGCTGGGTGACTTAACTTTAGATTCTGTGTTGATTGGTGTGAATTTTAACATTAAGGACTGTGCGAAGGGGCGGAAATTTTAAGGGTAAGATCCGCGCTGATGGCGGAAAGTTAAGGATAGGATTCGCGCAAACGGCGGCAAATATAAGGGTAAGATTTGAGCCGATGGTGCAAAGTTAATCGTTAAAACCGCGCTTTTAAAAGATAGAAAAATTTGCCTTAGCCAAAAAGATTGAAAAATTTGAAAAAAAGATCAAAAAATTTGGAAGAAAGTGGAAAGGGAAAACTTGCTAAGTTTGAACTAAATAAGTTCCAAAAAATCAAAAGGAGGGGCCCCAATATTTACAAAATTTTGGGGGGATGTTGCAGCAACAACAATTGGCTATTTGCTGGCGAACAAGGATCTCTGAAACAAACTCTTCTCATGATCAGAATGACTTTTAAACTGATAATTCCAAGCATAACATAATGCCCCCATAGTTCAGCTTCTAAGAATGAACTGATCACTTTATCATATTAGTCATTTGGGAAAAGGGAACTTAGACTTAGACTTCCTTCAAACTCTCTCAAGGCTGGAGTGTGGAGTTCATTCTTTAAAGATCTGTCTTTACAATGTTTTTACTAAAAGAGGACTCCACAAGATCGTAACAATATCTCATAGGTGTATTCGTTTGTTCCTCATTCCAATGCTATTTGCATCGCTTTGGGATGTTTCTTAAATTGATAGCTTCTGTTGTTTGAGCCTTCCATAAATAACTTTCTTAAAATTTCAATACATTGATTTGGGTTCTTCAACCCATTATGTCCTTTTGTGTGACCAAAAGATTTTGTTCGACTTATCAAGCCTCACGGACGGAGAAGAACCTTGCTAAGCTGAGTTATTTGAATAGCTTTCTCGATTGAACATTTTTCTTCTCTCAGTCATGCTTTAATTGAGGCGAGAATTTCTGGAAATCAGACTCTTTGATGTAAGCTCTTTGGGATTTTATTTGTAGCATGGGATCATTTAAAATACCATACACCTGTGAGGCATACTTCCTTTTCGTGGGTCCTTATTAGCAAACACCTTGAGACAAGCATTAATGTTGAAGTGAATGGAGCCTCAAGATAGTGAGAAAGAAATGTTGAATCATCAGTCATTTAACTGGGGTTATTTCGACCAAACAGAAAAAGGATCTCTATATTCCCAAAGGCTGATCAGTGAAAGCGAAGTCATGGAACTATATTTTCCTTATAAGTGAAATTCTATCTTTCAAGATTTCGATATTTGCTCGGAGTCCTGTCCCACTACTAGGCCAGGAGTTGAGATGGGTCTTATTAAGTAAATAAAAAAGGATAACTTCAAGTAGAGAGTAAAGTAACAATAACAAACCAAACTACTTAAGTTGTACATAAAACAAAAAAGGAAAACAGGAAGAGGAAAAAAGTTTATTTATGTACAAAAGTCTCAATGAGACTATGCAAAGTACTGCTTTAAGGTGAGGCCATTGAGAGGGAGAATTACTTCCTCTCCTTGGAGGTCTTTCATCTTGTAAGTGGATGAGCCAAGCTTTTCGAAAATTAGATAAGGGCCCACCCATATACGCTGAAACTTCGTGTGCATTCCTTTACCCTCGTGTGGATGATCCCATTTCAGAACTAAGTCACCTAGTTCAAAATTTCTTTTTCCAGACTTCCTTTGATCAAACCATCTTTTGACTATGTCTTGGTGTTGGTGGAAGCGGTCTTTGGCTTTCTGCCGGGATTCTCAAGTTTCAGTAGGGTGCCAATTCTAGATTGCAAGACTTGACTGTTGGAACCTCGGGAGGCTTGGGCCAATTGCAAATAAGGGAGTAAGATGTTGGGAGGGAGAATGGATTCTCTACCATACACAAGGGTATATGGAGAAACCCCTAAAGCATTCTTTGGAGTAACTCTATCTTCCCATAAAGCATTTTCTCTGATTTTCAATCACGGTTTTCTTAAGGATCCAGGTGAGGTTTTTGTTTGAAGATTCAGCTAATCCATTTCCCTGGGGATAGTAATTGGCTGAATAATGTAATTTAATTCCTATTTCATAAACAAATTCATTTATCTTAAAAGACGAAAAATAAGTGGCATTATCAAAGACTAGGGAAATTGGAACTCCAAACCTGGTTATGATGTTCTCTTTCAAGAAACTGATAACTGCATCTTCATTGATTTTGCGCAATGGGATAGCCTCCGTCCATTTGGTAAAATAGTCTGTGGCTATCAAGATATACCGGTGCTGCAGAGAAGAATTCGGTTTTCTCTCTCCAATGACATTTATGCCCCATTGTTCGAAAGGTTCTGAGATAATAACTGGCTGCAACGGTCCTGTTGCTTTCGGTGATTTCCCAACGCTCCTTTGGCACACATCACAATTCCATGCCTAGGCATGAGCATATCTGAACAAAGTGGGCCAATAATATCCAACCCTTAGTAATTTGCGAGCTGTTTTTTCTCTCGAATAATGTCCTTCAGTAGGGCCATCGTGTAATTCTTTAACTACTTTATTTACATCTTCCCTCTCTAGACATCTAAGAAAAACACCATCATAATTTTTTCTGAAAAGTACTCCATCAATGCTCTGATAAGATGTTGAATTCAAACGGAGTGCCCTTCTTTGCTTAGAAATCCAATGCTCTGATAGGTACCCTTGCTGCAAGTAATGCACTAAGTCTCTATACCAAGATTTAAGAGTTGTGAAAATGGGGCATACCTCAACTATATTTAGCTCAGCTTCATTTTCCCAATTCCGCTCTTCATCAACTGGATGTTTAGTGAGAAATTTACATAGGTCTTGACCTTTAATGATGGTGGATGGTTTGAATTCTAAATCATATTCTTGAAGAGCAGTGACCCAATTTCCTCTTCTTTCTCCCAATTCCTTTTGAACGAAAAGGGATCTGACGGTTGGGTGAGGAACTATGACTTTAGTTATGTTCTTAAGAATATATGGCCTGAACTGCTTTAGTGCTTTGAATGCGGCGTATGTCTGTTTGTCTACAACAGGATAGTTCAGTTCAGCGCCTTGCAGACCAGTGCTCATAAAAAAGATTGGGTATTCATCTCTTGATTCTACCTTTTGCGTGAGCACAACTGTGAGAGAGTCATCTGAAGCAAAGGTATACAAAATAAAATCTTTGTCAAAATCTGGATGTAACATCCCAATAATTTCATAAAAAATTTAAAAAAAAATAAATCAGCATTAATGGTTAATAATTGTAAACGAGGAAATAATAAATGCTTATAAAGACAGCATTAATTAACAAAGTCGTTTATGCAAAAAATAATTAATTATTGAGACTCTTAGCTAAAGACAATTTAATGGTTGTGGTACGTCGTACTTCTGTTAAGATGTTGACGACACAATTAAGCACATGCATAATAAAATGAAAACATGTCAAGTCTTTCTCTTACATCAAACGAATACTAAGTCAACCATAGACTATGTCGCGAGATGTAATAATAACCTTAGGCTATGTTATAATGGCTAATCTATTTTACATCAACCACAAAATGTATCCCAACAAGTTCTTCCCACACATAGGCTTACATAGATCATTACCAAATGCAAACTGATCTAAGGTCATGTTTCAATCATAATCCACATAAAACTTCACAATGCACAAGAAGCTCATTCATTATTCTATGCCTTCACAATCACATGCTTTCTCATTAAATATAATGTCTAAATATATGTCCTCACATCAATGACATAAAATGGTAAAACTCTAAGCATGTGTATGATATTAACTCCCCTAGGGTTAACATCATATCGAAATCTCTTTTTCAAACAAAGGTGGCCTCTTTCTCATCGCCATCCAACCATCAATTTTACATGAATGCATGAATAAGAAAACTTAACCTTTCTTGCATTAATCGAATACAATTAAGGACACAATAACATGAGCCAATATATAAATATCAAGCATATGATAACTTTACAAACATTTCTTACCACCTTAGCAAAACGGAGGAATGGTCATTCTGGTTGTCGTCTTATTCCTGTACTCATCATACTCATAACATTTTAGTAGTAATATAAAACATAATATAACAACTGTAAATATCATTTCATTAATCAATATACATCAAATTAATATCACAAAACATAATCATGTAATAGGGGAAATAATATGGGCAATGCAATGCTCCACCCAACTGTAGGCTCTTCGACGGCATATACTCAGTCCGTTCGAAGGCCACCCCCGAGCTGAGCATGGTGATCCACAACGGGATAGGGAGTCTCTAAGTCTCGTCGCCCTAGAACTAATCACACAAAACTATAGAGGTGAATGCAGTTCTCCTGCAACTCTAAAGGTAGTACTCCTACATAGACACTTCTCGTGTCCTAACCTTGTGCGTAGTTGTGGTGTTGTTCTCGGCGGGCCCAAGTTGGTACTCCCAACTTGGTCGACTATGACTCATGACACAAGCATGTATTAACCGACTTTGGTTCACAGCGGTCATATTGGAGTAAATACATCTAGTGCATTCGACACGCCACCCAAACACTCGACATGCACTCAAATCACACAACATGCATCCAAAAGGTATCATGTGGTCTAAAGTCAATGCATACAATGCCTTCTACATGCAACAATGAGAAGTAGTGTGATACCAACATCAATTATCTGTATGTAACTTCTCCAATGCCTATAGAATTAAAGCATGAAACAAGCATACCACACCACCATTATATAAATCTTATATACTTGAGCCTCATGCAATACAACTATTGCATCATATATATATATATATATATATTTATGTCCATTTTATACAAAGCATGTAAAACATAACAACTATGGTAGGAACTATATGTGCATCTTGACTATATGCACACACCGCTATTGCATGCAATGTATATAACATAATCATTTTTAAACTATATAATAAACATGGCCTTTTGCATAATCTACAAGCAATAGGACCCTAGTACACCAATATCTTGACTATGCAACACCAATTAATGCATAAAGTGTGGATAACCTACCCATCTTATATAACATATAAAGACATAACCACTTATACCATGTCATATAAAATGTAACCATGATATAATATGTATATAATCATGTCACACAAATGCATGAAACATAATCACTTAATACAACCAAATACATATAGTATAACCCCATTATCCCATATCCCTGCAATTAAAGTGACCTACGTATATTAGCCATTATAATATATATATAGATATGAAGTGCAATACTATCTCCTCCCATGCTTTGCGTCGAGGGTCAAAACCAGTAATGCAATCCGCAAAAGTTACAGGTAAGCACACATTCCACGCCAGAAATGTAGATATATGCAAGCTAAGGATCACATTCCAGCAATAAATATAAATGCGGCCAACTCAATCCAAAATAATGAATACACTGTGCATTATTAACATGGCCACGCAAAAAAAAGGAGGAGGCAGAGTGTACATGCTTTGCCTCAAGCCTTCCCTTATTCATTCGAGGCAAGAACCCCAAGTCATGCAAGCTCATTCCCGAGCAAAACACAACAAAGAAAGAATGCGTAGAGACTCGAGCCAAACACAGTGATGAGTATACAAGGTTTTTATCCTTCATTGAGGAAAATGCAAAGCACCACGAAAGCTTCCAGCCAGCAATAAAAGTAACATACAATGAAAGCAGAGCATTAAACCGCTTACTCCAGAAAAAAACGTCAAGCCATATAGGGATGCTCTTCCTCATGTGCTATCCATCCATCGAGGCACTGAGATGCGTTTACCCTGATCTAAGCCCGACTGATATCCATCGAGACCATTGCATCTATTCACGTCTCCCCTTCGCGGTGATCTTCCAGGCAACATAACACACGCCTAAAATGTATACATAGCACATTTAAAAAGGAAAAGACAGGGTTTCCCGGCTTTTAAGGTTGCTACAGGGGATATCCACATAAACAAAAGAGAATTCCCAACTCTCCAGCGTTAATGCTATCATGGGGTAGCCATACTGAAAAAGATAAGTCGTAGTGGCAGTGAACAGAGTATTGTTACTCTACCTTCAACATACATACAACATACACACAGTCGAAAGAAAGGAATCCATGAGCGCTTCGACCCACATGATACAGAGCATACATGCCCACAGCATCAACAAGGAAGTAAAAACATTCATGCAGCTGCTAAAATAGAAGCATCAAAATGCATTGTAGCCAACAATAATAAAAAAAGAAACTCCAACAATGTTTTTAATCTTCAAAGAGGAAAACGTAGAGTATATAAACGTATTTCCAGCCATCTCTTGGAATGGCAAGGCCCCAACTCGTTTTGTTGTTGCTCCTCGGGAACATACTGAGTTTTTCCAAAAAACGCTTTACCAAACAAAGGACAGAAACAATTAAACTGAAATAAAGTAGATCCTCGGGCTCTTCCAGCCTTCACCGGTAATGGTACCCACGGAGCATAAACGTTTTTGATCCCAATGCCAACTAAAACTGAAAGCCTCTGATTGCAACGTTTTCTCCCCATGCCAAGAGCAAGATAGAGAGATGCTTAAAAAAAAAAAACGCAATCCCCTCTCGCAGATGGTCAGGACGAAGAGGATGCTGAAAACGCCCTCCTCCTTTTTCTCTCTACGTGAAGACCCCCCAAAAATGAAGAAGCTCCCCCCTGTCGCACTGAGATTTTCTTTTTAAAAGGATAAAGAGCCTTCTACGATAGCTGGCTCAATTGCCACGTAAAGGCTAGGGTTTGTGCTCCCATAAAAGAGATAGGGCGCACTACAAAACAATAAAATGAAACAAATCAATCTAAAGAAAATAAATACTTTTTCGAGGAAAAACATAACCCATAACTTGGATGCCAAATACATAAAACAACCAACTTTGCTAACTCATAGTTGTTTGCATTAAGCACTTCTAAAAGTGTAACTAATAAATAACTTATTTGTATTTTCCAAAAACATTATTATATATATAAATAAATTATAAGCCTTTAAAGATATGTCATTTTTCTCCTATAATTACACATACATTTGCTTAGTACACGTTTCAACTTAGAGTCTCATAAGGAATAATGACCATGAAGTGTAATAGGTGCATTTCCACCTAGGTATACAAAACATCAATCTTCATAGAATTATGTATTTCATTTAAAATATTTATTAATCAACATATATGTATATAAACATATATATATATATATATGTAAATAAGATCTATGTATTTATAAAAGTATAAACACATAAATAAATATGTGTAGTAAGTACTAAATGAAATTAGCACTTACATTAACCACCTTTTAATTAAAAATAATGTAACCTACATTATTATTAATTAAAACAACGTAACCCGCAAAAGTAATGTTGGTCAATGAGTTTATGCTTGATGCTTGAAACTCATATAAATAAAATATATGCTTTTTCACTTAATTTAATTATGAGCATGAGCATACCGATAAAATGTCAAGCATAAATCAACTTAAATCGAAATCAGGCACTAAACGAATCCAAAGACTACAACGACGTTTAAGACTTAAGACTCTCCCCCTTGTGGTTCACCATGCCCTTTTTCACTCTTGGTTGCATTGCGGGAAAAATATTTTAGGCTCTAATTAGTGTCGTTATGCAGATAGACACAAATTAAATAATTAAAAGCTTTTACCAGAGATGGAGACGTGACACTGGACTTCTTAGAGAGGGAGCATTGGCTATGGATGCTTTAATATCCTTAAATGCATCCTTTTCCAAGTTTGTCCATTTGAACTGTACACTTTGCTTGACCATTTGCTGCAAAGGTTTAACGGTTTGTGCGAAATTGGGAACAAACCTTCGAACAAAATTGATAGTGCCCATAAATGACTGCATAGATTTTTTGTTGTGGGGCATGGCAATTTTGTTGATAACTTGCACTCTCTCTTGATTTATCGAAATTCCTTTTTTTGAAATGATGTGACCCAGGAGCTTACCCTCAAGAACGGCGAACACACTTTTCTTGGGGTTTAGATAAATACCATACTTCCTGTAGTAGTCAAAAATCTGCTTTAAATGATAAACATGGTCTTCTCTCTTTTTTGAGAAAACTGTCACATCATCTAGATAGACTACAACACAATGATGACCCAATCCTCAAAAGGAAATGTCCATTGCTCGCTGGAAAGTAGCTCCTGTGTTTATCAAGCCGAACGACATTCCTCGGTAGGAAAATGTTCCCCACTTTGTGTCGAAATTAATCTTAAGACGGTCTTCTTCTACCACTAATACTTAATTATAACCAGAGAAACCATCTAGAAGAGAGAAAAGTTCTGATCCTGATACCATCTGTAGAATTTGTTCCATTGAAGGAACGGGATAGTTATCTTTATCAAAGGCTCTATTCAAATTCCTAAAATCTCCACATAGTCTAATTTCTCTAGACTTCTTCCTTACGGGAACAAGATTAGCAACCCATTTCGAGTGTCGGACTTTGAAAATGATCTTGGCATCTAGTAATTTCTTCAACTCCTTCTGAATTAAAGGTTCGAGAGTCGGGTGCATTCTTCTTAACTGCTGTTGAAATGGCTTAACGCCTGCCTTCATTGGTATAACATGCTGAATGATACGAGTATCATATGTTTTTAGATCTTCATAAGTCCAAGAAAACACATCCTTATATTGCGAAACAACTTAATGAAGTTATCTCTTTCACCCGGTGAACAACATTTACCAAGATTGACATACCTTGGTTCAGCCACTGTGCCCAGATTTACCAATTCATGCTGCATAGAAGAGCTATGAGTTTTAACATTTGCTGGTTTCTTGAATTTTCTCTACAGATCGAATAAAATTTCAAGTGATCTCACTCCTTTGGGCATGAAATTTCCTTTGACTACGTCCTTGTTTTGCAGATTAGAATCATGCTTTTCTTCGTCTATAACAGCATCTTGGAACATGTTTTCATTTGTGAGGAAACTAATGATCTGATCATCATCATCGAACACCTTAAGATTTGTGATATTATCTAGAATAGAAGGCCTGAAAACCAATTCAATAGAACACTTATTATTGGTGGGCACCAATCTAGAAGCAGAAGTAGCCAATAAATCAGCTGCAACATTCTGCAATCTAGGAATAGATTTTATATTAAAATCTTCAAAGTGCGTAATTAAATCCCATACCTCAGACTGATAACCTTTCAAATGTGGTGAAAGACAATGAATTGTATCTCTCACCTGTCTGACGACTATTTCCAAGTCACCAAAGACTTTTGGGTATTTAATGTTCAAACCGATGGATTTCTTTAATCCGTGGACTAAAGATTCATATTCAGCAGTATTGTTAGTACAATCGAACTCTAATCTACAAGACAAGAAGTATTTGTTGTTTTCAGGATCAACTAGAATGCAACCAGCTCCAGAGCCTTCTTGACTTTTGGAACCATCAAAGTATAGAACCCAAAAAACATTCTTTGATCTAACTAAGTTAGTATCTTTACCATCTAAGTCAGTAACTAATCTAACTATGTTACAGTCAATATCATCAGTCCAAGAAAATTGAAGGAGATCAGACTATTCATCTGATTCATGACTAACAATCTCTGATTGATAATTACCCGGCTCAATCTCTAAGAAACAATTCCCCAAAACTAAAGATGAGAAAGCTACCGCTTCATTCTTTTCTTCCAATTGAGTTACAATTTGCTTCATGTGCGGTTCTCTTAGTATTTTAATATGATTTTTCCTATCCTGATATGGTAGCCACAAGTGAGACCTGTTGAAATATTGTAACTTCAAATAATATTATATTTGTACTTTATTATTCCAGAGATGTTTCATTCCTCCGTGAAGATCTTATTGTATATCCGGATATGTTTATTCCTCCGTCAGAATGTGGTAACTTGGTTTATTAGACTTCCCTAGTGGGGGTCGACCCTGTATGTGCTATGTGGGTCAAAGGGTTGTTAGACCACCCTAGTGGGGTCAGCCCAGTCAGTTTTAATGGGGTGTTTAACCCAGTGGTAAAGTTGGGGCCGACCTAGTTAATATAAGTACAAGTCGGAGATGTGTATAAATAGAGGAGGTGTGTTCCTCATTTGACACACTTCCATCACTCATAATGTAGTGCACTTGTGAGAGAGAGGTCTGCTATGGAGGAGGAGGAGCTCATGTATTTGGTTTACATCTTTGTATTTGTTGATCATCTATATTGAGGAAGCTTTGCTGGGTTTTCTACCCCATGAGGGTTTCCCAGGATAAATCTGTGTCTCTTGTATTTATGTTGTGCTTGTTGTTTCTTCAGTGATCCTGTATATGCTAATGTTGTGAAATGAAATGTAATGCTAATATTTTCTGTCTTAGCATATTGAATCTTAACATGGTATCAGAGCTAACCTGAAGGAAGGAAATGTATGGCACTTACGACACTTGCTTCACTTACGACAATTTGAAGGTTAGGGTTTTATATAGAAAAAATCAGTCACTGTGGAACTTTCGCTATAAATCCATTTTTGAAAAGGTTTAGGATCTGAAACCTTTATAGGTCGTATATAACATCCCCATGTATCATTTTTCCAAAGGAAACCCTCAGATTCGTTGTACTTTTTGAGTTATGATCAGTACAAGTTAGGGTTTCTCCCTCTTCCAAATATCAGTCATAATCAGGTGACCTAGGAAAAAAGGTCATAACTTGGGATGGGAAGTTCCAAATGAAATTTCATAAAATGTGACAGGTACTACATAGACTATACTATCACAAGAAATGTTTTCAGAGGCCGAAGGCCAGTGACACGTGGCATGCCGTACAAGTTCGCTCGCATTTTTTATCCCATAAACAGGTCACGTTGCGACACTTGGCATAACTCTCTCTCTCAGTGAATCCATTGAGGTCAGACCT
Organism: Larix kaempferi; assembly: GCA_027924585.1. NCBI lineage: Eukaryota > Viridiplantae > Streptophyta > Pinopsida > Pinales > Pinaceae > Larix > Larix kaempferi. Next base: position 724,755 of record BSBM01000969.1, on the reverse strand, counting down.
ATTGGGATGGAAAGATGACAGGTCAGGATACCGTAGAAAAAATTTTCAAACCCTGTGGATCGAAACGTTCGGAGTTACACTAGAAACAATCAGGTACATATTTCTATCAAAACAGAATTATTTTTGAGCACCTTCATTCATGGCTTCCGGAATTTAGGGTTTCGGAGAAAGTTGGAATTTTTGTGATCAGAGTCCATGGCTGAATACTCCTCATCAAAATATAAATTTAGAGATGAAGATCAGAATTTTTGGTTGGGCAAAAGAGTGGACTTGATCAAACCCTAGATCGAGATTTTGATCGGAAAGGTGGAAAATTAGGGCTTCTGCAAAAGTTGGGATTTTTGAAGTCTGTGACCACAGCTGAAAACTCCTCAGAAAAATAAGAGCTTAGATCTTTGGATCAAACCTTTTGATTAGGCAAAAGGGTGGGCTCCATCAAACCCTAGTTCGGGATCCTGTCCAGAAGACCCAAAAGTTTCAAAGGCAATCTTGAGGGGTCAAATTTTGGAGATTTCAAAATTGAAGTATGCAAGTTTGATCAGCTCAGCAAGACACATCTATCCATCCATTCAGAAGTGTGTGAGTCAAAGATTGAATTTTTAGGGTTTCTCTAACAAACCCTACTCGAGCTCCAGATCCAGTTTCAGGGGGAGTTGAGGCTAAGACCTTACATAAGAAGACTACAAAAATATCGACAGGTATGACTTAAGGATATACACGTATGTCTTGAAATCTGATTCTTGATTAAGTTCATAATATGTTTGTCTTCATAGGTTAGTACAATCTCGATTAATGTTAGAATTGTCTTATCACCCTAATAAAAGTATCAATGCATGTGAATGATAGAAGACATTCATTGATTAGGGTTATATTATTGTACTAATGCACTGTGGTGTTGTATGAGGTTGATGTTGTCTGCTAACAAGATACAGGTACATCACGAAAGACAAATCAAGTTCCATGACCATGATGTCATGAAGACAAAGACTCATCCATAATATTTGATCACATAGAAGTTCTACTTATAGGGTATGTATGACTTTGTTCTACTATGCTTAACCTATGAGATATGTAGGTTCTAGCACAGGATCTCTAAATCATTGAAGAGAACAAAGAAGATATTGTTTAGGTATGTTAGACATAACTAAGCAGGTATACTAATCTAGGTATGTTTTCCTATGTCAAGTTAGAATCCTACTTTGTGCTAGGATCTTAGTATACCCATGTATTGGATGATCATGACCATACATATTCAAGATTATTTAGAATTATAATGTTTTGATAATATTGAGATTATACTAATGAATGTATGTTTGTGTATGAGATCATGAGGATGACACTAATACACACTTGAGCATGCACAGTGGTACAGAATGAATAGAAGTTCAAAAGACATATAGAAGATCAAGCGGGAGGCAACCACACAAACATAAAAGATAAGTATTTGAGTTGTTATTTGAAATAGTAAATGATATTGCTTGTAATAGTTGTATGCATATTTGTATTCCTAGAATATATCATGCTGAGTGTAAACATTCATATAGCATTGAACAGTATACTACTAATATGCATATGATTGGTAAGTTGGACAAACATTCCATTGTTGCTTGTCTAGAATGAAACCTCTTTGTTGACATGCTGAGAGCTGTGCACACTCTCGATAGTATGTTCTGGTAGAGATGGAAGGCATCTAGATAGCCACTGTATGCATACATGATACGGAAAAGTGTTGTGCCAAAGTATTGGTCAAGATAGTAGCATAACTATGTAAATCATATCTGTATGCATAATAGGTTATCATGTCAACATGATTTGATGATTATGAAGTATTACTAATCATGTACTTAATTTTGATTTGTACGAAGGATCATGAAGAATGATGAACACCGAACACGTGATGGATGTTCAACAAGAAGATTTACAAATCAAACATAATATAGAAGGCTCATGGCTAGAAGATTCTCTTGGAAAGAGGAAGAGAATCATGACGAGATGTTTGCTCCAAGTGGCTAGATAAGACCATTATCTTAATGATGTAATTGAAGAAGAAGTGTGAATCAAGGATTCAATTGAAGAAAGCTCTGTTTGGTTACCAAGGATCGATAGTCATTTGATGAGCTTAATGATCACCATGAGTGATGTGGGTCTCAACCTTTGCTACAAGGTTGAATATGGTTTCTATAAACAGATGACATGGATGCAAGAAGGAACTCACCACAGATCTCGAATGATCTCAAGGCTCATATCAGTAGACCCATCTAAACGATGGTACAGATAGATATGTAGAAGATCATTCCATGCAGAGTGTGAATGATGTTCAGTCACAGAGGAAGAATTGACAGTTTCTTGACAAGCTTGGGCTTTACCAGAAGTAAAGTTGTTCCTAACCTTTACCTTAAGGTTATGGATCATACTATTATTGTATATAGATGATATCTTTCTGACAGGGAATGAGAAACACATCATGGAAAGCAAGAAGAAGCTAGCTACAGAGTTCAAGATGAATGATCTCAGATTGATGCATTACCTCCTAGGTCTAGAAGCATGAAAAAGGCTCAAAAGGAATCTTTCTCAACCAAGAAATGTATGCAGTGAAAATCTTGAGAAGAATTGATTTGTTTGAATGTACAACCATGGCCACCCTCATGGCTTCCGACTTGAAGCTGTTAGCTAATGACTCATCAGAGTTAGTGGATGTGACTCTATGCAGATAGAGTATTGGTTCATTGATGTATCTGACGAATACTAGGTCATATATATACCTTACTGTGAACACCTTGAGTTAGTATCTAGTGGAAACTATATGTGTTCACCTAATAGCTGCAAAGCATGTGATGAGGTACCTAAAGGGTACGTTAGACTTTGGTTCTTGGAGATCATGACTTTAGATTACATGTCCACACAGATGTTGATTGAGCAGGAAGTGTATCAGACAGGAAGATCACATTGGAAGATGTTATGAGATCTTCCATGATCTCATGGCTTAGAAGGAAGTAGTCTAGTGTGGCTCTCAGCATAGCTGAAGCAGAATATATATATAGTTGCTTTCTTTGCTAGTTGTGAAGTGGTACGACTGTTTGACTTAGAGGTGGATTCCACTGTGATTCTATGTGACAAACAGAGTTGTATCAAGATGGAAAAGAATCCAGTGTTCCATGATAAGTCAAAACACATAGAGATCTATATATGAGATATGGTGCAAAAAGGAATTATAAAGATCGAATTTGTAGGCACTAGTGAACAAGTTACCGATGTACTAACCAAACCTCTACCTCTAGTGAACAAGTTACCGATGTACTAACCAAACCTATACCTCAAGAGAACAAGTTATCGATATACTAACCAAACCTCTACCTCAAGTAAAGTTTGAGTACTTCCGAGACAAGCTTGGTATAGTTCAGAAGGACCCTCCTCGAAAGGGGGAGTGGTGTGGTCACTTATGTTGAGATTTCCTGCATCGACAGTGAGGTCGATGATGTGGATACCTATATTGGTGATGCCAACAGAGAGGTTGGTGGATGGTCCTTAGATAGAGTCTAAGTTGACAAGGGGATTGCATCATCCTTGAACACATGTTCTAAAAGGATCCATAGACATATGTTTCCGAGAAAGAAGAGTGGGATTGCATCATCCTTGAACACATGTTCTAAAAGGATCCGTAGACATATTTCTATGAGAAAGAAGAGGGGGATTGCATCATCCTTGAACACATGTTCTAAAAGGATCCGTAGACATATGTCTCTGAGAAAGAAGAGGGATTGCATCATCCTTGAACACATGTTCTAAAAATATCCGTAGACATATGTCTTCGAGAATGAAGTCCTTGGAGGACAGGTGGGGATTGTATCGTCCCCGGACTTCGGTCCCTTGAATTGATCCGTAGACAGTTGTCTCCGAGTGAAGTCCTGAGTGGACAGGTGGGGATTGTATCGTCCCCAGAATTCGGTCCCTTGAATTGATCCGTAGACAGTTGTCTCTGAGAATGAAGTCCTGAGTGGACAGGTGGGGATTGTATCGTCCCCGGACTTCGGTCCCTTGAATTGATCCGTAGACAGTTGTCTCCGAGAATGAAGTCCTGAGTGGACAGGTGGGGATTGTATCATCCCGGGACTTCGGTCCCTTGAATTGATCCGTAGACATGATGTCTCCGAGAATGAAGTCCCTAGTGGACATGATGGGATTGGATCGTCCCTGGATTTATGGTCCCTTGAATTGAGCCCTAGACATGATGTCTCCGAGAATGTGATTGGATCATCCCTGGATTTATGGTCCCTTGAATTGAGCCATAGACAGAGGTCTCCGAGAATTGAATGATAGGACTGGATCATCCCTGGACCTCGGTTCAAAAGGTACATGATTGGGATTGCATCGTCCCTAGACATGAGACTTGTCTTAAAGTGATAAGGATTGATCATCCTGGAACTTGATCTGGATTGTATCATCCATGGACCTATGTCCTAAAGAGAGCAGGATTGATCATCCTGTAATATGATCATGTGTGTTGCAGGTTATGCTGCTATTATGTATACTTGTATTGTTGAGGATATTGATGAGACTTGTATTGTTGAGGATACTTGTATTGATATATTGATACTTGTATTGATGAGGATACTTGTATTGATGTATTGATACTTGTATTGATGATGTGTATACTTGTATTGGTGTGGATACTTGTATTGGTGAGGATACTTGTATTGATGTGTATACTTGTATTGGTGTGGATACTAATATTGATGATCTAGATGATGATGTTGCTGATTATGTTGATCTAGATGACGATGCTCCTGATCATGATGATCTAGATGACAATGTTGTTGATCGTGATGATCTAGATGACGATGCTGTTGATTGTGTTGATCTAGATGACGATGCTGATGATCGTGTGATGACGATACTGATGATCGTGTGATGACGATGCTGATGATCGTGTGATTACAATACTGATGATAGTGTGATGACGATGCTGATGATCGTGTGGATTCAGATGTTGATGTTGATATAGCTGTTCGAGTGCTACAGAAGATAAAGACTCAGTACTGAAGATGTTGATGTTCTAGTAACTGCTTGAGTTACTGTTGATGTTGAGAAAGCTTCCAATGATTTATAAATGTATCATGTATGATGTTGATGACTCCTTGCTCATACAGATGTTGTTATAATATCCTTCTCATTAAGGGGGAGTGTTGAAATATTGTAACTTCAAAGAATATTATATTTGTACTTTATTATTCCGGAGATGTTTCATTCCTCAGTGAAGATCTTATTGTATGTCCGGAGATGTTTATTCCTCCGTTGGAATGTGGTAACTTGGGTTATTAGACTTCCCTAGTGGGGGTCCGCCCTGTATGTGTTATGTGGGTCAAAGGGTTGTTAGACCACCCTAGTGGGGTCGGCCCAGTCAGTTGTAATGGGGTGTTTAACCCAGTGGTAAAGTTGGGGCCGACCTAGTTAATATAAAGTACAAGTCAGAGATGTGTATAAATAGAGGAGGTGTGTTTCTCATTTGACACACTTCCATCACTCGGAATGTAGCGCACTTGTGAGAGAGAGGTCTGCTATGGAGGAGGATGAGATCATGTATTTGGTTTACATATTTGTATTTGCTGATCATCTATATTGAGGAAGCTTTGCTGGGTTTTCTACCCCATGAGGGTTTCCCAGGATAAATCTGTGTCTCTTGTATTTGTGATGTGCTTGTTGTTTCTTCAGTGATACTGTATATGATAATGTTGTGAAATGAAATGTAATGTTGATATTTTCTGTCTTAGCATATTGAATCTTAACAAGACCAGTCTGTTGCGAAATAAACATCTAGTTTCATAGACCAGTCCCTGCTCAAGATCAAACCATAAGCTTCAGGAATATCAACTACCATTATATCAATAAACTTACACACTCTAGGATCTGCTGACAACCTAATAAGCACATCTTTCATTTCCCCAATGACTTTAACAGCAGTTCTATCTAGCTGAATAATCTAAGTTGGGGATGGAATTGGTTTCCCATTAATCCTTTTGCAAATTGATAGTGGCATGAAATTCGAGGAAGCTCCAGAATCTACCAAACAGTTATGCACATTGTGATTGAAAATTTCAAAAGTTAAAAGAAAAGGCAATGTTTGGGATTTAGACTTCCCGCCAATACTAACTTCATTTATTTCAGGATCTTCCTGAGTGCTTGCTAACAGAGTGCTAGAATAAGGTTCAAGAGCTTGTAACAGCTTCTTTTGTTGCTAAGGAAAACTACACATATCAAATATGGAAATGTTTGCTTCGGCTTTCTTTATGTCTTCAATTATATCATATCCCATATCACATTCCCTTACAACTTTTGGTTGATTGTTTGTTTTGCTCGAAGTCACTTTTGGTTGCTGAGTTATTTCCATGTTTAGTTGTTTGGTAGGTATTTGGTTAGCTTTGGGCTCTGGTGGAATAATAGTAATGTGCCTTTTGGGTATCTCCTTGGAAACTTTAGGCTTGGGAGCAGTCTGAGTTGGATCAGCGATTGGAACCTTGCTGCGAGTGTTAATATTCACAGCCAAAACTTGACCTTCTTCAGGGTCATCTTCAATTAATTCGGTTAAAGGTACCCAGTCCAATAATACCATAGTAATGTTTGGAGCAGGCTCTTCTGTCTCCAAGGTTTTTTCTTCCTGAGGATCTTCTAGATCTGGTATTTGTGCATCCATCATTTGGTTCATTACCAAGCTCATTGAATTTATCCATTGTGGGCATCATTTTTCAGAGTGTGGTTCTTGATGAAAAGTGCAAAAATGTTCCATTCCTACTTCATTTAAATTCAAAACAGGAGAGTTGTTCGTAGGTGGATGAGGCTGATCATTTTCTTCTCTTTTCTTGTAGAAAGGTTTACAAGGATTCCTAGATGTGCTAGCTGCCTTATCCTTTTCAAGATCTACAATTTTATTGGATAATTTTTGTATCATTTTAACTATATTTTCCATATCTGCTAATGGTTCTTCTTTATTTCTAGTTAGCAATAGGGTTTTTTTGGTAGTTGTTGGCTTTGCTTCCACATCTACAGAATGCTTAGCAATGATGTCTGCTTCTTCTTCTACCTTCCTAGATTCTTTGAAATTTTCTATTAAAGTAGTTTTCTTAGTTCTTTTGACAAACATTGTTATTGGAGGATCAAGTGTTGGCAATATGGAATATGGTTGTCATTGATGTCAAAAGGAGTTCAGTGATGACAAAGGAATAACCAAGGACATGATGGCAAGAGTGAACTCAGTAAAAGTCAAAGGATGGCATGTATGATGATGTGGCATGGTTGGTAGTGATGACATGGCATGTATGGTGATGTGGCATGTGTGATGAGGCCGAAAAAATACATGATGGTGTTCTGGAGTTACCAAGAATTCATTATAGCAATCTGACATCATTTTGGAAAAATATGGCAATTTGGTGAAAAACAAGAAAACGACTAAGTATTGGAAATTATAGCATGCCATAATTTATAGGAGAATATAAATTCCCACACCATAGGGAGGTATTGTAGATTGTTGTTTTTCCTACCTGACCATGTCTTCATTTTGTCCATAGCGTGCCTGAGGGAGAAGTTATGGACCTGCCAAAACAGGGGTTTAGCAAGCAAAAATGACTAAATCACCTCAGAAAGATGCCCGCCCTAATTTATGGGTTAGAGTGAATTCCTGCAGCACATGGGGGTCTTGTAGTATGTTTGATTGTCTATCTAACCATGGACTTAGTTCTTTTTGAACATATCTGGAGACAAAGTTATGGATCTACCAAAAGGGGTCTCAGAATAAGTTTTGGAGGAAGCCCTAAAATTGACTAAGTGTAAAATTCACAAGGTTGAAAAGGCATTTTGAAATGCCTACCCAAGTCTATATGAGTGATGATAAATTCATCAGAAATTATAGAACATGTTTATTGATGAACTGGCTATCCAGCCAAGGAGACAGTTTTCCTATGGGTGTTCACACGTGTGAAATATGAGTCTGCCAAAATGCCTCCTGGCACAGTAATGACTAGGGTTTGACAATTTTGTCTAAGTGTTGAAATTAAACAAGTTGGAAGGATATTTTCAAATGCCTGCCAAAGAGTGTGTGTGTGTTAGTAAAATCCAAATATGGCATGATCATGTTCTTTGATGAACTGGTTATTCAACCATGAGATCAGATCCTCTCCTAGTGTTCACACGTGCAAGTTATTAACTTGCCAAAACCAAGAAAAATGTTGAGTTTGCATGTTGTTAAGAATAATAATATAAAGAATTAAGTGATATGTTATAAAACATATGAAGTGATCGATGGCTTAGAATCCCTTGCTAAGTTTCACAACTATGAAGTCAACGAAGTTTTATGACAAGTAATACTTTATTAAGTTGCATGTTGTTAAGAATAAATATAAGAATTAAGTGATATGTTATAAAACATAAAGAGGCACATCTTGTGAAAAGTCATAATGTTTTATAAAAGATAAGGATGTGATGTTAGTTAAATTCTTAATGAAGAGACACGGCCTTCAAATTTTGGAGAGGTTTTCTATATGTTAAACATATCATTAACATATATGTTAAAGCATGTGAGAGTAAAGAAATATTTAACCTTTTTTTGGAGTAAAAAGTTAAATAAAAAGGATGTAAGAGATGTAAATTGAAAATTAAAAAAAGGAGAAAAATTGTTGGAAAGAAATAAAGAAATATTTAACCTTTTGTTGGAGTAAAAAGTTAAATAAAAATATATAAGAGATGTAAATTGAAAATTAAAAAAGGGGAAAACTTGTTGCTAGAAAGAAATAAGTATTTAACCTTTTTGTTGGAGTAAAAAGTTAAATAAAAAGATATAAGAGATAAAAATTGAAAATTAAAAAAAAGGGGAAAACTTGTTGGTCAAAAGAAATAAAGAAATATTTAACCTTTTTGTTGGAGTAAATGGTTAAATAAAAAGATATAATTAAAAAGTGATTTTAAATGAAGAGTTGTGTTTTTAAAAGGGTCACATTGTTTTGAAGAGTTGTGTTATTTCCAAAGAATATACATGACTATTGGAGAGGTATATATATTGAGAAAACAAAGTCATTCGAAGTGTGTGTCTCTTTTGTGGATGGATAATGAATATTTTAAGAAGCATGAAGATGGCTCTGTAGTCGAGTTTGTTGAAGAAGACAGAAATAATGAAGATCCAATATTAAAGAGGGTCTCTATGGTTAAACAATGATTCTGATTTGAAGCAGTATAAAGATCAGAAAAACTGTGTTTGGGGAATGATGAAGATCTGAAGCAGAGCAAGAGTAAAACAGAAGACAGAGACTAGCAAGAAACCAGTGAAGAATTTTGTAGAAGCTACAGTAAGAAGAGGCAGAGACCAGGGAGTGCACAGTCAAGCAGAAGAAGAGAGCAGAATAAAATACAGAGACCAGCAAAGTAAAAATACAGGGAAGATCCTTATAGTAGCAAGGCATATACCAAGTCAAGATAGAAAGAGACAGAAGTTGAAGAAGACCAGAGAAGTATTAATAATATCAAGCAAGGGAGGTAGGGTGGTGCTAGGGTAAGCTACATGCCTGCAAGGGGGGTCTTGGCCTCCTTCTAGTAGTGGCTAGAAAATCAAGGTATTGGTGTATCCTTGTCTATAGGTGCAGGAAAAAACTAGGGTGTGGGTGCATCCTTTAGTGGTGGCTGAGAAAACTTGGGGATTAGTGTCTCCAGCAAGTTGTGGCTTGCAAAACTTATTGTAAACATAATTTTGCAGTATAGAAAGTGTTGGTGGTTTATCCAATTGGGGTTCCACGATAAATTCTGTGTTTTGTGTATATTGTTGATTCCATGTTTTGATTAAAGTTTAATAAGTGGTTAAAAGGTAAAAAGTTAACAATACTGATTCACCCCCCCTAGTATTGACCAATATTCCATCATCAAGTGTTGTAGTATAATACTCAACTAAGGATTCTTCAGATGGTCTAGCTACTGCACTAAAGTTATTTAATAATGTGGTGAATCTTCAGTTGAATTCTTGAACCTTTTATTTCTTTTCCATTCTCATGGACAATAACTCTTTCATGAGTGTAGCCACTATTTTCTGATTTCCATATTTTTTTAAAAAACATTTTTCAAATTCTTCCCAATTTGATATTGAACTAGCCTGCAAGCTAAAATACCAGAAAGAAACCTTAGGTTCGAAAGTGTATGAAAAAATCCTACAGACTACATCCTCATGCTGCACAGTCAAAAGGCTCAGAGCTAAATAAAAGATTTTAAGGTGATCCTCAGCAGAGATACCTTTCCCAGGGTCATACTTAGGCAAAAATTTCTCAGGATTCTTAGGTAGGTTATGAAATGGTCCAGCCAAATTTAGTCCTCCTCTTGCTCTCCATGTAGGTACAACCATGGCTCCACGTGGAGAATTAGGTGGAGAATCGTGAGGAGTATGAGGTGGATAATTCTTTGGAGTATGAGGTTCTTCAAGATCTAGAGGATTTTCAAGTTCAATTTCTCCAATAGGTTCAGTGATTTCTTCCAACGATATATCTACTAATTCTTCAAAGTTCTGAAGAAGAATGGAATCATGTGTGTACTGTCTTTCCCTTCTATGAGCTCTTCTTCTAGGGATAAAGGGAATTGCATTCCAACCGCCAAGCTACTTAACATAAGCATGGGTATGTCTTCTTAAGTCTGCTACTTCAACAAAAGGTACATCATAAAGTGTTTCTTGCTGTTCATATTCAGAGTTAGGATCTTCTTGATTTGTGACTTCAAGATCTAAATTGCTCGGGATTACTATTTCAAGCGGGTTTCCAATAGGATCTCCTCTTAAATAAGAGTCTCCTTTATCAGCCATGCACTGGTGGCCCTCCTTCTAGTGCCAAAAACTGTTGATGCCTCATAAATCATAGCATCAATCAGCAAGGGATTCTCTCCGGTGAGCAAGCCCAATTAGATCACTCACCGTTTGGTGTGGGGAATCCATCCGGTTAACGGTTCTGGCTACCATGTAAGATTTAAAGATTTGTATTCTTTACACCAGTTTCAGCTCGATCCACCATTTATGTATTTTATTTTTAAAGATGATATGCAAGTTCCCTAAGCTAAATGCGGGTAATTAATCTAAAACTGTATAAGCAAATTTAATCTATCCTTGCAAAGAGAAAACTGTAAAGATGAGTAATAAAATGAAAGAAACACCTACCAGTCAGACAGATCACTATTTAATCATAAAGATGCAGTTCCAACAGAAGATAAAAGATATTAAAGATAGCGTTAATTCAATCAACACATTCCATTACTCATTTGAGATAAACATCTTTCAACAGAAAATTTTAAGAACATTCATCACATAGAAGCAATTCATAATAGCAAGGAATGATCTCACAGTAATATGTAGATGACACAGGAATAATCCAACAAACATTTAACAAATTCTTCAGGCAAAAACGCAGTCTCCCAGGATTTCATTAGGAAAAATCGAATTCCTTATACATGTAGTAAAGTAGTTCACGTACAAGACAGAAAATGTCTTTCACCTGCCAAAAGTCCTTTCTCTATCTTCTATTCATCTATATATAGCTTTACAAAATGCTCCTAGAGATGCCAAGTGTACCCTAGTCTTAGGAATATTTTATTTGTCATTTAGTGCCTAATTCGAAAATTGGAATAATTCGTGGAGCCCTTTTACACAAAAGACAAACACAGAATAGCTGTCTATTGACATGTTTTTTTACAATGAACCAATTAAGTCCTAGATGGCCTGACTGCTTCATTTGGTCGCTCCACTGCTGCTGGTTTGTTCTCTCTAGAAGGCTCATTTTCTCTTGTTGCTTTGTCCACTTCTTCAATATAATTAGTCCATTGGCTGATTTCTCTCAGGATGGTCTTTCCTCGTGATGAGATTGTCACCTTCTGTGCTATCTTGTGCTTGCGCAAATCTGATTTGACCCCTACGGCTCCTGCTATAGCCTCCTGCATAGTATTTTCCAGGAGAAAGATATGAACAGCAGTCTGCTCAATAAATTGATGGATGTATTCTAGGGTTATGGCCTCAATCTTCTTTAGATAATCCAATTCTGCGTCCATATTCCCTTGCAATTCTGCCAAGTGTTTTTCTCTCTTAGGGAACTCATAAATAATCTGGGGTAGAGCCATGTGACACTTCCCGTTGGATTCCTTGATCTTTAAGTAGATAGTGTGTCATTTTTTAATGGTATTTTGGATCTCAACACTTAATCTACCGCCGCAATCCCCACAAAACTCGAGAACTCCGGTATCCATGTCGAATTCCTCAACTGTTGTAGCCTGTAGGTTTAAGGGAAAACTAGACTTGCCTATCTTCCATTCAAATTGTTGCTTAATTTCTACCACATTCTACGCATACTTGTCTTTTATTCTAAGCGCCTCAACCTCAATGGATGTCATCTTTGTTATCATCTCTTTCATGCTGCAGACTACTTCTGAGGTCAGCACTAGCAATTGATGAGTTTTCTTTTGTAGATCACAGGCTCGGCTATAGAATGAGGCCAAATATTCTTTCTTTTCACTTGCTTCCTTGAGTTGTTCCAACATCCTAGCCTTTTCCTATGTTATCCTTTCAAACTCTGATATGCAAACCTTCAAGTTCTTTTGCTCATCTTCTGAAATTGCTAGTTTCATTTCTAGTGAATTCTTTTCATTTTCGAGCTACAAGACTTTTGAAGTTGTTTATATCTTCTCTTCTGCAAGCTCCTTATACTTCCTTTTTAATTCGTTGCTCTCTAGCACCTCCTTCTTCCCATCAGCTTTTATCTTGAAGCATAGCTCTCTGTATTTCTTAACATCTGCAATTAGACAATCGATATTGGCTTTACTTTCCTGGGTTGAAGCTAGAGATCATCTTGTCGTGAATGCAGGATCGATGTCGGTGCCTTGGACAAGTGTGGTTTTTGATATTATGAGCTTGTATATGTCCTATCCAATCTCCATTTTCTTTACTGATTTTCCAATGATAGCCTTCTTCTGTTCGTGAAAATAAACGAAATCCAGGTTGGCCACTTGGCGCTGCTTTTTGGGGTTGTATGGGGTTAGTGCCAACTCTTCAGTAGAGACAACTCCTTCATCAACAATCCCTGGTTGGTTTAACTTTGGTATATCTAAGTCCATGGTCTTCTTTCTTCTTCTTCTTGCTGCAATTTGGTAGCTTTCTCTTGTAGTATCCTATATTCCTCTTCTTTCAGGGATTTTGCCTCTTGCTCCCTTTGGACTCTAGCAGCTTCCTCATCTTGCTGCTGTTTGATTCTCGCAGCTTCCTCCTCTTGCTTCTTTTGTATTCTAGCAGCTTCCTCCTCTTGCTGCTTTCTGACTTCCTACTCTTTTCAGAGCCTTTCTTCTTCTTCTTTTTCCATTCCTTTTGAATCCTCTGATTGAGACACTACTACCTCTTGCTCCTTCTGGATTAGGCTGACAGGCTTGGGAGTGGAACCTTTTTTGGTTTTCTTTCGGTAGCGTTTCCCTAATTCTGTTAAGTTCCTGGCGCTTTGGAAAAATTCCTCATCTTGGTCCATCAGATGGGTGTACTCGTAAGAAGTTTTAACATCAAGGCAATGCTTAGCAACCTTGCCACAAGGATCATGCCTCCTAAAAGGCCTTATGCCGAAATGAAAATTTTCCAATCCCTGAGCATAGTTTTCTCCTTATTTTTCCCTCAAGAGGTTGTATGTGCTGATGGTGAAGGGCATTGGTGGATATATACCTTTCTTCCTCTCTGTGAGGATCCTGCTGATTCCCCTAGTGCCGAAGAGTTGCTTTAAGGCTTCCTTGTGCACCAAAAAATCTGTAACATACTTGGGAAACAAAAAGGGATCTTGGGATCCCCCACTCATTCAAATATAAGTGCCTTTGAGGGAGTAGTAGTAATCTCCAAACTCTTCAATGATGGGCATGGCATTCTCAGACATGCAATTTGGCTCTTCTACAAAAATAAGTTGATACAGGGGCATGATGAATTTCTCACAAAACTGCTTAGTGGTTTGCATATTTTCTTGCCCATGTGGGTTGGTAAGCCACAAAGAGAGGAGTCTCCTTTCTATTCCATGTGCAACCCAAGTCTGGGAAGGTGTGCTTGCTTAACAGGAAATCTATTAAACAAGAAGACATGAAGAAATCTCATTTCTTCTGAGTCAGTTTTCCTTGAGCAGCGGTTAGCTGCAAGACCAAAATTTTTGAAATTATATCAGCCCAATTGAAAATGGTACCGGGCATTGCCACATGGACTATTACTGGCACCCATCCAAGCTTGAAAATATTTCCATTTGGCATGCCGAAAACCCGACTCAGCATTAAGACAATGAGTCTGTAGGGAGTTTTTAGAAGGTTACTTTCATATTCATTATTGTGCCTTTGTCTGATTTGCCTGTCACTTATCATCATTTTCCTGGAAGACTCCAGAGGGTCCACAGTTTGCTTTGCTATCCAATCATTATCCAACCAAGCTCTTTCCTGGGGAAACTTGTAAGTAGCTATGATATGTTCGGGTGCGAAAGATGCTATATTCATCCCATTATTGTCATTAATGAACCTTGTATCAGTCCTAACATGAGGGATTATCCAACCGATGACCTCAGAGCATGGGAATAATTCAGGGTGGGTTGCTGCCCTATGGAAGCAGGACTTCTTGATGTTCGAATATACCATAGTTTCTTCTAGGGGAGCTTGAGGGTAATTTTGATCTCTTATAAACCTATATAAGTCACCCCACTAAAATTATGGAGCAAATCTTCCTGGGGATACTCCAGTGGTAGCTTGCATATCACTGAATATGGTTTCAAATGAAGTATCTAGCAATATTTCCACGTCCGAATCCAATTCCACAAGCCCAGCTTTCTTCCAGGCATACTTTCTCTGCATGTCAAACTTGTGATGATGGGGTAGCACAAATGAGGAGTTTGACACACTTATAAGCAATCATTTTAGCACAATACATCTTATGATTTATATTATTAGGCAGAGACTGGGCATACAACAGTATTGGATTTTGAATAAAAATGACTTCCCATAGATAAGGGTAATGAGGACGAATTTCAAACCAGATACACCACGCACTAGCTCATAATGTAATTCATATAAAAAACAAGCACTATTAGCCATTATTTGATCATGTTTGATAGAAAAAAATTATTTTGTTCTAAACTTTCGAAAAGAAAAACATAGTTATGCAAAGCGCTATTGGTGTTTATGGCTCAAACGCAATGGCCTTATCATTTTCTGTGCATGCTTCATCTCCATAATGGTGAGTGCAGTTTTGGCGTTTTTAGTTACTAGCAAATGTTTGCTACAGACTAGAGTGTGGACTGTATAGTTAGTACGAAAATCGCGGCTCCAAAACCGTGATGGGGATTTCCCAGGATTGGCTTTTACCAAAAGGACTGTTGTGGGAGGAGAAACTAAAATAACGAGAAAGCAATAGTTGAAATGGATGAGACGTATATGCGAGGAAGGTGGGTTTCACGGGTTGTGGTTCGAATGGAGAAAGCGTGGCTTCATGCTCTTGTTAGCTTGAAGGGGAGTTTTCCATTCGGCATGCATGGTTTCCTTATGATATACTAACGGAAAAAACGGATGTCTAATTGTTTTTAACGGGGATTAGAGCTTCAAACGGGGTTATTTTGAATAAAACCAAAAGGAAGGAGACATAACACCTACCTGTTAACCTCGGAGTAGCTTCCGGTGATTAGCATGCATTCCTAGGCGAGTGACAGTTCCAACAACTCTTCAATGGTGAATGGCAAGATCTGCTCTCCTTTGGTAATAATAAAATGACCCAAAATCCCGTTTGGAGCATATATATAGGGAGAGTATTAAATTCACATGGATGGTAGATTGGCAAATTGATGAGCACGGGGCTCAATGCGATGGGCACTTAACTCCACAAGGGGTGATATTAAATGACTCACCAACTTCATACTCGCACACACACCCAAAAATGAGTTGCGCTATGGCGGCGAACGCACTGTTAACTTTTGCACAATGGCCGACAACTTTATGCTTAAACCCTATGATCGTAAGATGCGCCTTCGGATTGGGGCTTGATCGGTTTTTTTAAGGTTGGAAGCGTCGCAACGAGCGGCGACTTAAGCCCTAACTCAGCGACCAAAATGCTGCGACGAAGGAGCGAGGTGTATTCTGTGGGTGGCAACTTTATGCTTAGGATTTGCGCAATGCCGAGTGACTTAACTTTAGAGTCTGCATTGATTGGCACAAATTTTAACATTAAGGATTGCGCGAAGGGGCAGTGATTTCAAGGGTAAGATCTACACCGATGGCAAAGTTAAGGATAGGATTCGCACAAATGGTGGCAAAGATAAGGGTAAGATTTGCGCCAATGGCATGAAGTTAATCGTTAAGACCGTGCTTTTAAAAGATAGAAAAGTTTGCCTTAGCCAAAATGATCAAAAAATTTGAAAAAAAGATCAAAAAAGTTGGAAGAAAGTGCAAAGGGAAAACTTGCTAAGTTTGAACTAAATAAGTTCCAAAAAATCAAAAGGAGGGGCCCCAATATTTACAAAATTTTGGGGGGATGTTGCAGCAACAACACAACCTAAACATTACCCATCCAGTGGTAGTGGTTGGTCTTCTGATAATGATTGTTTAAATGGTCAAGTGTAGTATTCCCACTAGGTTTGGATATTAGGTAAAAGTGGTGTAAATAAAGTTTTCGAGGGCTTCAAACATGGCCTTTAGACCAAGGTTAAGAACATTGTGATAGATATGTGTGTCACTAAAAGAGGGTTTTTAACCGATTGGTTGGCTAGGGTTTAGGGTCCATGAAGTTTCAATCCCTCTTCTTTAGCCTTATCAAGTACAGAAGCTCTCCTACTCAAACAAAAAGTATTATTTTTAAAAGATTCAACATGTTTTTATGCTCTCCTAGCTATAGCGACGACTTTATGTAAAGAATTAGTTCCAAATAGTCTCACCTTCATTTTGATTTCTAAACATTGGTTTGATATGTAGATTCTATGTACTAGGTTAGGTGGTTGTGCAGTCTTGACCTTTAAGTGGATTCTTCAATCGACATATCCTTCTGTAGCATGCACATAAGATGAACTTGTAGGGTTTGTTATAGATTCAAATGGCTCTTTTGGTTATTGCATTCATGAGGTTGCTTAAATATCCTCTAGGATGTGTGTTGATCATAGTTACAAAATTTGGCTCAACAAAAGACTCCACTGGATTGGCCAAAAGGAAAAAGATTGGATTGCATGTTCAAATCTAGATTTAGATCTATAAATAGGTTTGTTGATTAGTTATCTGAAATAAAATGTTGAAAATGAGAGGGTGGAAAGTTGGAAACCTTGTTTTCCACAAAAGGAGAGAGAAACCATAACTTAAAGCCCAGGTTACCTTTATGTAGTACTCAGGCCATTCTTCCATGAAAGTGACATTTTCAATCATTGAAATATATACATAAAAACCAATGAGTAAAACATTCTTAGAAAATTATGAGCTTACAAACAAATTAGCTCATTTACATAGAGTTTACTCGGATAATAAATTTGTATTCAGGTACATGACAACATTCATCCTTAGTATGCCTATGCTTCTTGTAATGTTCATAAGCCCTATGAGGATGGTTTCTTCTACTTCTCTTTGCTAAGGACCTTCTTTTGTGGAGCACATATAGCTGATCCATATGCTTCTTCTTAGCTTCCAAAAGTTACAGGTACATGGATTTTGTACAAGTTTCATGAAGAGTTTGAATGTCAAATAGAGAAAACTCCTTTCAAATAGAACTATGCAGCCCTATCTCTTTCCTCTATAGAAATATGCAACAAAATATCTTTACTTCAGGAGTTTAGGGGCATAATCATCAACTTCCTGCCATAGTCTTTGCCTAAGGTATTGCCACTAGATTCCCACTTATGTTCATACCCTGTACAGTAGATTTTATTTTGCAATATTTGCTCAAACTCTACTGAGTTGAGGATGAGACATCTTTCTTGTTGACTGTGTTACTGGAAAAAGCTTTCCCACCACAATAGGGCATGGCTTGTCATCTTTAATTGGGTAAATGAGAATTTCTGTGGGTTACCCTTGGCATCAAAAGTAAATTTCTAATCACCAAAGCTATTTGTCAGGCTTGTGCTGAAAGGGCTGTTTTTCTAGCCAGCCTCAACATTAAATAGACCTTATTCAAAAGAGGATTTTGTTAACAATGATACTAGAGTAATTGGGGTAAATGACAGCATTCATTCTTAGTATGGCCATACTTGTAATGTTCACAAGCCCTATGAGGATGATTTCCTCCTCACTGTTTCTCCTTAAGAAATTATTTCCTTCCCTCTATTAGGTCAATTACTTCTAATATGTCCTTTGAGCAATGAACGTGCCTCTTAATGTAAGGAAAGAAAGTTGGTATTTACAAAAATTTTCTTTGTCTTTAATATCTTTTAGAATAGTTTTTTCTTTGTTGTTCTGTATTTTCTGCATGTTGAAAATTGCTTTCTTGCTTTTGTTGACCAAATAAAATACACCTTTATTCTAGTTCAAACTTCCTTTATAATCCTAGACCACAATTTTCACATCGACTTGCTAATATGCTTGTAGATTTACTTCCTCCTCAACATGCTTATGTATTCTTCTCCAACAACTTGCTGCAACCTTATCCTTAAAGATAGGATCTTCTCAAAGTAATCAAACTTTCTACTGGGTGATCTTTAGCAACAGAAGACTACTGTCCACATTGTATTTGCATGCCATCATGACATAGGGAAATAAATTTAGACCTTTAAAAACTATTTTTCATTTTCAATTGAATACCCTAAATGAATTGCAGGTACATTCTATGATATATCGATCTTCCTTTTCTGCCTTTTATGCTTGGAAAAAACAATAATGGATTTGGTGAATGAAATGGAGTTAATTACATCATTTTTTTTCTCTTGTTAGAACAACAAATGAGCTCTCGTTAAGGCTGGATATGACTAGTATTCCATAACAACTATCATCATACCCTTTGGCTATACTTATTTGTTTGGTCACAAGGTGAATGATCAAAAGTGAAACAGTCCAGATAGTATCTACCAAGATATCAATCTACAACACTGTATAGAGATCTAGAAAATCAACTTAAACTCCAAGTTCACCCTTATTTGCAACCTGCTGTTAACCCCATGCACAACCTCTGTCACTGCTTTCCCAGGTTATCAACATTTACATGCTAGGATGGTATCCTTTTGGATGGCTGTGTGCCTTTGAGTTGATGAAATATCAATGTAATTACAATTTTTTGTATCCCAATGATAGCAAAGAAGAAACCATATATTATGCCTTACTCTACTAAATACTTTGACAAATAAAATTCTGATTTACAACGTGGCACAATTCCTCTATGTATTCTCTTCCTAAAGGCAAACAACACTTAAAAACTTCCACCAACACTCACCTGGGCAGTTTGATGTCAAATTTTAGGTAATTAGATAGTGGTCGCCAATGCCAAGCACTGACTATTAATGATGCTTATCATAGCTGCTGAGCAATCATACAATGATCCTTATGTTTGTCACACTTTCACATATAAGAAACATCACTATAATATTCCTCTTTAGCAAATTTTAGCAATAACCAATGGCCCACAAACCTGTTTGAAAAGGAACATTGGCATGTTACTTAAGCATAGTCAACTAGTCAACCCTTGTTTTAGCCTTATCTTCATGCTAGAAGAGGATTGAAACCTATTTGCAAAGAATCATTGGCATGCTAGTTAAGCATAGTCAGCTAGTCAACCCTTGTTTTACCCTGATCTTCATGCTAGAAGGGGATTGGGTCGACTCCAATCTTGTATTAAAAAATTAGAAAAGTGCAATAAAGAATTTAAGGCATTTCCAATTTCCTTTCATGCTAAGATGACTAGTTACAGTGATCTTTATGTTTGTCACACTCTCACATATATGAAACTCACTATAATATTCCTCTTTAGCAAATTTGGGGAATAGCTAATGGCCTATGAACCTGTTTGCAAAGGATCATTGGCATTTTATTTAAGCATAGTCAACTAGTCAACCCTTTTTTTAGCCTTATCTTTATGCTATAAGGGGATTGGAACCTATTTGCAAAGGAACAATCACATGTTTGTTAAGCTTAGTCAACTAGTCAACCCTTTTTTTACCCATATCTTCATGCTAGAAGAGGATTGGGTTGACTCTAATATTTTATTAAACAAATTAGAAAAGTGCAATAAAGCATTAAGGCATTTCCAATTGTCTTTAATGTTATGATTACAAGTATATTTGCAATGTAAAATTTAAATAAAGCTTGACTTTTACAAGATGGAAAAAAGAATAGGGCTTTCATATGAGAAGTCAAGTGCCATGCACATTCACTAGCTCATGAAGGTGAGTAGGGTTTTAAGGATATCACCCTAAGGTCTTAAAATGAGATAATAATAAATGCTTAGATAAAATAGGAAATCCATCGCTGGCCACCATGTGCCACATTGAAAGGAGAAACCACCTACCCAAAACTGCTCTAGACTCACCATTCTTTACCCACCACCAGAACTTCAAGACCACCCCACCATAAACACACTTAGAACACCATCAAAGATGTACCTGGCATATATAGAACCTACTAATTATAGACATGCTGAAAAAGTAGTCATTCCCCAAAAAGCAAAAAAATGAGAAATACTGATCTTGATAGAAAAGAGCATCAATCTAGCTTCTTGTAGGAAACCAAAAAAGAAAAAGTAGTGTCACTAGACTCATTTTTTGACAAGAAGTAAGAATGTATGAGTCAATGTCACGTGGGCCCCTTGGTGTTGGGCTCTTGGAAGAAAGTTAACTCCTAAAAGTAACAGTCTAAGACTCTACTAGCTCTGGAAGGAACTCTAATCAATCCATTGTTGATGATGCATTTGCTACATTGGAAACCCTTGGAAAGGAGCAATCTTGCCTTCAAAATAAAGTGAATCAGATATAGAGATGGAATTATGTTTATTGGAAAAAGTAGATGTTATTTTCTTCACTGGTTTTATGATACTACTCTCTGGGGTATTGATTAAAAGTATCACCCTAATAATCAACTATAAGAAATATCAAGAAGTATATAAGACAAGAAAATTTGAACAACAGGCCACAAATTGCCTCCTAAGTGATTGACAAGGGTCACGGTTGATGTTTTAGCCAAATTGTATTAATAGCATTGCCAAAATTTACTCTGGAAGATATATTAGGGCAGATAGAAAGTATTGTATGATAATAGGCCAGTTCTGGAGTTAGATTTAATGCAAGCTGTGAGAAGGCATCCCTTTGATATTATGCAATAGTATCCCAAGATATGAAGCATGGAGTTTCCCTGATGTGTTTATCCTTGTATGAGGCATTGTTGATATGTACATACTGCAGATTGGTTCTTAGGAAGTTAGGGAAGAAGAGATGGCATAAAACTAACATGGAGAACTCGATATTCACACCTACTTATATTATATATAATTACTAGAAGAATGAGGTAGTGTTTTCATGCTTACATCACCTCTGTACCATCTATCTTCTCCAAGAAGCTTACTTCCATCAGAAGAGTTTGTTTGATTAGAAGCATGGATGCAAGATACCTAATTAGACACTTTAGACCTTTCAATAATAGACCCAAGTTTTACTAATACTGACACTAAAGCGGTTTGTATTGGTGGCATTCATCAGCCTTACTACTTTTTTTGTGCATTGGTGATGAGCAATATCCCCATGATTGGTTGAATATGTGGTTGAGTCCTTTTAGAATTTGGGATGTCCAATAATTCTAGGTCAGTTAGATTTGGTGTGGCGTTGTAGGTTTTCAAATTCAGCGGCCCTTCCTAAAGGCAGAAACAGACCTGTTAGGTATAGCTATGAGTGTTTTAGGAACTAAAACAATAGAATTTAAGCAACTGAAACAATATGGTCTTCATGTACATTTCAGAAAAATGATGCATAACTATAGTTTCTGTTAAATGGAAGGTTGTAATAGGATATTGTTTCTGGCATCTGCCAACCTAATCTTTGAGTTTATACTTTATCACAAGCTTCACAATCTACCATCCTTTGCAAACCAAATATTTTACAGTGCTAATATGACCTCTTCATTCATCCTGGTTTTAAATTGAAGTATTGTTCAAACTTTTAGACCTGAACTTTTGTTAGTGCCAACATCCCTTATTCCTTAGAGTATAGAACTGGTAATATTTGCAGAGTTCTGATTTTTTATGAATCCTTTTGAGGGATGAAATCCTTATTAGCTTTGTAAATATAATGAAGGACATTGCCTCCCCAAACCCTATTCTGAACCATTATTGGGAGTTGAAAATTGGATATATAATGTTAAAATTTGTAATTTTAAAATATTTTTTGTTTTGCCATCTCCTGAAATTTGTTAATCTCTCCAGCTATTCTTGAAATGTGTGCTTTTGTCCCCAAACTGGTGTGAAATGTAGATTGAAATAGATATATAGAGCTTCTTTACAAGAATTTCTTTTATAGATATTTTATTTTGGAGAAAAAATTGAGGATAATAATTGTATAACATGCAAGCATTAAATACAGGGAGCTTTAAGGAAAATGTGTCAAATTAATGGACTTTGGTTCTGGCCTAGGCAAAGATGTGAATTAGACACATCGTTCATGAGTTCCCAATTTTGAGTTGAAATTCATAGAAGTTATTTTTGAGATTTGAATTAGATATTTTAATTTTACAATGACATTATTTTTCTTATCCTAGACAACAACACTGCAATTGAAGTAGTGTTTGTAGCATGTCCTCATGGATAAAATGCTATATACTCAAATCCGTAACTAGGAATATCACCGTTGAAGTTGATACCGAGTTCTTTTTTATTTTGTAACATGGATTTTCTTCTATGTTTCATGTGGAAAGACCTGAAAAATGTTGGAATACTTCAAACACTGGCAATGAAAATGAAGTGCAATCTTATCTTTTTTAATGTGATTTAATCAGTCAACGGGTCTTAGTTTTTTTGCAGTCCTTGGAGAATATCCATTGTTGGTCCATCAGGGAAGTTTCCATGTTTATTGCCTGATTTCTATGAAATTATCACGAAAATGATATTTCACAGAAATATTTGTCATCAAAACATGCTCAAAAATTTACTTGCTGCAATGACTCTGAATCTTTAACACAACTCATTTAACAAGATCACATGAGATTATTAGAGAGCCTGAGAATGAATCATCTGTCTTGTCTGGAGTCATTTCACTTCAATTATGGGGGAATGAGGTGAAGCAATGATGCAAGGGCATAAGCTAAGAGATGAAGTCATTGGTGACTTCATAAGTCAAAGTGGAAAGCTCTAAAAGAGATAGTCTCTTTGTATTGTTGTTTATTAGAATAGGAATTTGAATTAAATAAAAGGATTTATGATCCTTCGTTGTAATAGATAGAGATAAGATTAGTTAGGAATCAATTTAAATTTTTTAGCAGAAATTTTAGGAAGAAGTGGTTGAGTGAGAGTTTGTTAAGTTTATCGATCCTATCCTTTTGAATCTAAAACAAAACTTTATTTGTATTTAAAGACAATCAGGGTTTATTGAAAAAGGGGGGGCTTGAATAGGTTGGAGAGCTTAGAGGCTTGGGATAGCTTAATAGATCAGATAAGCTTGAAGGGATCGAAGAGGACTCAGAACCTGTTGGTTTCCTGGAGCAAACATAAATCAAAATTGTGGCTATTGTTTTCTGTACGATCGATCTGGGAATGTAATTCAAGCTTTATGAAGTTTTATTGAAGGAATAGAATGGTTTTTAGTGCATCTATACATTGTATTTGAATCGAACTAGTGATTATTGTGGCAAGTTGTATGGTTTCTTCTATGTGTGTATAGGATTACATATACACCGTCGCATTATTTAAATACACATAATTTAGATTGAAATTATTATCAGACTCAAAGCATATAGTTTGAATTGAAGTTAATTCCTTGTTTAAATCCCAAATTGTTGCTCATATGAATCAAATTTCATAAGGAATTAGCAGGAAATTCTTTGAATTTCACTAAGTGATTACAGAGAAGTCGAAATCTTGGAGAAATTGCAGTTATTCTGATTTCTGAAAGGCACACAGATCGAACAGAAAGAATAGAGGGTTCCTGTGCATTGCTAGATCAATGATTTTGAGCCAACTTTGTGATGACAGAATAATTTGAGTGAACCTGATATTGATGATGCATCAACTTGAAATTTGGTGATGCAAACCCAATCTTCGAAGTCCATTAATGGAGGTGCTGTAGAAGAAGGTTCAAGCTCTTTGAGAGAATCATAAGTAGCAGATTGGGAATTGAGATTGTCAAATTCCAGTTACGGTCATTTAATTCTAGCAGTTTTGTTCTTTCATGGTTAATACAGGAACTAGAATTTCCTGTATCCATTGCAAAAGACTCAGCAACCATCTGATCAAAGCGATTGATGGTGGCGATCGATTCAGCGTTTGGGAATTATCCCACATTTGTAGCAAAGTTAGTGTATTAGGTGTTTATAACGAGAACTCTCAAATTGTTAATTCGACGCGGAGAGCAAGGGTATAGTGGGGGACCTGGGTGTTTGGACTCCATGAGAATTTACCAGCCTGGAGCCCGGGATGACCTGTCACGCCCCCTACCTTTTGGAAAAACTACCCGAATCTAAATTTTTTTATCTGCTTTAGATATGCAACACTAAACTGTAACGTTTTATAGATGTAAGGCTAGTCAGTCTATGGAAAAAATGCCCGAATCTAAAACTTTTTATCTGCTTTAGATATGCAACACTAAACTGCAACATTTTATAGATGTAAGGCGAGTCAGTCTATGAACAAAGTGGTCTTTTAATATTTTATCTGCTTTACATATGCAACACTAAACTGCAACGTTTTATAGATGTAAGGCCAGTCGATCTATGAACAAAGTGGTCTTTTAATATAATATAAGGAACTGCAAAATTTTCCAAGGAATTTTTTTTTTTTAATACTCATTTATATGCAAGTGAAAAAAAGAAAACAACACTTATATTTAACATAATAAAAATACCATAAATGTAAATAATAATAGTTGTATCCACTTTTACTTGTACTCACAATTTTTTTATATATAAAATAACATCAGCATAAATAATCACATTTAGAAAGCATAAATCCTTTAATTTTTAAAACCAAAGATGTTTAAAAAATAGCATCAAATACTTCTCTAATATCAATAAAGTGTGTATATGCTTTCCTCTAATTTCTTTTTGCTTTCTTCTATAATAACTTTTGACTAAAACCAACTTAAAACCTTTACACCAAATCTTTGAAACATACTCATGCAAATGTCCAACCAAATTAAGTAAACATAATCAATCCCAATGTTCAACCAACTTAATACATAAAATGTACTAAATTAATAATCTTAGGTGAGGGTGATATGCAAAGATTCCTTGGTTTTTGTATACCATGAAGGTATCCAAGCCCCTAGGGTGCCTTGGGAGGCTCTAAGCCTCCAAGGCCTATTATAGGCCCTTGATAGGCCTTGGGGGCTTCAATACCTAGCCACTCACGCCTATTACAGGCCTTGGGAGGTTTAGTCAAGCCCACGGTATCATGCCAATATACTAGGTAGATATATAAAGGGGTATAAAAAATGTAAATGAAAAAATGGATACATACAATATATAGGGAAAATAGGGGTTTTTTTAAATTGGGAAGGCATATTGGGAGGGGGTTAAAAAAAACGATTTTGGGAGGTATTTTCCAATATTTACTAAAATTAGGGGTATTGTTTCATATGCCACGAACGAACGTGTTATGGTAGGCAGTCATTGAGTGAAGCCCCCGTGATCCTGGGCTGTATCTTTCAACTTCTCTCATTGCTCTACAACTTTGTAAGCTTCATTTTCTATGGATTCCTTTGTCTTCATAAAATCTAAATAAGGTTTGAATTTTGCAACATCAATGATGATTGAATCCCAAATCGAACACTTTGCACCTTGCAATGCTAGTTGTCCTGTCACTTGACTTATAATCCTTTGAATTCTACCTACCAATTCTTTATTGTTATTTGTCAACTCTTTTATTTAATTTTGCTTTTTCTGATTTTCCTCTTCTAGTCTTTGTTTTTCTTCTTTTATTTATTTGATCTCCACCTCTTTCAAGCTAACTTCGGACACATCTTAAATTATATCATATGTGCTTGCTTCTTTGTTGCCTTGATCTGTTCCTTTCTTCTCTTGCATTGTATTTGCCAATTTTTCCTTTAGATCTTCAATTTGAGTCTTAAGACTCAATCTATATTTCTCCCAACTTACCTCTCTTTCCTCAAACTTGTGCAATTTAGCTCTATAGTCATCCAATTCTTGAGATAAAGTTTCTTTTTCTTGTTCTAACACAGTTAATTTAGAGGCTTGAATTAACTGAGTTGTTGGAATTTTAACCTTTTTCTTAAGTAATTGGATAGTGTTTTCTTTCTCAGCTAAAAGCTTTTACTTGCCTCCCCTCTATTTGGTTCATCATTGCTCTCCACTAGGTCATCTTGCAATCTTTTTATTTGTTGCTGATGAGTTTTGTTCTCTGCTTTCTCTTGCCTCAACTGGATTTCCAACTTGCTCATTGTATTCTGTAGTTTTGCCTCTTTTAAAGTAGCTTTCATCAAATCAGTATAAATCACCTCTCCAGTCTGTTTGTGTAGGTGAATTTTATCAGGGACTGTTATCTTCTACAAATTCAATTTCATTTCTACGACCTTATCATCAAACAATGTAGCCAAATTCAAAGTATTTTTGTCTGGATCTTTGCTAGTCATTAGAGTAATTTTTGAATCAGCAACATTCCTGACTGTTGCAAACAAATTATGCATTGATTATGCTATTGTTTGTTTGTATTTCCCATATTTTACATATATTTCAGCTCTTGAATGAAATTTGCTAGAATCACCTGCAGCTCGTGGCTCATCAAATTCGCATTCCTGTACTTGAATTTCTGGCCCTTGGTATTTTTCTTTCTTCTTTCCCTTTTCTTTTTCAGATACAACTACTTCATCTTGCTGGCTTGATTATAATCTTTTGGCTTCTCTTTCTTCCTCCATTTTCATATCAATACTTTCATAAAAACTTCTTTTACTTGTTGCTTCAATCTTTCCTTGGGTAGGTACCAACTCAGCTGAAACTTTATCCAAGGTAGAAGGATTAGCATGTGAACTTCCCGAAACTTCTGTGTCTAATTCATATTGTAGTAAATTTTCCATCTTCGCCAATCCTTCAACCTCTTGGTGATCAAAGGATTTATTTATGTTATGTTTCCTTTTGTCAAAAATAACATGACAAGGATCATAATTAATAGTTGTCGCTTTCCTAAAACTTAGTGCTTCTAAATGTTTTTCTACAAAAGGGAGAGCATTCTTATTGTTGATGATAAAAGGACAAATTTTTAATGGGAAATTTATATCTGAAGCTTTCTTGAAAGCTAGAAAATGGTAATTTTCTACTGTCAATTTTTGTCTAATAAACTCCAAAGCAAAAACTTTCTGAGTCAAAAAGGTTGGTAGAATATAGGGCTCCTTAACAAATACATAAAGTCTGATTACTATATTTTTTTTTGTAAAAACAAGTCTCCAATTTCTTTTTCTGGGCTTAATTGCATCAAGGTCTTCATCTCTGATAATAGTCTAGGCAAATTTTCTCCAAACATCAATTTGTATACTTCTGACAAAATAAAATTCATAAAATTAAACATATTGTCTTCCACTGTTTTTGAAAACACTGACTGTGGGAAATGTAAATCTTTTTCACTGCTAAACATGAGCATTTTCATCAAGTGTGTCTGGAATCTGAAATGTCTGGAAGTGTGGAAATTCACTAACTGAGAGTGGATGTTCCCAACCAAGAATTCATCAAATTTAAGGTAGGGTACTTGACTATAATCCATTTCTATTTTACCAACACTTAATCTAAAAAGCAAACTTAACTGGACCTTTGTGACCATGGAATCATCATCAAACCCTAAAAACTGTGAAATGAGTCACAAAACTAACTATGAATTTTCATCAAAGAAATTAATGTCAAGTGGATAGGGGGTGTTATCAATGGCAAGGTCAGGTTTCAGACAAATCGTGATGAAGGTTTGTTTGGTCTCAGGGGATGACTCTCTGTACTAGCTAACTAGGGATTCTTCGGCAAAATATTCCTGGTCATGGGAGGAAAAAAGGGGTACTGCTAGAGATTTCCTAACAGTAGACGCATTTACAAGGAAACAAATTTTCGTTCTTGATGAATTCATAATGACTCTTTCACTCTGAGAATAATTTACTGCACACCAAGAAACGAATTTCGGAAACCCTAAAGCTTGTTCTGGACAGAAATGGATAAAACGAGACTTATAAACATTGCGCACATCCAAATTTTCTTTATATAAACCCTCCAACTTGCTTTTGATTTCTGAAATTGAGAATTTAACCATTATGGGGTCACCAATGTCACTATCTTTGTCCACTAGGGTTTCTTCTATCCTCATAGTTTCAACTTTCTGAGGGACTGTTTGACTAATTCCTTCCATTATGTAAACAATTCTAGTTACTTTCACGAGTTTCAGAGGACCTACCTGGCATAGACAGGTTGAATAAACTATGCTCTGTCGCCTTCCAGCAGCACGCACATGTTCCAATCCTCCGTCGTTCAAAAGACAAAAGTCAGCTTTTGACATGCCCTTGTCCTTTATACACCACCGAAGGTGGTTTCGCAACGCGGGAGGGTGGTTTTCATTGCCACTTTACTTGATTGCGAAATGATGTGGAGATGACACGCGTACAATGGTATGGTATTTCACAACCGCTCCAACCTCCATTTCGTCATGCATGTTGGCAGCGCAAAAATATTATGGGTCGTCAATCTAACTGCCCTTTATAGAATAGCCATTGATCTTGGTGTTCCTTTAATACCACCCGAATTGACTTTTCAATGCACTTTATCTTTGTTGTCCTCCTCGCTTCTTCCACAACGAAACCTTCCCCCTATTGTTGATCTATCCATTTCCCCGCCAACAATCGTTGATCATTTCTATCCTTTAGCATCACCCTTTAATTTTTCGGGGGATTTCGATTCCACTATTCATCTCTCTTCTTTTCTAGCGAAACTCATCTTCCACCGTCGATTGTTGGATGGGGTCCAAGTTGGGATTTTGCACAAGTATTGAAAATTGCGCATTGTGCACGACAACAAGCTATAGGTAATTTTTAGGAAATTGCACATGTTGCACGATGGAAATGGCCAAGGCATGGTTGCACAGTAGGTTGGTGCGTAAAACAACACATGAGCTATTTTTGGTACACAATACAGGTAAAGGTCAGACGAGGACATGACCTGTTTTGGGTAAAGATTAGGTGGAAGGCAGAGGAAAGCGACCTGTTCGAGCAAGTGGCGGCAAGCAGTTGAGAAGCTAAGCCACTACACCGATGGCAATAGGCAGGTGGAAGGAGTGGAAAGGGACAGGCCATGATGCAGTTACAACCGTTTGGTGACTGTGGCTGTCAGACGAGTGTGTGAGCGATGAGTGGCCCAGCTGGAGTAGGTGGAGTAGGCTGTCGACGACGACAGTTAGGGTGGCTGTTAGCCATGTCAGTTTTGGAAACCTTAGGGTTTTGGCCTAATGATTGTAAAGACACGACCCATGGGAGTGATCTATAAATAAGAGCATTTTGTATGGGAAAGGGTTAATCTCTCGTAGAGCTAGTCATTGTTGAGCATTGTTAACATCTTTTGAGTTTTGAAGCTATTGTAAAGGCTTTGCAGCTGAGTGTGTAGAGACCTATCTAAGAGAGAAGAGAGTCTACAGCTGAGTGCGCAGATTAAGAATGGTTGTACCCTTCCCAAAAAGATAAATATTAACAACCGTTCTGGTGGACATAGCCTCCATTCGGAGGGTGAACCACGTTAAATTATGTGTTATGTTATTGTTTGTGTTTGCAACTGTTCTTTTGCTTAGCATAGATGTTTAAATGCCGCATTTATCTATTATGTGATTTATTTTATATGTATTCACCACAGAATGAAGTGAATAATATGTTAAATAATACATGTGTGGATGAATATTATGTATTCAGCACTTCTGAGCATTTGAATGTATGAATCTATTGGATAGTCACATAGTTGAACACTGAATTGAAGCGTAGCGTTGGAGCACGCATTTTTGTATGTTTTATTCATTTGCATGCACCATAACATTAATAAGCTAAGTGTCACGAATGGATAAAGATCGTCAAGTATTTGAATGAAGTCGAACAAGTCTTGAGTAGATGCGCAGTCTAGTTGACACACTGAACCATTGAGAGTTGCTGTGAGGTAAGCTATTGGTAGCTTATCAACGTGATGCAAGAAGTGTCCCATACCGCGCAGTCCTTAGATGCGCTGGTTGCGCAAGCACCTCTGCTTGCCGAAGTATCCAACGCGAAGTAGAGACTTCACGTTGTTGTCCATCCGCAACAGCCTGTATAGTGTTGTCTATTGCACCACTCATCAGTCACTTATACTCTCGCATCACCAGGTTGTGGAAACTTGATTCTGCAACCACCCCCTCAGCTTCGCCTCAGGTGAGACCTCAGGCTGTGCACAGTCTGTTGCCGAAAGGGCTGGTTAATAGGGGTTTTGTTGGTTCCTTGAACAGTGAAGTACCTGGGTCTACACTAGAAACCTTTAGCTCAGTTATATACGCCAACAAATGGTTCCGTTGCTCGGTTAAGACTAGTGATGCAATTGTGTATTTGGAAAAGTAATGTATGAAGAAGAATACCAGTTCCCATTGGGTTTAGACAATTGGCATACTGAAAAGAAAGAGATATGGCATTGGTGTGATAATACCGTAAAATATTTTGCAAAGAAAGAGAACAGACACTCGCGTCTATCTGACGTAGCGTGGTTGAACAGATATTTGTGGCGAGATATTCACAAGATATTATGGGCTTCGTTTGGAAACAAGTTGCACAAGTGGATATCGCGACTCGTAGAGAAGAAAACCTATTTTCAAGGGGGAGTACCTAAAGAGTGGAATCCATAGCTCACAGCGCAGCTCAAATCAATAGACAGCCCATTGACGCGAGCAGTCGACTTCTGGGTTGATAGCATACTTGAAGGATGTGTGACCGAGTTTGCTGTAGACACGTTGAAGTCCTACAGTCAAGATGAAGAATACTTTTTCAAAGGATTCAAAGGTATGTACCTGAACAATCTGATTTTATACATTAAAATTCTTTTAGCTGAGAAAGGATTTTTAAGAATGCAGTAATATTTGTGAATCTATCATGGTAGAAAGTATATATAGTGATTCTGACAAAGAGACACATAATCTAAGAAGTGGAAAGAGATATAAGTTTAATAAAGAAAAGAATCCTGGAGGACCTGGAATCTATGTGAATACCAAACTTCCATGTGACCTAAGCAATCATACCGCACCGTCATTTGCCACCATCCACCCTATCACACCTCAGAACCCATTGGTTGAAAATACCACGAAACCCCTACATCAGAATCAACTCGCTGCGAGTGTAGTACAACCCACCCCACAGAACATCAATACTGGTAACACCGTAGGAGTAGGTGCTCAGGCTAGTCCGACTCAGACTATTCCAGTTCATAATACCCAATCTCAAAATATTTCACAGAGTAGTAGTCCTAGCACTATCTCGAGTACCACATTTATTTTTTTCGCGCAGATAGTCAGTACTACTCAGAGCGCTGCACAACCAGGAAGGAGAATGACAGATAATGATATAAAACTGTCGATATTCAAAGGAACGGGTCTAGAAGACCCTGATCAGCACTAGTTTCTATGTGAAGCCGTATGGAGTGTAAAGCAGATCCAGTATGATGTTGTGAAGAGGGTGCAGCTCATCACCACTTTCAGAGACCACGCCTTGCATTGGTTTATGAAATATTCTTAGGCATAGCCGAGAACCCTAACATAAATTAAGGTTGCGCTCACCGTAGAGTTTAAAAAACTGAAATCAGAATCGCAGTGCATAATAGAATTAAAGGAAATTAAGTAGAAGCCTACCGAAACAGTCTGGGAATTTGACCAAAAATTTAAGACATTGTTGGATCAAGTGAGCTTTGAGATAGCTCTGCAACAGCATAAGGAATGGTTCATCTCTGCATTGTTTCCCCACATCAGACAACCATTGATGTAGCAGAAGGTTGCATCGCAGGCAGAGGCCTTAGAGATCACAATGAAGCTAGAGGCTTCGCTAATCGGTGAGACTAGTTCTGGGATGTCACAGATCCAGAACCAGCTGACTACCTTGACATTAGAATTGTAAGGTATGAAAAATGGAAAGGAGTAAAGAGATGAACACAGACGCAAAGTTTGGTGCACAAGATGCAAAGGAGAGGGCCACACCAGAGAACATTGCCCTCTATTTCAAGATGATCTTGACAGTGGCGCACCAAACCTAGTAAATATGAATCACAATCAGGCGCCATGGTGTGAAATATGCAAAAGCATAGGCCACAGGCCTAAGGACTGTTATCTCATACATAAATACTTAAAGACACCTAAGAGCTTATACTGTAATTTCTGTAAATCAGTTGGACATGACGAATCCAACTGCCGCGCATATGAGCTCATGAATGAAAGAAAGCGAGATATGGAAATGATGCAAGGTGCTGGAATGTACCGCATCCAAGAAGAAAATCAGCCAAAACAAGAGAACACGCACTATGATCATGGAGGATATAGAGGTCATGGTGGTGCATACCGTGGGAGAGGAAGAAATGTTGTCTCGATGCAAGGAAGAGGCTGCAGCCAGGTAATATGTTATAACTATGGCCAGCCAGGTCATGTGTCAAGAGATTGTACCAACCCTTGCACTACATGTAATTATTGTAAATCATTTGAGCATGTTATTGAAGACTGTCTTGTACTTGAGGTAGAAATGCAGAAACGAAGAAGGATAGAACCATCGAATCCCAACATTCAGTTGATCGCAGCTGAGAGAAGAAATGCAGATCAAGGTGTAAATGTGGTAACGTGTAGTGGCGCTGATATAGGAAGGGATGGAGTCACAGAAGCTTCAAATTCTGGAGTGCGCGATCCTAAGCAGAATTCTGGTGAACCATTATGGATTAGAAAAGCCCCTGGGAAAGCACTGGGTCTAGACTTACAGAAAAATAAGGGAGCATTCGAGGAAGCACGAGACATGTTCAGAGCACTGCCACCCGGCTCCCCCAGAACCTAGTTGCGTAGTGAAATACCGCAAAGAGAGGATACGCCAACGGCATATGATCAAACGAGCGCTGCAACAGATACATGGACCTCTGTTGTGCAGTTCTTACGGAGCTGCATGAAATTACTGAAGAGCGTAGATGCTTACGTGGAATTTGAAAAAGTACTCAGGCAGTATGAGCCACAGAGTGAGAAGGGGGCTGCCAATGGCACCGTCCATAATATTAGGAGTCCTAAAAGAATAGGAAGGGAAATGAGGCTCACTGCACAGATTGGGGACTATGAGATGGATGAGATTATTCTTGATCTGGGATCAGAAGTAAATGTCTTGACCAAGCAGACATGGCATCAGATGGGAAAACCAAAGTTACAGTGGTCACCTCTATAGTTAAGAAAGGCTAATCAAGGGATATTTATACCTTTGGGGAGGTTACCCAACACCACTGTTGACATTGATGGAGTACGCAGCTATGCATATTTCGAAGTAATTGAAATCATAGATGACATCCATCCTTATCCAGCGCTGCTAGGTATCAATTGGGCAATGACTAATTCTTCCATTATTGATTTAAAGACTATGAAAATGATATTTGAAGGCAATAATATAAGGGTCATCGCACCATTGGACCCTTCACAGGGTGAACGATATGTTGAACAGATTCAAGAGGAATCCATAGCCCAAGACTTGGACCGTATGTACAAGATGATGACTAATGTTGCTGATTATATTAATCCAACCGCGGATGGAACACTCAGTTGGTGCTGTGACAACTCTTGCATCTCAGACTCTGATGCAGGATTGGAAAACTGGCAAAGCCGATTGCATGAAGTATCTTCCAGGAGATGTGCGCGGATCACAAAGTCATTGAGCTGGATTGGAAAGGAGGTAAGCCCAATCCTCGGTTATGATGGTTTCTCTAATGTTTATTCTTTTATCAATGAATATACTGCAGCAATTGGAGAAGAACACCGCTTGCAGGCATTAGACATAGCATTGCACGATACACCTGCCAGATGGTGGGCCGCGCATAAGCAGACATTGACAACATGGGATCAGTGCAGAATCAAGATGCAAATCTAGTTTGTTGATAAGGCTACCCTATCATTCGAGAAATATAATGGATAGATGGATCCAAGAGAGAATAATCGAGTCTGTTCAGAAGCATGGAGGGAAAGGCCACAGACAGAGTGGGTGCATCTATTTGTGCACACACTAGAAGAACCGATTCCAAAGAAGTGGTACCTAGACCTGGAGTTGTGCAGAGGCACAGTAGACTGGTCTGTCCTAACTGCAAACTCCCAGCAAGATTTCAGTTTCGAAGATGAACATCCGAGCATCAATGATGCATTGCATGTTATTAAGGAAAAAATATTCAAACAAAACTGCACTCAGGGAAACATGACACTGGAAGAATTCTTTGGCGCACAAAGTGTACATGCGCACCTACAGCCAGAATGGGAAGAATAGCTAGAGCACACTCTTGATTGTTATCACATCGCTGAGGAATGCGAGGATAAGGTAAACGGTGATGAGGAGGACCCATGCAACATCCAGATACCTGAATCTGAGGGATCGCGCGAGGTGGAAGGACCTCCACTGTAAATTCCAGATATGAGTGGACCTGTCAAAACAAGAAAAGTGAACATTGGCACCAGCGAAGAGCCAAAGTTCGCAATTATCGGAGATTATTGGGATGAAGACACAGTTGAAGAGATCGTGGGTATATTACAAGAATATCGAGATTTATTCCCAACCAAGTTCATAGAGATGAAAGGTATTCTGGGAGACTTAGGAATGACGAAAATTCCTCTTAAGCCTGGCACGAAGCTTGTGAAGCAGAGACCATATAGACTAAACCCGCACTATAAAGAACGAGTTAAGGAAGAACTCAATAAGATGCTCGATGTAGGTATCATTGAGCCAGTTGAAGAATCTGAGTGGATAAGCCCGATGGTTATCCAGGACAAGAAAACGAAGGGTGAGATTAGGATTTGTGTGGATCTCAGAAAGTTGAATGACACTTCAATGCATGACCCATTTCCTAAACCTTTTACAGATGAAGTGCTAGACAATGTTGGAGGGAATGAGGCATATTCTTTTACTGATGGATTCTCGGGATACCACCAGATCAGGATTGATTGTGCAAATAGGCACAAGACTACTTTTGCTGCAGAATGGGGGTCATTCCAGTATACAGTGATGCCTTTTGGTTTGAAGAACACACCTGCCATATTTTCTAGAGTGGTTGCGCAGCATTGTTACATTGTAATCTTCCACCCCGTCATCATTAGCATTCTTTGGCCTGTAGGATCCATTTCAGTGACTCAGATCAATTTATATCCTTTAGAGATACTATTTTTCCCTATTTTTATTCCTACCCGCATGTTGCATCATTATAGCATGCGTACCCACGAGTTGCATCACTATAGCCCGCGGGTATCAAGTAAAATGGTAAAAACCATTATTAATTACTTTTTACTCCCAAAAAGCGGTCATTGGGTGACCTTTGGCTCTCCATCTTCCCAAGTAACGTCTCGATGTGTCCTTTCACCTACCTTTGAGAGGACTATATATTGAGCACATATGGCTTATGGACGGGAGGAAGAATAGAATAGTAAAGGAACTCTAGTGGATTTTTGCCCTATCTTGAGTCTGCACTCATTGATCCTTGTAGTTGTGGACCACTTATGTTCACCTTCCAAACTCCTTTCTAGTTTGAGTTTTCCATTCATGGAGGATTGAAGTGGTGGAGGCATAAGTGGATTGATCTAGATCTTGGTTCAGATTGGTTGCCGGCAAGAGGTCGTATCACTTTGTACTTCTTCTTGTTCATTAATAGAAATGCTCATATTCTCATCCATTCATAGTGCGAATGTTTTTTATTATACATTGGGTTACATTTGCTTATGATACTATGGACCATTGTTATTGATAATGTTAATGTCAATTATATATTATTTTTACTTGTTGGATATTGGTTGTCAAGACTAATTTGAAGATTACAAGTGCATGGATTGAAAGCTCCAACGGGGATCTACTTCAAACGTTTGGATCGAGGTTGGTTATATTTCTCCATTATCTTAACATTGTCATTTATAATAGCATTGCTTTGAGAATTGAGTAGATTTATGGTAGCCATCTGTTTGTTGTGGTATTCCCAAGCCATATTGAGTTTTCTCCAATACAGAAATGGTGACTCCACTGGGGAAAACATCCATGTTTGGGAAATTTTTTGAGCATTAGTCCATAATTAGAGTTGTTGTTTATCAAAGCTCTGTGTCACTGATTGGCCGTTAAGATACACTATAGAAAAATTGCTTTTTCTGATCCCTTGGGCTCTTTATTTGCCCATTTTCCTTTCCTCACTCGCGGGCTAGCTTAGCTCAGCTCGCGTATACCCGTCTCTGTTTACACTACTGCTCGCGGGTACCCACAGGTATTCCTTCGACAGTAGCGTGTAACTATGGCTTTTGTTGATTTATGGCTATTGGTTGTTGCCGGGTGAGTTTGGTTGGTTCTTGAGTCTTTGTTGGCCTCTCTCTTGACTGTTTCATGCCTTGGTTGTGACTAGATCTCTTCGTTTCTCTTGGTTGAGCCTTCTTGGTTTTTTACCCATATTTGGTTTTAGCCTCTTGGTTTCTTCCTTTTGAGCTCATTCCTTTGGCTGAGTCTTGCTGTTTAGGATCTGCTGGGTTTTCTTACTGATCTTCTCGGCACTTCAGTGACTAAATAGTAGGATTTTGCTTGCATTTTTTCATTCCATTTATATTGAAAAAATACAAAAATATACATTTAGTTTTTTGCATTTTCCTTCGTGTTTATAAGCAAAAATACAAAAATATTTTACTTTCATGTACTACATCTTGCATTGAGTGCTTGTTGCCTTCATTTAGGTTCTGCTTGTGCATCGAAAAGATAAAATTTTGCATCTTTATTTCGGAATAGTTGGTTGATTTTGCATATTAGTGACATTGTTTTATTGGATAGATGAGTCTAGGATTGGACGATTTTGCATACTATTGAGTCTACACATCACTAGTTTCACAATCATATCCCTTGTGTAATCACAGCCACTAAAATTAACGCTTAATCTAAAATTGATTAGACTGATTTTATTTATAGGGCACATCAACTAGCATAGGTTTAGAGTCTTGGAATAGATCATTGTGAGTTAACAATCCAAGACTACTAGACGAAACATTAGGTGTCTGACCATGGAGTGGAGGAATCCATCGTATAGACCGGTGTTCTCAGGAAGCTCTACTCAATCCAGAGTTAAGCACGAGGTCATGGGAGGTTGGTTCAGGGGATATCCCTCTGATACCAGCTGAACGTCGGAGATATATCCAGGATTTGTTCATATCTGGGGGTACCGGAGGTTCATCCTCTTGTGTTTCGGGCTTAGCTACCCTTCCCATACCTGCGACTATCCCCCTGAGCATTGGTTATATTGCAGTGAACATAGTTGCCTTACCTAGGTACCGCACAGGGTACTTGCAGTGGTTATGTTGTTTGTGTCCTGAGTCAGATAGGGATTGGACAGCACAGTTGTGTTCGTGCAGTGGATTGACCCTGTCGACGCAGTGAAGCCTGGGTGTCTCTATAACTGATTATGTTACCTCCGGCTATAGTTTGGGAGTCTCAATCCTCTCCTAGGAGAGACATACCAGCTCTAGTGTTAGGAGCTCATTTAGCCTCTCTGTTTTTCTGCTCTTGGCTGTAGTTTCTCTAGGTGTGTGCTTTTGATTTACTGTTTTTGATCGATAGTTG
This sequence comes from Larix kaempferi, assembly GCA_027924585.1. Taxonomy (NCBI): domain Eukaryota; kingdom Viridiplantae; phylum Streptophyta; class Pinopsida; order Pinales; family Pinaceae; genus Larix; species Larix kaempferi. Next base: position 686,842 of record BSBM01000969.1, on the reverse strand, counting down.
GGCTTTAGGGGACGTTTTGGTTACATATTCTCTCTGGAGATATCGTGGTGCGGAGCCCTACTCTCCGTCGGTCTCGTCGTTTGGCTGGTTTGAAGCCACTCGAGTTTTCACACCGTGTTGCTAGAGGATGCCGAAATGCTCCCCTTAAGTCTTCGGATTCATACGAGACTTACATACAAGACGTCATGGCTGCACATCCTAATACTGAGGAAAAACCTTCAACCCCTTTGGGAGGAGTTGACCATACTTTCGATCCCCATACTCCTCGTGAGGAGTGGGGAGGTGATCCACCTGAGACTCAACCTAGTTCTATTTGGCCTAATCCACTTAATAGAGATCCGTTTGATCCTTCGAATCCGGATAATTATCTTTATGGAATGCTTGACTTACTCGAGGACGAAGAACAAGACGAGCCTTTCGTTCCTTCATTTCCATGCAGTTATAGATACGAGATGCCTGAATCACATAATGACACTACGATCAACCCCACCACACTCTCTTTTGGTATGCCTATTCATAGTACTGTCGAACCTTCCACTTTGGTTGGTAGTCACGCTAGCACTAGTCAAAGTGTTAGCCATACTATACCCACTAGGGGCACTACCCTCGTTGGGGGAACTACGTTGTCCACCCACACACATAGTATGGGGACTGGTCAGATTCCTAACAATGCTAATGTTGGAAGATGACCACCTCATAGGATTACTCAACCTAACCGAAATGTCGTTCGGAACACGACTCGCCATCCACCACCTAATACACATGCCACTACTCATCAACCTAGGACTACTTTTACGAATGATACCATTCCTCCCAACCACGGGGGTGGACATATACCGCATACTTTTGCATCCACTTCCGCCACTAGTAATGCTAATGTAGGGGGTGGGAATATTTCATATCCACATGGACATCACACCACCAACCCAGCTACTAATCACACCAATGTTGGGGCTGGGAATACTTCTCATGCTTATGGTCATCTCATGACTGCTCAAGCTAATGCTAACGCTGGCGGTGGGAACATACCATACCATTATGGTCATTACAACATGGTTCCCACTATGAATAGTACATATATGCCCCATACTCATGGTGGAAACCCTTACTACAACACAGTCGGTGCTGGCCACTAGTATCACCCACCACCCCAATATGGTGCCCAAAACATGCATATACCTGCTTACTCTCAAATGGGTCAACCAGGAGGAGGTTATCAATCCTATGGCCATGGGAAAGCTTATGGACTGTCGGGTCCTCATTATCAACAGTTTAATCCTCATGGTCAAGCTTTTGGCCCATCTTATAACACAGTTCCGTTTAATCAACCTTTTATGGGAGATTATAATCAAGCTTTCCAGCCTCAGCTCCCGTTCCTTGCACACTTGAATCTCTCAGATCTTTTAAAGCTCACGAATGATCCGGTGTGTCACGACCCTACTTGGCCCCCAGTCCCTACCAATCTTCCTTCAGACATTCCAAATTTTGAGGGAAAAGGTGGTGAGGACCCAGGAGATCATGTCACGACGTTTCACCTTTGGTGCTCCTCCAACTCTTTGAATCATGATTCCATTAGATTACGACTATTTCAACGCACCCTCATGGGGGCAGCCGCGAAATGGTATGTGGAGTTGCCTGGAAACACCTATAGGGGATTCAACGAGATTGCTTTGGTTTTCTTAGACCATTTCCAGTTGTCGGTTCGTTATGATACTGGTACTGAGTTGTTGTCCACCTTCCATCATAATAAGGACACACATATTTTTGACTACGTTCAAGAATGGTGTCGACGGAAGAGATTAATGAAATCCAACATTCCTCTAGAGTTCCTGTTGGAATGGTTCCTTAAGTCTTTACTCCCAAGCATTGCTAAGGATGTTTCGATGTCCGGCATTGTGACTGAGGAACAAGCTATCTTGAAATTCCAGCAGTTAGATCTACTTTATTCTCAGTTCGGCATTCTGTATGACATTATTCCTGATGCACCGAGAACAAGACATGAGCCCACGTCAGTTCCTGGCCCACATGCCGATGGCATCGTGGGATCCGCATGCACTTGCCCTGTAGACTTGGTAGCTAATCAAATGCAAAATTTGTCACTCAACCAGTCTCCTCCCGGACAGGTTCACACCATGTCCACGTCCACTCCGTCGTCTGATGTACACAATGTGCAATCAACGAAACCGTCGGGAAACCAGCAACCTGGTGGTAAGAAAAAGGGGAGAAATAATCGTAGGGGTGGAAACAATGGAAGTAATAACAATAGCAATCGTAATAATCCTTGTAAAGAGAATGCCAACCCTCCTCGGGAAGGCGGTAATGCTGGTGAGGATCGTAAACCTAGGCGTAAGGTGAAATTCCCTTGCAAACTTTGTGGGGAAGATCATCTTACTCACTTATGTCCTCGAATTGAAGAAACATCGAATCATTTGGCACAGAGCCTAGCTATGTTGAAAGATCCCCTACCTAATCACCAAAACATGGCTTCGCATGCTCCCACCACTGGTTATGGTGCTAATGAAATGGCAACGTCTTCTTCCAATACTAGTGGTTATCGATGTGTGAATATGGTTAAGTTGGAGGTTTGTGTTGCTACTCGTCAGCGCGATTATGGTGCACCACAACCCAATTCCTCCCCCTCCTCCTGACAATTCCTTGCATATCGAGAAGCCTTCCATTATGTCGCGGATACCGAAAGGTGTTCTCAAGCACTCCATGCATAATCTTAATGCTCGAGCCGCCCAGAACTACTCCATCGTAGAATATTTGGGCCAAACTCTGTGTGCCATGTCCGCTCTTGAAGTTTTGCAAGCCTGTCCTTCTCAGAAGCATGCACTTTTGAGTGCATTAGGAGTTCAGGATGGGGAAAATCCTAGTTTTATCAAGTTCGCTACTACTGATGTCCAACCTCGCTTGCCTTACCACGTGGCTTTTCAAATCCAGGTGGTTTACCTTAAGAGCTTCATCAAACGTACTATGGTTGATGAAGGTGCCTCCGCGTCAGTAATGTTGTTAGCTTGTTGGAAAGCTCTTGGCTCTCCTCCTCTACTTGCGTCTAGAACTACACTCACTGCATTCAACGGTAGATCTTTCACGCCGCATGGAATTATCCCTTCCCTTGTTGTCTCCTTGGGAGGTAAGTCTATGCCTATTGAAGTTGAAGTGGTTGATGCGCCCATCGACTACAACCTTTTACTGGGTCGGAACTGGATGTACACTATGAAGGTTGTCGCATCTACTATATTTAGAGTTATCTGCTTTCCCCATGAAGGCAAGATTGTGACGATCAATCAGTTGGATTATGTTGGCACTCCTTCCACAGCATCCACGGGATCCGTAGTCCCGCAAGTTTCTAATTCTCAGACGATCATATCCAACAAACCACTGCAAATTCGGATCTCTCTTCTTCCCAGACAGTTGAATAAGATCCCGTTATGCTGCCAGTTTGGGCAGCCAACTCATCTTGCTCCCACGATTTCCTTGATGATACTTTACCATCTGATGAAGCTATCCTTGAGGCCATGTGTGGTAGTCAGAGGCCTTGGGAAGATATGCACCATCGCTCTTATTTCCTTCCCAACCTCGAGCTTGTTGAGCAAGAGGAGTTTAGGATGACTCTAGCAGAGATGGTTGGTCACCCTGTGGCTCTTTTGGAGTCACATGATGTTTTTGCGGAGGGGAATATGGCCAATATTTCCCCAACCATTTCGATCAACATCTACCGCACTCCCGGAAAGGTGGAGAACGTTTACATCGGTGCCGATTGCACTCCTGAGGAGATTTCTATTTACACTGACTTGTTTAAAGAACTCCGGGAAGCTTTTGTGTTGATGTATATGTAACTTCGGAATGTATTTCATCTATGTATTTTATATATATTTATTGTACCCTTATAAGAGATGTGTTATTCCTCTATAAGGAAGTGTCATCATGTGTATTGACAAGTGTCGCAAGTGTGTGTACTTGCCGATGGGTTATTAGACCACCATGTGTGGGGTCGGCCCTGATATATATATTATATTGTGGATGTACCTAGCTAGACAAGTCGACCCCATAGTGTAACTGGGCAAACAGGTTAAGTATAAATAGAGATCGGGAGATCTCTATTTGATCACTCGAAAACTCATACTTCTCTCACTCAGAAAGTGGCGCACTAGTGAGGAGGAGGATCATCTGCTACTAGGAGACTATCTCAGTGTATTTTGGTTGTACTTTGGTTGAGCCATTGCTCTCTCTATCTCTGAGGAAGTTGTGGGGTTTTTCACCTTAGGGTTTTCCCCACGAAAACTCTGTGTCTCTTGTCTCTCATGCTTTTGATTCTTGTGATGATTGACATGCTTGATATGATTGTTATGCATTGATATACTGTACATGTTATTCTCTCAGTAAATATCCTAGAGTATATTGAATTAATGCTCAAAATTTAACATGGTAGCAGAGCTAACCTGAGAAGAAGACATTGTGCAGTGACAGAAACTAGGGTTTCTTGTTTATTGGGTTTCTCTCCATAGATTTTGGAAAAGTAGTATAATAGATTGACTCTACTCATCAAAGAGAATCTATCTGTCCAATCAGAATTCAATTCTAAGCATTTTCAGATTTGGCTCTAAAAATTAGGGTTTCCACAAAAATAGGAATTTCTGAAATCTGAAGACATAGTTGGATGCTCCTTGCAAAAATCGAATTTTAGAGCTTTGGATCGAGATTTTTGGCTGGTTATATCTTCGGGAAACTCAAACCCTAATTCAGGGCTCTCCCTAGTGAACCCGGGAGGAAAAAAAGACAAGTCTGAAGGGTAAAGCTTTGCTGATCTCGAATTTTGAATACACCAGGCTGATCATCTCATCAAGGCGCATCTTTCTATCCTTTCAGAAAGTTGAAATTCACATTTTGAATTTTTAGGGTTTTTTTGACAAACCCTAATCAAGGACCAGATCCAGTTTTCAGCAATTCAAGTGGTAAGACCTAAATCTTTTCTATTTCCATTTGAAGTACTCTTTAAGATGTCTCACCACACCAAGCTTGAGGATAAGCTTGAAGGGGCTGATAACTTATGAGCTTGGAAGTATAGGATTGGGTTAATCCTGCAAGAGAATGAGTTGGACTCATATATAAAAGAAGACATCCCTATCCCAGAGGATGAAGAGGCTAAGGTATTGCATAAGAAGAACTTGGTCAAGGCAAAGAGAATCATTGTTGATTCTATCAAAGACCATCTCATACCCCATGTGTCTTCTCTAAAGACACCCAAGGAGATGTTTGACTCTTTGACCAAGCTATTTGAAGGGAAGAACATAAATCAGAAGATGACCTTGCGGAATCAATTGAAAGGAGTCAAGATGTTGAATGGAGAAAGCATTCAATCCTATTTCTCCAAGGTCTCTCAGATTAAGGAAAAACTTGAAGCTATAGATGAAATGGTGGAGAATGGTGAAATTGTTATGACCACTTTGAATGGCCTACCTAGGTCATGGGACTCTTTTATCCAGGGGATCTGTGCCAGAAAGAAATTAACCTCCTTCAGCAGATTATGGGGGGAATGTTCTCAAGAAGAAGCAAGGCTTGTGGCAAGAGAAGAAAAGATGGGTAATGAAGATCAAGCTCTCATAGCTCACACTAAGAAGGGCAAGTTCAAGAGGGAGCCATCCCATTACAAGAAGAAATCTTCTCATCATTATCACAAAGACAAGAAAGATCTAAGGTGTTTCACTTGTAATGACAAGGGTCACTTTGCTTCAGAATGTCCCAAGAAAAAAAGGGACAAACACAACAACAACAAATCCAGCAAGAAGAAGAAGGGTAACAAAAGAAGGTACCATGCTCATGCTGCCAAAGATGATGAACCTCCAAAGAAGAAAGCTAGGGCAGAAAGTGAAGAAGAGTATGTCCTAATATCTGCTCTCACAGGTACTATCTCCCATGGTTGTAATGATTGGTTAATTGACAGTGGGGCTTCAAAACACATGATTGGGTTTAAAGAATCCTTTGCTAATCTATCTGAACATGAGTCACCCCACAAGGTGAAACTTGGGGATGATTATCAATACCCAATCAAAGGAAGTGGTGAAGCCTCCTACAACCTAAATTTTGGAAAATCTTTGAAGATGAAAGAAGTCCTTTATGTACCTGGGATCAAGAAGAATCTTCTCTCCATATTTGCATTGGATGCAAAATGCATGAGGGTTGCATTTGTAGATGGCCAAGTCCTAATGTGGCCAAAGGGTAAAACAATCGATGATGCAGTAGTGATTGGAGAGCAAGAGGGAGGATTGTATAAATTAAAGGAACAACCTGAACATGCTATGAAGACAAAGATTCATCCATAGTCATGGATCACATAGAGGTATGTTTTTGCAAAGGTTAACTAATGAGTTATGTAGGTCATTGAAGAGAACAATAACACATTGCTAGACATAACTAGCAAATATGATGACCAGGTATGTTTTTGTTATATATATATCATATACTTTTGTATGATTGATAATGATTACTCTTGAAGTAACAAGTTTGAGTAATCTAAGGTTTCCTACCTTAATTGATGATATGAATAACCATAAGAGTCATAGGTTTGAGTAATCATGGGTTTAGGTATATTGTGTTTATGACTAACCATAAGAATGCTTATTATTCCTGTTTGAAATGATCCTGACTATACATGCTTGAGATTATTGTGTTTTGATAGTATCAATATTATACTAATGAATGTGTGATTATGTATGAGACCTCGAGGATAACACAATAGTGATACTAATAAGCATGCATAGAGATCAAGGATGAATATAAGTTCAAGGACAGGTAATCCAGGAAGTAAAGATCAAGAGGGAGCACACTCCAGTTGCCCCTGCAAGGAAGCAAAGATCAAGAAGAAGCACACTCCAGTAGTTTCTCCAAGGATGCAGATATTTGTTGAGATATTGTAACTTCAAAGAATATTATATTTGTACTTTATTATTCCGGAGATGTTTCATTCCTCCGTGAAGATCTTATTGTATATCCGGAGATGTTTATTCCTCCGTCGGAATGTGGTAACTCGGGTTATTAGACTTCCCTAGTGGGGGTCGGCCCTGTATATGTTATGTGGGTCAAAGGGTTATTAGAACACCCTAGAGGGGTCGGCCCAGTCAGTTGTAGTGGGGTATTTAACCCATTGGTTAAATATGAGCCTACATGTACATGTGTAAAATACATGTCAGTGTAGTGTATAAATAGAGGAGGTGTGTTCCTCATTTGACACACACACTCACTTGAGAAAGGCGCACTTATGGAGGAGAGGTATGCAATGGTGGAGGAGGAGATCATATCCTTGGTTTGCATCTTTGTGTATTGCTGGCCATCTATATTGAGGAAGCTTTACTGGGTTTTCTACCCCATGAGGGTTTCCCAGGATAAATCTGTGTCTCTTGTGTTTATGCTATGCTTGTTGTTTCTTCAGTGATCCTGTATAGGCTATTATTGTGAAATGGAATGTAATGCTGCTATTTTCAGTCTTAGCATATTAAATATTAACATGGTATCAGAGCTAACCTGAAGGAAGGCAAGGTATGGCACTTATGACACTTGCTTTACTTACGACAATTTGAAGGTTAGGGTTTTACATAGCAAAAACCAGTCATCATGGAACTTTCGCTATAAATCCATTTATGCGAAGTTTCATGGTTTGAAAAGTTTACAGGTCGAATATAACATCCCCAGGTACCTTGTATCCAAAGGGAACCCTTAGATTCGTTGTACTTTATGAGTTATGATCAGTACAAGTTAGGGTTTCTGCCTCTTCCAGATCTCAGTCAAAATCAGGTAACCTTGGAAAAAAGGTCATAACTTGGGCTAGGAAGCTCCAAATGAAATTTCGTAAAAAGTGACAGGTAGTACACAGACTGCACTATCTCAAAAAACTTTTTCAGAGGCCGAAGGGGAACCAGTGACACGTGGAATTCCGTACAAGTTCGCTCTCCTGTTTTATCCCGTAAACAGGTCACGTTGCGACACTTGGCATAACTCTTTCCCAGAGAGTCCAATTGAGGTCAGACATGTCAGGATAGAAAGGTAACAGGGTGAGATATCTTAGAAAAAAAATTCAGAGGCCGAAGGTCAAACAGTGACACGTGGCATGCCGTACAAGTTTGCTCTCCTGTTTTATCCCATAAACAGGTCACGTTGCGACACTTGGCATAACTATCTCTTAGAAAATCCAATTGAGGTCAGACCTGTCAGGATGGAAAGATGACAGGCCAGGCTACTATATAAAACGTTTTCAGACCCTGTGGAGCAAAAATTTCAGAGTTATAGCAGAAACAATCAGGTGCATATTTCTGTCAAAACAGAATTATTTTTGGAGCACCTTTATTCATGGCTTCCGGAATTTAGGGTTTCGGAGAAAGTTAGAATTTTTGGAATCGGAATCCACGGCTGGAAGATCCTCAGAAAAATTCGAGTTTAGAGCCTTGGATCAAACCTTTTGATTGAGAAAAAGGGTGGGCTTCATCAAACCCTAGTTCGGCATCCTGTCAAGAAGATCTAGAAGTTTGAAAGGCAATTTTGAGGGGTCAATTTTTGGAGATTTCAAAATTGAAGTATGCTAGTTTGATCAGCTCAGCAAGACACATCCTTCCATTCATTCGGAAGTGTGAAAGTCAAAGATTGAATTTTTAAGGTTTCTCTAGCAAACCCTAATCAAGCTCTAGATCAAGTTTCAGGGGGAGTTGAGGCTAAGGCCTTACATAAGAAGACTACAAGAAGTCTCGACAGGTATGACTTGAGGTTCAGGTATGTCTTGAAATTTGATTCTTGATTAAGTTCATAATGTGTTTGTCTTCATGTTATTTATTAGTACAATCTTGATTAATGTTAGAATTGTCTTATCACCCTAGTAATAGTATGAATGCATGTGAATGATCGAAGACATTCATTGATTAGGGCTATATGATTGTACTAATGCATTATGGTGTTGTATGAGGTTGATGTCGTTTGCTAACAAGATACAGGTACATCACAAAAGACAAATCAAGCTCCTTAAAACATGACAACGTGAAGACAAAGACTCATCCATAATCTTTGTTCTACTTACAAGGTATGTATGACTTTGTTATATTATGCTTAACCTATGAGACATGCAGGTTCTAGCTCAGGATCTCTAAATCATTGAAGAGATTGTTTAGGTATGTTGTACATAGCTAAGCAAATATACTAATCCAGGTATGTTTTCCTATGACAAGTTAGAATCTTACCTTAGGATCCCTTATATAAGTATACTTGGTATGATTGGTTATGCTTATTCATAAAGTTAGTAATCAAGGGTTTATGCATATTATGTCTCTTATCTTGATGATCTAATTAACCATAAGAGTACTATGATCAAACAAGAATATGCAGAAGTAAAAGAAGACTTCCTTGAAACCTTGAATATTATCTATAATCATGACTATACATTTTCAAAGATTATTTAGAACTAGAATGTTTTGATAATATTGAGAATATACTAATGAATGTATGTCTGTGTATGAGGATGACACTAGTGCACACTTGAGCATGCACAGTGGTACAGAATGAATAGAAGTTCAAAAGACATATAGAAGATCAAGCGGGAGGCAACCACACAAACATAAAAGATAAGTATTTGAGTTGTTATTTGAAATAGTAAATGATATTAACACATATTTCATTAAAATTGGAAAGATTTTATTACAAGAACAATGCCAAAATTGAGTTTTTTTGTTATTTTGGAATTCTAGATCCACTGTTTAATTATAAATTTAATGAAATATGTGTTTATTGCTTGTATGCATATTTGTATTCCTAGAATATATCATGCTGAGTGTAAACATTCATAGAGCATTGAACAGTACACTACTAATATGCATATGATTGGTAAGTTGGACAAACATTCCATTGTTGCTTGTCTAGAATGAAACCTGTTTGCTGACATGCTGAGAGCTGTGCACACTCTCAATAGTATGTTCTGGTAGAGATGGAAGGCATCTAGATAGCCACTGTATGCATACAGGATATGGGAAAGTGTTGTGCCAAAGTATTGGTCAAAATAGTTACATAACTATGTAAATGATATCTGTATGCATAATAGGTTATCATGTCAATATGATTTGATGATTATGAAGTATTACTAATCATGTACTTAATTTTTATTTGTAGGAAAGATCATGATGAATGATGAACACTGAACAAGCGATGGATGTTCAAACAAAAGGATTTACAAATCAAACACACTACAAAAGGCTTGTGGCTAGAAAATTCTCTTAGAAAGAGGAAGAGAATCATGATAAGATGTTTGCTCCAAGTGGCTAGATAAGACCATTCTCTTAATGGTGTAATTAAAGAAGAAGTGTGAATCAGGTTCTGTATGGGTACCCAGGATCGATAATCAATTGATGAGCTTAATGATCACCATGGGTGATGAGGATCTCAACCTTTGCTACAAGGTTGAATATTGTTTCTATACACAGACGATATGGTGCAGAAAGGAACCAAAAGTTTGAATTTGTAACAATGTACTAACCAAACCTCTACCGATCCAATGTACTAACCAAACCTCTACCTCAAGTAAATTTTTCTGAGACAAACTTAATATAGTTCAGAAGGACCCTCCTCGAAAGGGGGAGTGATGTGATAACTCATGATGAGATTGCCTGCATCGACAGTGAGATCGATAATGAGGATACCTATATTAGTGATGCCGACAAAGAGGTTGGTGGATGGTCCTTAGATAGGGTCAAAGGTGACAAGGGGATTGCATCATCCTTGAACATATGTTCTAAAGAGAGCTGTAGACGTATGTCTTCGAGAATGAAGTCCTTGGTGGACATGATAGGATTGCATCATCCTCAAGAGAGCCGTAGACGTATGTCTTCGAGAATGAAGTTCTTGGTGAACATGTGAGGGGATTCGATCATCCCTGGAATTGAGTCCTAAAGAGGAGCCGTAGACGTATGTCTTCGAGAATGAAGTTCTTGGTGAACATGTGAGGGGATTGGATCATCCCTGGACTTCAGTCCTAAAGAAGAGCCGTAGACGTATGTCTTCGAGAATGAAGTCCTTGGTGGACATGATAGGATTGCATCATCCTCAAGAGAGCCGTAGACGTATGTCTTCGAGAATGAAGTTCTTGGTGAACATGTGAGGGGATTGGATCATCCCTGGACTTCAGTCCTAAAGAAGAGCCGTAGACGTATGTCTTCGAGAATGAAGTTTTTGGTGAACATGTGAGGGGATTGGATCATCCTTGGACTTCAGTCCTAAAGAAGAGCCGTAGATGTATGTCTTCGAGAATGAAGTCCTTGGTGGACGGTTGAGGATTAAGTCATCCTTGGACGTATTCCTAAATGTACGGTTGAGGATTAAGTCATCCTTGGACGTAGGTCCTAAATGTACGGTTGAGGATTAAGTCATCCTTGGACATAGGTCCTAAATGTACGGTTGAGGATTAAGTCATCCTTGGACGTAGGTCCTAAATGTACGGTTGAGGATTAAGTCATCCTTGGATGTGGTCCTAAATGTACGGTGGAGGATTAAGTCATCCTTGGACGTAGTCCTAAATGTACGGTTGAGGATTAAGTCATCCTTGGACGTAGTTCCTAAATGTACGGTTGAGGATTAAGTCATCCTTGGACGTAGGTCCTAAATGTACGGTTGAGGATTAAGTCACCCTTGGACGTAGGTCCTAAATGTACGGTTGAGGATTAAGTCATCCTTGGACGTGGTCCTAAATGTACAGTTGAGGATTAAGTCATCCTTGGACGTAGGTCCTAAATGTACGGTTGAGGATTAAGTCATCCTTGGACGTAGGTCCTAAATGTACGGTTGAGGATTAAGTCATCCTTGGACATAGGTCCTAAATGTACGATTGAGGATTAAGTCATCCTTGGACGTTGGTCCTAAATGTACGGTTGTGGATTAAATCATCCTTGGACAGTAAATCCAGTAATTCCGAAAGGAAGGATAGTCCTAAATGAATTGAGTGGATTAAATCATCCTTGGACAGTAAATCCAGTAATTCCGAAAGGAAGGATAGTCCTAAATGAATTGAGTGGATTAAATCATCCTTGGACAGTAAATCCAGTAATTCCGAAAGGAAGGATAGTCCTAAATGAATTGAGTGGATTAAATCATCCTTGGACAGTAAATCCAGTAATTCTGAAAGGAAGGATAGTCCTAAATGAATTGAGTGGATTAAATCATCCTTGGACAGTAAATCCAGTAATTCCGAAAGGAAGGATAGTCCTAAATGAATTGAATGGATTAAATCATCCTTGGACAGTAAATCCAGTAATTTTGAAAGGAAGGATAGTCCTAAATGAGATTGAGTGGACTAATCATCCTGTAAATAGATTGGGATTGCCTCATCCCTAGACATGGTGAGATGTCTTAAACTGATAAGGACTAATCATCCTGTAAATAGATTGGGATTGCCTCATCCCTAGACATGGTGAGATGTCTTAAAGTGATAAGGACTAATCATCCTGTAAATAGATTGGGATTGCCTCGTCCCTAGACATGGTGAGATGTCTTAAAGTGATAAGGACTAATCATCCTATAAATAGATTGGGATTGCCTCGTCCCTAGACATGGTGAGATGTCTTAAAGTGATAAGGACTAATCATCCAGTAAATAGATTGGGATTGCCTCGTCCCTAGACATGGTGAGGTGTCTTAAAGTGATAAGGATTGATCATCCTGTAAGTTGATCTGGATTGCATCATCCATGGACATGAGAGTTGTCTTAAACCGAGAGGGACTGATCATCCCGTAAGCGGATCAGGATTGTATCATCCTTGGACCTATGTCCTAAAGTGAGAGGGATTGATCATCCCGTAATTGGATCTTGTGTGTTGCAGGGTATGCTACTATTGTGTATACTTGTATTGATGAGGATACTTGTATTGATGATATGTATACTTGTATTGATGAGGATACTTGTATTAATGATGTGTATACTTGTATTGATGAGGATACTTGTATTGATGATGTGTATACTTGTATTGATGAGGATACTTGTATTGATGATGTGTATACTTGTATTGATGAGGATACTTGTATTGATGATGTGTATACTTGTATTGATGAGGATACTTGTATTAATGATATTTATACTTGTATTGATGATGCTGTTGATCTTGATGATCTAGATGACGATGCTGCTGATCGTGATGATCTAGATGACGATGTTGTTGATCGTGTGATGACGATGCTGATGATTGTGTGATGACGATGCTGATGATCGTGTGATGACGATGCTGATGATCGTGTGATGACGATGCTGATGATCGTGTGATGATGATGCTGATGATCGTGTGATGACGATGCTGATGATCGTGTGATGACGATGCTGATGATCGTGAGATGACGATGCTGATGATCGTGAGATGACGATGCTGATGATCGTGTGATGACGATAATCGTGAGGATCCAGATGATGATATTGTTGTAGCTGTTCAAGTGCTACAGAAGATAAAGACTCAATACTGAAGATGTCGATGTTCCAGTATTGAAGATGTTCCAGTAACTGCTTGAGTTACTGATGATGTTGAGAAAGCTTCCAATGATTTATAGATGTATCATGTATGATGTTGATGACTCCTTGCTCGTGCAGATGTTGTTATAATATCCTTCTTGTTAAGGGGGAGTGTTGAGATATTGTAACTTCAAAGAATATTATATTTGTACTTTATTATTCCGGAGATGTTTCATTCCTCCGTGAAGATCTTATTGTATATCCGGAGATGTTTATTCCTCCGTCGGAATGTGGTAACTCGGGTTATTAGACTTCCCTAGTGGGGGTCAGCCCTGTATATGTTATGTGGGTCAAAGGGTTATTAGAACACCCTAGAGGGGTCGGCCCAGTCAGTTGTAGTGGGGTATTTAACCCATTGGCTAAATATGAGCCTACGTGTACCTGTGTAAAATACATGTTAGTGTAGTGTATAAATAGAGGAGGTGTGTTCCTCATTTGACACACACACTCACTTGAGAAAGGCGCACTTGTGGAGGAGAGGTCTGCAATGGTGGAGGAGGAGATCATATCCTTGGTTTGCATCTTTGTGTATTGCTGGTCATCTATATTGAGGAAGCTTTACTGGGTTTTCTACCCCATGAGGGTTTCCCAGGATAAATCTGTGTCTCTTGTGTTTATGCTATGCTTGTTGTTTCTTCAGTGATCCTGTATATGCTATTATTGTGAAATGGAATGTAATGCTGCTATTTTCAGTCTTAGCATATTAAATATTAACAATATTTAGAGGGAGTTGACCATATTTTTACATTCCACAACAGAAAGGTGTAGAAGAAGCTACTTCAGCAACTCCTGCAAGGAAACAAAGACTCAGAGGGAGTCGACCCAACAAACAAACAAAGATAAGTATTTTAATTACCATTTCTTACATATTTGTTTGTTTAAATAAAATTGTTCAATGATGTATATATGTTCCTAGACTTAGGATATGTATTGTTTATATTAGAATGATTGCATTAATGAATAGTATACTACTAATATGCATGTGATGGGTAAGTTGCCTATGGCACTGTACAACATTCCATTGCTACTTATCTAGAATGAAACCTCTTTGCTGACATGTTGGGAGTAGTGCAAACTCTTAACAATGTTCTGGTAGAGATTGGAATGCATCTAGAAAGTTACAGGATATGGATGAATGTTGTATTGAAGCATTGGATAAAATAATTGCATGACTGTATGACATATTTATTTATGTATAAGAATTTGTTTTGAAAACTATGAGATGTTTCTAATCATGCAATTTGTAGGAAAGATCATATGCCATCACCTACAAAAGAAGAACTACAACATTTGTTTAGCAACAAAATCATCTATTGAAGATATTGAAGTTCCCAGGATATGGGGAGAATGCCATGATCCGTTGATCATGAAGAATGATGTTTGGGATGTAGTCCCAAGACCTAAAGAGAAGTTTGTTATGACTTCCATATGGATCTATCAGATCAAGCATGCTGCAGATGGCAGCATAGAGAAATATAAAAGTGATGAAATAGAAGATACACCAGATGGATTTCAAGACAGCTTTCTTGAATGGTGTAGTTGAAGAAGAAGGGTATGTGGAGCAGCCACTTGGTTCTGAGACACATGACAGGAAATCATATATGTGCAGAACTTGGTATGGTAGGATAGGCATCTTTCTATCCAGTTTGGGCTTTACCAAGAGTAAAGCGGATTCCAACCTTTACTACAAGGTTGAGGAAGGCAATCCAGTGACACTGCTTTTGTATATGGATGACCTATTTGTAACAGGAGATGACAAATTGATTGCAGATACTAAGAGGAAGCTTGCTGCTGAATTCGATATGAAGGACTTAGGGACGATGCACTGTTTCCTAGGTATGGAGGTGTGGCAGGGCACATATGGGATCTTCCTTGGACAAGGGAAGTACACTGTGGATATCCTGAAGAGGTTCGGGATGATGGATTGCAAGGCCATGGCCACACCCATGGCATCGAATCTGAAGCTTCTATGTGATGCTTCATCTAAGCTAGTTG
Organism: Larix kaempferi; assembly: GCA_027924585.1. Classification (NCBI taxonomy): domain Eukaryota; kingdom Viridiplantae; phylum Streptophyta; class Pinopsida; order Pinales; family Pinaceae; genus Larix; species Larix kaempferi. The sequence goes on along the minus strand of BSBM01000969.1, from coordinate 671,326 downwards.
ATATCTCTATGTATCGTCAGATGATTGGATCCTTGATGTACCTGATGAAAACGAGACCAGATATTTGCTTTGTTGTGAACACATTGAGTCAGTTCCTAACAGATCCAAGGAGTGTTCATTTGATTACTATAAAGCATGTTCTCAAGTACCTGAAGGGTACAGTGGATTATGGGCTCAAGTATGAAGCGAATCAAAAGTTTAACCTGCAGGGTTATGTTGATTCAGATTGGGCTAGTAGTGCTGTAGATAGGAAGAGCACATTTGGATGCTGCTTCAGTATGGGATCAGGTGTTATCTCTTGGTTTAGTAGGAAGCGGTCTTGCGTAGCACTGAGTATAGCTGAGGCGGAGTATGTTGCAGCCTGTTCAACTAGTTGTGAGGCAATATGGCTACGGAAGCTACTGTCTGAGTTATTTGATCTCCCGTTGGATGCTACTGGTATCTTTTGTGATAACCAGAGTTGTGTGAAGCTGTCCGAGAATGCAGTGTTTCATGATAGTTCGAAACACATAGAGATCAAATATCACTATATCAGGGATATGGTGCAGAGAGGAGCTGTGAAGCTCCTGTATGTTGCGATGGACAAGCAAATTGCAAATGTACTAACGAAGCCACTAGCTAGAGTGAAGTTCAAATACTTCAGAGAGAGGCTTGGTGTTCTTCAAATCGACGACACTTCAAGGAAGAAGTGATGGAAACATTTGCTGAAGCCATTCCAAGCATGTTGGAAGGAGGATCCTTCACATGGCTATGGATTTAAGCACTGCATGATGAGCATCAGGACGATGCTCCAGTTACTGCTTTATATATGCATCAGGATGATGCTGGATATGATCAGTTGGATCATTTATATGTATATGTATGTACGCATCATGTTGGATGCTGGATATGATCAGTTGGATCATTTATATGTATGTACGCATCGTGTTGATGATGGATATGATCAGTGGGATCATTTATATGTATATGTATGTACGCATCATGTTAGATGCTGGATATGATCAGTTGGATCATTTGTATGTATTTTGTATATGCATCATGTTGGATGCTTGGACCATGTATTTGTATATGTATCAGGTGGATACATTGTATGATCAGGAAGATCATGTATGTTGATATGTATCAGGTATGATCAGGTGGATCATGTATTTGTATTTGTATCAAGTGGATACAGTGTATGATCAACTGGATCATGTATGATGATATGTATCAAGTAGATACTTGGTATGCATCAGGTGGATGCATTGCATGATCAGGATGATCATAATGACGAGCTTCAGGGTGTTGCTACAGATGATATGTATCAGGATGGTACAGTGATGATGATCAGTGTGATCATGAGCATCAGGATAATTCTTTGTGCGATGATGATCCGTTGGATCATGAGTATCAGGTTGATACTTGGAGGTTAGAGATGATATGTGGCAGGTTGTGCAAATAGCATGTAATCAGTCCTGGGAGATCTTTCCGGTCGTGTTGCGGCACATAAATGTTCCTGCGATACTCTTTCCGGTATTGTTATGTAGTATGTAATCAGTCCTCAGATATCTGATAGGTTGAGCTGTGTGCTCATAATCAGTCCTGGGAAGAGGTATTACTATGGAGACATGTAATCAGTCCTGGAGATCCGAGAGGTTGAGCTATGTGCTCGTAATTAGTCCTGGGATTCTCTTTAGAGATCTTGTCGGTCGTGCTGCGGAACATAAATGTTCCTGGGATGCTCTTTAAAGGTTTTGTCTATCCACATGTAATCAGTCCTGGAGATCCGAGAGGTTGAGCTGTGTACTCGTAATAAGTCCTGGGATGCTCTTTGGAGGTCTTGCCGGTCATGCTGCGGCACATAAATGTTCCTGGGATGCTCTTTAAAGGTATTATGGAGGAGATGCATGTAATCAGTCCTGGGAGATCTTGCCGGTCGTGCTTAGGCACATAAATGTTCCTGGGATGTTCTTTCTGGTATTGCATCCGCACATAAATTTAGTCCTGAGAGACCACCTCTATCAGACCATTTGCACAGATGATGAAGACCTACAGGTGGTGGGCCTACATCCAATATGAAAAAGGACTAGTTCTATAGAACTTCCTATGACGAGTAGAGTTAGAGATTGGTTGAGATAGCAGCAGTTGTGATGATGATGATGACGATGATCCCAAGAAGAAGACTTGTCTAAGCAGATTTGTGTCGAGAAATACCTTCCTAGTTAAGAGGGAGTGTTGATGTATATGTAACTTCGGAATGTATTTCATCTATGTATTTTATATATATTTATTGTACCCTTATACGAGATGTGTTATTCCTCTATAAGGAAGTGTTGTTATGTGTATTGACAAGTGTCGCAAGTGTGTGTACTTGTCGATGGGTTATTAGACCACCATGTGTGGGTCGGCCCTGATATATATATTATATTGTGGATGTACCTAGCTAGACAAGTCAGCCCCATAGTGTAACTGGGCAAACAGGTTAAGTATAAATATATATTGGGAGATCTCTATTTGATCACTTGGAAACTCATACTTATCTCACTCAGAAAGTGGCGCACTTGTGAGGAGGAGGATCATCTGCTACTACGAGACTATCTCAATGTATTTTGGTTGTACTTTGGTTGAGCCATTGCTCTCTCTATCTCTAAGGAAGTTGTGGGGTTTTTCACCTTAGGGTTTTTCCCACGGAAACTCTGTGTCTCTTGTCTCTCATGCTTTTGATTCTTGTGATGCTTGACATGCTTGATATGATTGTTATGCATTGATATACTGTACATGTTATTCTCTCAGTAAAGATCCTATAGTATATTGAATTAATGCTCAAAATTTAACATTTCGCCTGGTCATACGAGGAGATGCTAGGAATATACCCCCGCATTATTGAACACGAGATTAGAACGTATCCTGATGCTAAACCGGTTCGACAATGCTTACGTGCTGTGAACCCTAGGAAGGCAGCTGCTATTAAGGCAGAGGTGGAGAAACTGCTCAAAGCTGGTTTCATCTACCCCATTCCCCTTACCGAATGGGTGTCAAACCCCATCCCTGTGGATAAGAAGCAGGGAACGATCCGTGTATGCACTGATTTTAGAGATTTGAACCATGCATGTCCGAAAGACAACTTCCCCACACCATTCATTGATCAAATATTGGATGCTTGTGTGGGGAGTGAGATTTTTTCATTCATGGATGGCTTCTCAGGTTATAATCAGATTCAAATCAAACCCGCGGACCAACACAAGACAACATTTATTTGTCCATGGGAACATTTGCATATCAGAAAATTCCCTTCGGCCTTAAAAACGCCGGAGCTACTTTTTAGCGAGCCATGACCTATGCCTTTCACAATCTTAAGACGATTATAGAAGTTTTCTTGGATGATTTTGCTGGCCATTCTCATAGGAGAGTGGACCACCCCAAGCACCTTTGTATGATTCTCGAACGATGTATCCACTACAAAATTCGATTGAATCCAAACAAATGCATCTTCACTATTAGGACTAGTCGCCTTCTAGGCTTCATAGTTTCAAGGGAGGGTATTAGAGTCGATCCTCTCAAAGTTGAGGTAATGCTTCAATTGCCTCCTCCATGTAGTTTGTTACAACTTCAGAGCCTCCAAGGGAGAGCTACTTTTCTACGTCAGTTTATAGCTAACTATGCTAGTATTACCAAAGGTTTCGCACGCTTATTGAAGAAAGACACACCTTTTATCGGGGATGAGTAAGCCCAGCAGTATTTCGACGCCCTTAAGAAAGATTTGGTATCGGCCCCTGTGCTTAGTCCACCGAACTTTACACGAGATTTTATTCTTTATGTGGCAGCATCTCAAGAGACTATTGGCATGGTCTTGGTTCAGGAAGATGATGTGCTCGTCGAGCATGTTATCTATTATCTCAGTCGACATTTAATAGACGCTAAACTAAGATATACTCAAGTAGAAAAGATGGCACTTGTGACTGTCCACGCAGTCCAGCGGTTACGACATTATATTTTGCTTCGAACAACCACAGTTGTAGCTCACATCAATGCATTTCAATTCGTGCTATCATGACGCCTTATCGGGGGTAAGTATAATAAATGGATTGTAATCCTTCAGGAATTTGATCTTGATTTTGCTTCAGCAAAATCGGTGAAATCACTGGTGTTCGCTGAGCTTATGTTGGACCTTCCATGGCTTGATGAGGATGTCATTCATGAAGATTCCTTTGTGGATGAACACTTATTTTTTATCTCGACCGAGGACTGTTGGTATGGGGATGTCATTGTATATCTCCAAACTTTGAAGTTTCCTCTGCATTATTCACGAGATGAGCGACGGTGTGTGAAACATCACGCTAAAGATTATACTATCGTCGGTGACACTTTATATCTCCGAGGAAAGGATTCCATTCTCCATCGTTGCTTGACTCATGAAGAAGCGGAACGGGTACTTAATGATTTCCATGCGGAGGCGTGTGGCGGTCACTTATCCGGGCTTGCTACAGCCCAGCATATCATGCGAGCTGGTTATTTTTGTCCTACTATATTTAAAGATTGTATTAATGCTGTGAAGAGATGTCACCCTTGCTAGGTGTTTTCTCGGAACATACACTCACATCCAACGCCCCTCCATCCGGTCGTCACTGTCAGTCCCTTCACTAAGTGGGGGGTAGATTTCATGGATTGCAAACCAGCTTTGGCTGGGGGGCATCGCCATATTATCATGGCTGGGGATTATTTTTCCAAGTGGCCTGAGGCCATGCCTACTATAAAATCCAATGGTGCTACTGTAGCCCATTTCGTGTTCAACCAGATTATCACTCGGTTCGGTATCCCGAAAGAGATTGTCACTGACCATGGTAGTCACTTTCAAAACAAGATGATGGAGGATTTGTTTCTCAAGCTTGGGTTTCGTCAGGAACACTCGTCTTCCTACTATCCTCAAGCGAATGGTCAGGTTGAAGCCGTAAATAAGTCTTTGAAGACCATTCTTCAACGTACCATCCAACAAATCAAGACCAATTGGCATATCATTTTATATCCTGCTTTGTGGGCATATCGAACCGCAGTTAAGACTGCCACCGGGTTCTCACCATTCCAGTTAGTTCATGGTGAGGAGTCACTTCTACCAATTGAATGTGAAATCCCTTCACTTAAGCTAGCCATAGAGATCCTCCCTGATACGACAAAGATTGAGCAACGTTTAGTACACCTCGAGCAACTTGACGAGCACCGTCAAGATGCCACTGTGGCTATTGATGTTAACAAGCGTCATGTCAAGGTCCAATATGATAGGTCTATCCATCCCCGAAAATATGTTGAAGGTGACTTAGTACTCTTGTATGACCAAGCTAAAGAAACCCTGGGGGCAGGCAAGTTAAATCCCATGTGGCACGGTCCTTATATTGTGAGGCCTGTCCTTGAAAAAGGAGCTTATGAGTTAGAAGACTATGAGGGGACTGTCTTGAAGGAGCCTAGAAATGGGCTCTACGGTTCAAGCATAATACTGCTTGAAGGAGCCTAGAAATGGGCTCTACCTCAAGCAATATTATGCTTGAACCTTTGGTTTAGGCTGATACTTTTGTACACTATTGTATACTTTTTTTGTACATAGTTTAGTTTGCCTTTTGGTATCGGGTCTGCTGATTAGCCTCTGTTTGATTGACAGATGTCAATGGCATTTCCTACATTCTTAGGTTTAATGGATGGTGCTAGCCGACATACGCAGTAGCTTGCTTCTGCTACCTGGGTTATCTTCTCACCTGACCACCTAGTTGTGTCCTCAAGAGGAGCTTGTCTCGGTCCTACATCTAATAATGTGGCTGAGTATAGTGTCGTTATTGATCTACTTCGAGATGTTATTTCACATGACATCCAGTCTTTAGAAGTCCGCCTAGATTCACAAGTAGTTGTGTCTCAGCTGAATGGGTAGTACCGTGTATGAGACACTACATTACTATGGATATTCCTTAAGGTACGACTCTTGGAGAGACATTTTGTTTCAATTACATATATTCATATTCCAAGAAGTCTTAATTATCTATCTGATGCATACGCTAACTATGTATTAGATTGGCATTTGTCACATTCATCATGAAGCACATAAATACAAAGACATTCATACATTTGTACATACACACATGTAGTAGAACCAAGAACCAAAGTTGTATATATATATAAATATGTCCAAAAATGGTAGTGTCATACAAAACTGGAGCCCGTAGCCCTCAAAAATATACATATCGATACAAAAATGAGACCCTGGGATATCTATTCCCTCCGGGGAGGCCTAGCTGCCGCCTCGACGAGATGTGTCTCATAGAAATACTGTACTGCATTGGCCACCCGCTGCAGTAGCTGCACCCACTCACCAGGAACACCCACTACCTGGCGCTTCATGGCCTCAGGTAGTCGGGCTACCTCTATCTGTGGTACTCGGGAAACCATCCGTGATAGGTTGTGCCACAACGTCTGAAGTGTGTGCCCTGCTGTAGCATCTACTGCCACATCATCTCTACCCCGACGACCATGTCTCGGGAAGCGCTCGGGTCTCACTGGGCCTTTGTCTGCGAGAAAACAGTCACCCATTAGCACATGATACTACCACCAAAAAGATTTTTTACATTTCAACTATAATAAAAAAATCCATAAAAATTTAATAACCATAAAACCAAAAAGAGTACTCACCGATGTCTCCGAACGTTGCGCCTGGTGGTAGCGGCATGTCACGATCCTGTCCGAAGTCTATCCCCGCATAGGGATAGTCCTCTATAGCGATCACCTGCCGGTTCCACCAGCGAAAGAACTCCTTAGTATACGGTGATGCCAGAAGGCCACCACCTTGTCGTGTCAAGATCTCAGCCCACCAGGTCAGGGCTGGATCACGGAGACTGTGTGGAGGGACATCCACCCTCGGACTAAGCCCTGAAACCCTCTCAAAGAAGAAGCTGCATAGAATGCTACCATACCCAAATTTTTTGGCCTTCCCATCTTTGCATTCCATCAATTGTTTCTTCATAGACACCAACAGAGTAGTACACCAGTCGAATATCGTAGGTTGCATGCATTGTGATGCGTAGAACATCACTGGCCTGGATGCCTAGTGCAGTGCTTTGGATCTAGTGATCCGCACCAGGGTAGCCACAATGATCTTTGTGCTCAGATCCACTCTGGCGTTGAAGGGCACTTGAATTCCCACCACTCGTGTGTTTGCAGGACAATACCACACTATGTAGTCCTGAACAGTGATCCCGCCACCCACGGTCCGAGACCAAAGACTAGCCAACTCCCCTCTACGGGACAAACCAGTAATGAAATAGATATCCTCTACGTCCAGTGTCAGTGTTTTCCCATTGAGGATGAAGTTTTGAGCATCCACATCCAGTAGTCTATCAGGCGACGGAGTAATAGGTTTTGGGCCCTTAAACCCCCTATACTCCAGAACTTGTACAAACCACATGCTTTCAATGCCTGTTGCGCTTGCACATTATTGTGCATGGCCTCATCAACCTGGTAATGCTCTCTCTACCTCCACTCTAGAACCATCCTGGAGAGCAAAACAAGTAAGTTTTGGTCAGTTTCGTGATTTAAAATTTCTTCACGGCCATACCCATGGGCTAATTTGTATACAGTGGTGGGTACCCGCGGGCAGTCTATTTTTTGACTATGCGTTTCGTGCCCTACCCGCGACCCGCATAGTTATAGCCTGCGGGTAGCGCCGAAGCCATCTAGGGCTTGGCCAAACTAAAAATTCCACCGACAAAAATTGAAATAAAAGCATTAAAATGAAAGGTATGGAAGTAACCACCAACCTGCTCCGGACGGTTCGCTGAACGGTCGCTTGTAGCTCCCATGATTGGCAACTAAAGTTTTAGGTGAAAACTTACCACTAAACTCCAAATTTGTGAATAGTGCAAATGAATTGTAATTTGGAAAATTTTATTACTATTTATAATTTTCTGGACCCACTTCTCTATAGTTTTTTCCATTTTGAGTTGTTATGAACCAATATCGTGTCATGGAGTAGTGTTTTTTAATCAGATTTCCTCGGCGAGAATTGTTCTAAACCATTTCACACCTACGGAAGGTACGTTTCACACCGGGCATATAGGTTAGATGCCGTTTTCGCATGCATTTATGCATTTGATCTATTGACCATTTTCATAAACCCTAGGTGCGACCCCACTTTGTAATTGACACGGAACCTTCACACTACTTTAGAAGTGTCGTTATGTGGTAGTAGGGCTTTTCCAAACATGGGTACCCTAGTTAGAACCCCTTATGCATTCTGGTGCCCATGCCGTTGTTTGTCCTTAGGATTGGGAGCACTTTGTAGTCACGCCATGACTTTGCGATAAACAATCATACTCTACTTTATCTTATGCTGGCCATCTCCCTTAAGGACTCCCCTCAGTTATATCGTGTTGTGATTGCATTGCATCATCCTGCTTGTCGCTTGAGCCTTGTGTCAGCTCCCGCTTCCTCAATTATTAGCCTGGTGCCTGAGCACTTTTCCCCTGTCGAGCCCTGCAGAGCTTATATATTTTCCCTTCACAATTTGATGACCCTTTGACCCTAAGGGAACATACCCCCGAGTGTCCACATCCTGCACGCATCTCCTTGCATTGAGCATAGGTATGTTCCACTGCTTGGGACTAGTCTGCTAGCTATTTGACACTCGTTCCCTCACTTGTTGTATTATAAGAAATTTTATTCTTTTTCAAGCTTTTCCCAAATATGAAAAAGACCAAAAAAATCAAATATTCCAAAAAGTCAGACGGGATTATGGTCACTATTTCTTGTTGGCAGCTGTTGTGTCGCCTTTGAAAAGAGCATTCATTCCACTCTATACATTATGAGTCGGGATTATAGTTGGGCCTTAGGAGCTGTACTTGTTTCTCAGTTTTCTCCACCGATTGGTTAAGCTTCCAGTCATTATGGAGCCCTCTGTATTGCATCCTGCATTGCACATTTTATGTCGAGTCTATGCTACCTGAGTCTATCCATCTGCTCATGCTCTTGTTCAAAGGAAGTCCTGAAACCAGTGTCGGCCACTCCTCAAATCTCTTGACTATTGCATGTCGGCCATCCTTATTGAGTCAGTCCATTTCACCTGAGATATTCCAAATCTTTCAGCATTGCTGGTACCTCATGCTGGTTGATGGGGGATGCCTTAATGCCCTCCTTCCAGCGAGTCTCGTTCCGTCAACTTCAACTCATTTATTCCGGGACTTGATCCTTAGAGTTCATTTGAGTACCTTGAGGCTTGCAATCATTAGTGGTAGGTTCTCTCGCCATCGACAGTTTTGGGAATACATCAATGTCCCCTCATCGATGGATTCATCCTAATGTTTGAATTCAACCCATTTATTCACACTCTGATGATTGTGCTCTGTGCCTTGGTGCCCATTTTCATTATTGGTGGGTCATCTCGCGTCTTTTAATGGTATACATCATTGATCGGTAATCAGACGATGTCTCATCAAGTTTGACCCCAACTCCTTTATTCACTTGATGGGACTTGCACCATCGAATACTTGTGTAGAAGACCCCAGGAGATTGTGGCATTTAGTATGCTACATATGACTTTGACTTTACATCTAAGATATCACCTCTCAGATTTCAGCAGTTTGTACCTCCAGTTTGCACCAGTTGTCTTCTTTTCAGTAGAAGACCATATCTTACTATAGAGGGATCATGTCTATGATCACTTATGACATGTATCCATTATATACTGCCTATTCATGGCCATTGTATCATATTGTTGTACTATACCGACATGTATTCAAAGATACTATTGTATTATGATGAGTGAGCTGCTCTTTCCACTTGTGTCTCCATCACTCCACTTCTGAGTTTTATAATGTATTTCGTCCATCGTAGCATTAGTCTCTGACCTCACACATTAGGGGGCATCTGTTACATCGTAATCTTCCACCCTGTGAGCATTAGCATTCTTTGGCCTGTAGGATCCATTTCAGTGACTCAGATCCATTTATATCCTTCAGAGATACTATTTTTCCCTATTTTTATTCCTACCCGCATGTTGCATCATTATAGGATGCGTACCCGCGAGTTGCATCACTATAGCCCGCGGGTATCAAGTAAAATGGTAAAAACCACTATTAATTACTTTTTACTCCCAAAAAGCAGTCATTGGGTGACCTTTGGCTCTCCATCTAACCAAGTAACGTCTCGATGTCTCCTTTCACCTACCTTTGAGAGGACTATATATTGAGCACATATGGCTTATGGACGGAAGGAAGAATAGAATAGTAAAGGAACTCTAGTGTATTTTTTCCCTATATTGAGTCTGCACTCATTGATCCTTGTAGTTGTGGACCATTTATGTTCACCTTTCAAACTCCTTTCTAGTTTGAGTTTTCCATTCATGGAGGATTGAAGTGGTGGAGGCACAAGTGGATTGATCTAGATCTTGGTTCAGATTGGTTGCCGACAAGAGGTTGTATCACTTTGTACTTCTTCTTGTTCATTAATAGAAATGCTCATATTCTCGTCCATTCATGGTGTGAATGTTGTTTATTATACATTGGGTTACATTTGCTTATGATACTATGGACCATTGTTATTGATAATGTTAATGTCAATTATATATTATTTGTACTTGTTGGATATTGGCTGTCAAGACTAATTTGCAAATTACAAGTGCATGGATTGAAAGCTCCAATGGGGATCTACTTCAAACGTTTGGATCGAGGTTGGTTACATTTCTCCATTATCTTAACATTTTCATTTATAATAGCATTGCTTTGAGAATTGAGTAGATTTTTGGTAGTCATCTATCTGTTGTGGTATTCCCAAGCCATAGTGAGTTTTCTCCAATACAAGCATTTAAAGATTTTATACATAAGTTTTTAGAGGTTTACTTTGATGATTGGACCATTTTCGGTTTACTGAAGAACCATGCCGCAAACCTCAGGATGATGCTAGAAAAATGTAGACAACATCAAATCTCATTAAATATGAAGAAATGTGTTTTCTGTGTTCCCTATGGAATTTTGTTGGGACACATTGTGTGCAAAAAGGGCTTGATGGTTGATCTTGCGAAGATCGCAGTCATTTTAAACTTGCCTACACCAAATTCAGTCAAGTATTTGTGCACTACATTGGGGCATACCAGTTATTATAGGAAATTCATAAAAGGGTATGCGCAGATAACTGCATCTATGGAGAAGCTGCTAAAGAAAGATGCACCGTTCATCTGGAACGAAGAATGAGAACAAGGTTTTGATACATTAAAATAAAAGATGGTCACTACGCCGATCCTAGTTTTTCCAGACTGGGAGAAGCCATTTCATGTCCATGTGGATGCTTCATGTATAGCATTGGGCTTTGTTCTTGCTCAGCCAGGAGAGGGAGGTATTGATCACACCATTGCATTTTCAAGCAGAAAGTTATCATCCACTGAGAAGAACTATACCACTACTGAAAGAGAAGGATTCACAATGGTATATGCGCTACAGAAGTTCAGGCACTAATTGCTTGGTGCGCACTTCTCCATGTTCACTAACCATTCTTCTTTGAAATACCTGGTCAATAAGCTAGTGTTAGGGGGGCACATATGTAGATGGTTACTACTCTTTCAAGAGTATGACTTTGAAATTGTGGTTAAGACAGGAAGGTTGAATTTGGGACCTGGTCATCTATCAAGGATTGAGTCAGGAGAGGAACCTATGAATCTGGAGGACAATCTGCCTGACGCGTAGTTGTTCGCCATACAGGTTTCTGATGATTATTATCAGGACATCATTGATTTTTTGACTACTAGGTTTCCACCCGGAGAGTTCACTACGCAGCAAAACAAGTAGCTGGTAGTGCACGTAGCAGACTTCAATATAATCATAGGTCAGCTATATAAATTGGGACCAGATGAAGTACTGCGCAGATGTGTATTAGAGCATGAGAAACCATTCATATTGGAAGATGCACACTCAGGAGTCGCAGGATACCATTACTCAGGTAGAGCTATTGCGCAGAAGATATTGCACACAGGGCTATGGTGGCCTACAATTCATAAAGATTCGAAGGAACATTGCTAGAATTGTGATGTTTCTCAAAGGACAAGAAAGCCATCACGCAGAGATGAAATGCCATTACATCCACAGTTGACATTGCATGCCTTTGAGAAATGGGCCATTGATTTTGTGGGTCCTATTAACCCACCAGGGAAAAGAACTGGAGCGAGGTATATCATTACTGCTACCGATTACCTCACCAGATGGGAAGAAGCAAAGCCAATGAAAGATTGTAGCGCGGCTACAGCCGCAGAGTTTATATATGAAAATATCCTTACAAGGTTTGGATGCCCGAAGATATTGATGAGTGATCAAGGCACTCATTTTCTGAATAAGACCAATGAGGCTTTGAATGAAGAGTTCCACGTTCATCATCAGTGCAGCATGCCTTATCATCCATAGGAGAATGGAACTGTTGAAGCATTTAACAAAGTGATGAAGAATGCACTAACCAAGATATGCAATGTCAATCGGGACAATTAGGACTTGTGCATTCCATCTGTATTATGGGCATATAGGACTACATGCAAGAAACTTACTGGCCATACACCTTTCAGGTTGGCCTATGGGAAAGAGGCAATAATGTCGATGGAGTATATTGTTCCCAGCTTGAAAATAGCTGCGTTTATGGGCATGACAAACCGCACAGCGCTAGAAGAAAGGCTCCTACAATTGGTTGGGTTTGAGGAAGATCGCTTCGTCGCAGGCTTCCACCAACAAGTACAGAAGAGCGCGAAAAAGCATGGCATGATCGCCACATCAAGAAAATTCATTGAAAATTCATGAAATTTCCTGGAAAGTTTAAGATGCATTGGCTTGGCCCATATACTGTAATGCATGTTACTAATGGTGGCACAGTCCAATTAGCTACATTAGCCAGAGATACCTTGCCAAGTATGATAAATGGTAGCAAACTAAAGCTTTACCTCGATAGTCCAACTGCGCAGAGTTTTGTATGATTTAGGGAAGCATACCGCGGAACACTGCTGAAGTTGTGTGCGCAAAAAAAAAGGAACAAAAACGAAGAAACTAGCTGCGTAGGAGGGAAAGTCCAGATACTAATTCCGCAGAAAAGGAAAAACCATGGTAGTGCGAGAGATATCGCAAAATGCGCGACAGGAGGTTACCTTCACACAAAGACCATCAGCACATCATGATGGGAACTATTACCATAGCAGTTGTTGGCCAATTAGTGGGCCGTTAACCAATTTGGTGACATTGGTAAGGTTCAAATTTAAGGGCAGATGTGACAATTTGGAACACATTAAAGGCCGAAGTGACCAATTTGGCATTGAAATCCGGCTGGCAGGCTGAGCCATTAATGCTGATTTGATGGACTTGACACGCGGGCTTGCCAAGCAACCTTTTGGAATTTAAGGAAACAGATCTGGCCTAATGATGAGGATCCAATGGCACGGCCGAGATCTTCGGCAGGAACTGGGAATTAATATGGCATTAAGTGCCTCACAAACTGGTGATGACCACGTTGCATCCCAGCTAAGGCTATAAATAGGCCTCACTCAGCCACTTAACCATTTTTACGAAGCACTTGAAATGCTTGAGAGCCGAGCAAATAGAGCATTGAGGTTGAGTTGGAGGATATATTCTGGTTATATGAGCAAGGAGGTATTCTAGTAGCAATGACGACGACAAAGGAAAGTGCATCCCAGATTTCAGCAAGGCAGGCTGTAGGAAGCAGCAAGGGAAAAGAGCCAGCTTCAGAGCAGGGGGGGTCCGAAGCACCATTGCAGCAATCGGCCTCAGCTCAGAACCTACCTATTTATCTAGTTCCCGAATACATCCCTCCATGGAAGCTCGATGCCCCACCAGTCCACATAGAAAATAATTTTAAGTATGAAATCCTGATGCCCACTATTTCCACCAGGGTGAAGATTGAGGAGAATTTGTTGGGTGGTGTACCAGGTTGCAAGCTGGACGACCTGGACTTGCTTGAAAATACATTGGTAACATCGAAGACTTACCCACAATTTAGACCTGACGGATATATCAATCGGGTAACAGACGTACAGATCGGCGCTGACAGACTGGAAGTCCAAGATTGGCTAAAGGCCATCCGGCCATTAGGCTTGTTGAACCTACTGCAAATGCCACACTTTACTAAGAGTCCTGAGTTTTCCGCGGTAGTGTGCACATTACTCACTTGCGTACATGAAGGCTTCTTATGGCTTGATACCCGCATTGATATCAGCATTGATATGATAGATCATATTACAGGCCCGAATAAAAGAGGCGAGGACCCGGCTGACCTGATACTAATGAGGGCACAAGATAGAAATATGAGCGCCAAAGTAGCAAAAGAATTCGGTGTAGTGCGGAAGGGACGTGGGTTCCCAACCATCGAGATCAACGACCACGCCATGAAGTTTACTACCCAGTTGCTTGCAGGAAATATTTTGCGCAAGTGTAGACCACTTGAGGTACCCGTGGTCACAATCAAGGCAACATCTAAGGTATTGTGCAGAAGACATTACAATTGGTTCCATTTCTTATTGAACAAGTTTCTAGCAGATGTTGAAGAAACTCGGGATAATGGAACACCATTCCATTTCAGCTGGCTACTTGTATTGATAGCTTTTGTAGGCTGGAAAGAGATGGAAGGGTATCGAGGGGTTCCAACCTTCGCAAGGAAAGGTCATGGAACACATTTTACTAACCTATGGGCGAGATTGAAGGCGTAAAGGCAGCGACATACGGCTGAAGTATTTTATGTCTATTATCACCAGTTGCGCGAAGCGATTATGGCAACGCCACGCATTTCACAACCGCTGATCGACAAGTATACATGCATCATGAGGTTTAGCGTGAGGAGACATCAGTCACACATTCAGCTAAGGGCTTACGCAGAGGAAGGATTATGGTATCCAGGGTTTTATCGCCTGGATGAGGACACAATCGAGGCAATGATGGAGCATTGGGATGATGACTGGAAAGTTCCCTCCTCGCGAGACGATGCATCTGATTATGAATAGAACATTCCACCCGTCTCGACGACCAAGATCGACATAAAAAGTCTAGATGAATAGGATAGTGAAGATGCAGCATCAGGCAAGGAAAAGAAGAAGGGGGGGTTACCTAAGGGTACTCCCAATGTTGAAGAAAAGAACCCTGCTCAAGATGAGGCCGAGAAGTCGGCGGAGCCCAAAAGAAAGGCTACTGAAGGCCATTCAGACTCAAGAGGCCCGTGCAAGAAGTGAAAGGATGAGAAGCCAGAGTTCATCCCACAGCTCCATCCGGATGACTGCAAGACAATCACCACCAAGGTACAGGAAGCCTGGGAAGAGACCAGCGCAGAGAAGGAAGCTAGGCAGGAAAAATTACAAATGGACCTGATCCAAAGTATGGAAACGGTCAAAACGATGGTCACCTAGTTGAGTTTGGGAAATCAGCCGTCAGATTCAGAAGGAAAGGTAGGAGGATCAAGTGCACAGAAGCGACCTCCCCACACAGTAAGCCCCTACCCCAAGGTCACACATATAGAACCCACACACTTTATCTTTCTAAATGAGCATGTGCATGATGCTGTAAAGAATGCGGCACACTTTAGCTTGAACATTCGGTCCCTATCACTAGAGGACCTCAACGAATTACACATGTAGTTCATTGAAGAAATTCATGAGAGAGGCCTGGCGTCATACGATCAAAGCACAAAGTTGGCTAAAGACATCAATCAACTAAAGCAAGAATCAGCTCGCAATCTGCAAGAGCTGAGTGAGGATAGGGAAAAAGACCACAAACTGAAAGAAACAATTTCAGTAGTCTGCGCAAGCATTGAGGAATGCGCCGAAGAAGAGGATGTAGAGGATACCATAAAGAAAATTGGGGCCAAGGTAGAAGCCCTCACATCAAAAATGGCACAGATGGAGACTTCCTACAGAGGGAATATTGCAAAGATGGAGGCAAGGCACCCTATTATCCCATCAGATCAGTGCACTGCTCCAGCTGAGGAAGTAACGAAAACCTTGGAGAACATTTCGTCGCAGGTGATGAAGTGTCGGGATTTAATCGAAGGAGTGAATACAATTGTGTTGGGGTTGAACGAAGATCCTGCGCTGCAAAATATCAAAGAGGATTTGTAGAGGACACAACAACAAGTAGAAGCCACGAATGCAAAATTAAAGAATGCGCTGGCAAGGGAGAAAATACAAAGGTATAATGAAATCAAGGACCTACAGAAAGAATTGGCCATGCTAAGGGAGAAAGAGGTTGCTGCATCTGACAGGTTGTATCCCATTGAACAGGAAGACCTTGAACTAATACATCAATTCGATGAGAAGTTCATAGAAATTCAGACGACAGAAGGCACAATGAAAGAGCAAGTGGCCAGGGAAATGGTCTCGCAGGCCACTATAGAGACGCTGCGAGATTTTGAGAAGAACACCAAGGATATGGTCGCAGAGTTAGCAATTACTCTACAACATTTTACTTCGAAGATAGGCACACCAGAGGGCATAGCACCCTCGTCCGAAACTAAAAGTGGCTCGGGACGAGCGTCAGGTGAGTGTTAGGGGCCTGTTGGACGGGGTACAAGTTGGGATTTTGCACAAGTACTGAAAAGTGTGCATTGCACGCAGTGACAAGCTACAAGTAGTTTTTTGGTAAATTGCGCATGTTGCGCGACGACAATGGCCAATGCATGGTTGCGCAGTAGGTTGGTGCGCAGAACAGCGCATGAGCTATTTTTGATACGCAATACAGGTAAAGGTCAGACGAGGACATGACCTATTTTGGGTAAAGAACAGGTGGAAGGAAAGGGAAAGCGACCTGTTCGAGCAAGTGGCAGCAAGCAGTTGAGAAGCTAGGCCACTACACCGATGGCGATAGGCATGCGAAAGGAGTGGAAAGGGACAGGCCATGATGCAGTTACAACCGTTTGGTGACTGTGGCTATCAGACGAGCGTGTGAGCCACGAGTGGCCCAGCTGGAGTAGGAGGAGAAGGCTGTCGAGGGCGATAGCTAGGGTGGCTGTTAGCCACACTAGTTTTGGAAACCTTAGGGTTTCGGCCTAATGATTGTAAAGACACGACCCATGGGAGTGATCTATAAATAAGGGCATTTTGTATGGGAAAGGGTTAATCTCTCGTAGAGCTATTCATTGTTGAGCATTATTAACATCTTTTGAGTTTTGAAGCTATTGTAAAGGCTCTGCAGCTGAGTGTGTAGAGACCTATCTGAGAGAGAAGAGAGTCTATAGCTGAGTGCGCAGACTAAGAATGGTTGTACCCTTCCCAAAAAGATCAATATTAACAACCGTTCTTGTGGACGTCACCTCCATTTGGGGGGTGAACCATGTTAAATTATGTGTTATCTGATTGTTTGTGTTTGCAACTGTTCTTTTGCTTAGCATGGATGTTTAAATACCGTAGTTATCTATTATGTGATTGCTTTTATATGTATTCGTAGCAGAATGAAGGGAATAATATGTTAAGTAATACATGTGTGGATGAATGTTATGTATTCAACACTTCTGAGCATTTGAATGTATGAATCTATTGGATAGTCGCATAGTTGAAAACTAAATTGAAGCGCAACGTTGGAGCGCGCGGTTTTGTATGTTTTATTCATTTGCATGCACCATAACATTAATAAGCTAAGTGTTAAGAATGGATAAAGATTGTCAAGTCTTTGAATGAAGTCGAACAAGTCTTGAGTAGATGCGCAGTCTAGTTGACGCGCCAAACCATTGAGAGTTGCTGCGAGGTAAGCTATTGGTAGCTTATTGACATGATGCAAGAAGTGTCCCATACAGCGCATTCCTTGGTTGTGCTGGTTGTGCAAGCACCTCTGCTTGCCGAAGTATCCAACGCGAAGTAGAGACTCCGTGTAGTTATCCGTCTGTAGTAGCCCGTATAGTGTTGTCTGTTGCGCTGCTCATCAGTCACTTATACTCTCGCATCACCAGGTTGTGGAAACTTGATTCTGCAACCACCCCCTCAACTTCACCTCGGGTGAGACCTCAGGCTGTGTGTAGTCTGTTGCCAAAAGGGCCGGTGAATAGGGGTTTTGTTGGTTCCTTGAACCACAAAGTACCTGGGTCTACAGTAGAAACCTCTAGCTCAATTATATATTCCAACATCGATCTTCTCCAATGCAATCATGATCATTGATCATTCCACATGACTTCCAAAGCACTTCGTTCGGTTCTTTATCTCCTTTTTGGTATAGGCAATGGTTATATGAACCATTTTTTCAGGACTTGGGGTTATTCTCACCATTTTTACATTATGTCAAGACTTATTTTTATCAATCTTTCTTCCATTCAAAATTGAAAAATAGTGTGTCAATAGGATTCAAAAAACTCATTGAATTCTTTTTAGGTAAACTCTCCTCCATTATCTGACCTTAAACATTTGATTTTCATATTTGTATCATTTTCAACCATTGCTTTAAAAATTTTAAACTTCTCAAAAGCTTCTAATTTCTCTTTGAGGAATGTTACCCAATTTATAACATATAAATGTATAAACAATATTTATCCCGACTTCCAATTTCCAACAAGAAGGATTGTCCGCCCCTTCATTTAGTACATAATTGTGAACACTAATATCCAGCAATTCACCTGTATCCATAATGGTGAACACAAGAAGGATCGGACGACCCTTCTTGCAGTCTAGAACTAGTATGAAAATAATACTAGGCAGAAGAAGGGTCGGCCACCCCTTCATTTATGAGGGAATTGTGCAAATATTCAACCTATGAAGGATAGGCTGTCAATTCATGTATATCCTGAATGGTGAATACTGGAAAAATACTAATCACAAGAATGGTCAGTCGACCCTTCATTTAAAAGAGAAATGAAAAAATATTTAATCTACAAAGTTTGGGACATTTTGATCCATGGTTGGGATGCTACAAATACTGATTCGGGTCGTGTCCAGGAAGCACAAGGGGGACAACAGTTCAACTCAATGAGTCAGATTTGTTATGGCGGAAGCTTAATAAACAGAATGAACAAAAGCAGGATTATGCAACACAGATGAACACAAATATGCAAAGACAATATGTAGGAATGTGAACTGTTCTTCTATTACTTGCAAACATATCAAAACTTATATATGTTACAATGTTATACATGCTTATATAGAATTCTAAGATGCTTGGGTGCCTGCCCGTTACGTTTAGTTACAAAGAAGAAGTTCGAACGGTTTCAACAGTTTAACTGTTACAGTCGACTGGAAGAAAGAGAGACAGTATGTCAAAGTTCGACAGTCGCTGGTCGCATGTCGACGCTGCTTGTCGATGTTGTGAACTGTGAGGTTGCTGAACATGTCGAAGGTGCGGAACGTGTCGCAATATGTCAAATTCGAGACTCGTCAGATTTGTGTCGAAATCAAAACCTTCCGAAGTCATGTCGAGTTGAAACTTGTCAAAGTTGTATCGACATCGATGACTTTCCAACTATGATGTGGATCAGACCTCCTTCCTTAAGAAACAATGGACCCCATTTTTTTCTTGTGAAGGTGAGGAAACTTGTTGGTTATTTTAGTAGCAGAGTACCACTTTCCTTGAGATGGGATCTGGCTAGATTTGGCAACCTAAAATAAGGGAATTGTGTTCGTCCTTGTAAGGCGTACTCGTCATCCCACAATGGTTTCGCAAGGAAGAGGCTCCTGAACGTCTGGATGGATGTCTTCGGGTGCTGTTGTTGAGAAGTCATTATGTTCCAACAAGGGTGCATGGTATAGTTGAAGTAGATCCACATTGAAGACTGGATGCAGACCCAGGCAAGCAGGAATGTCAAGCTGGAAAGTATTTTCACCAACCTGTTGAAGGATACTATACGAACCATATTGCAAAGGCTTGAGCTTCTTGAAAGGACCAATGAAGCGCTCCTTCCTAAGATGTAGCCAAACCTTATCCCCAATTTTGAATGTATGAGGAATGAGATGCTTGTCGTTTCGGGCCTTAGATATCTCGTTTGTTCTGTGCAACATATCTAGTGCTTGTCACTCGATGTCGCAAATCTGTTCTCGAAACTTGACTACTTTATCAACTTCTCGCTGGCTATGGTCTGTGTTGGATTTTGGCTATGTCAAGGAGCTATTCAAGTCGATACGCACTGAGGGTTGAAATCCGTAATAGATCTCAAATGGACTCTTGCCTGTAGAGTTGTGTTGAGCACGATTGTAGCTATGTTGAATGTATGGAAGACTTTCATCCCATGTGCATCGATGCTGGTGATTGTACATGAGAAGCAGTTGTACTACCAAGTGATTCGCAATTTCCATTTGTTCGTTGGTTTGAGAATGGAAAGCTATCGACAATGAGAGTCATGTGTCCAGCTGTTGCCAAAGGGTCTTTCAAAATACGCTGGCGAATCTAGCATCTCGGATGGAAATAATGGTTGTGGGTAAACCAAAATGTTTCCAAACATGTGTAAAGAAGGGATGAGCAGTCTACTGCGCTGTCGTGGTCTTCTTACATGGTATGAGAATCACCATCTTGGAAAATCAGTCGACTACTATTAATCTCGCGTCATACTGATGTCTAGTAGTAGGATAACCCATCAAGTAGTCCGTAGAAATAGATTCCCATGGTCGACTAGGAACTGGTAGAGGTGTGTACAATCCCTGTCGTCGAGTAGGTAGCTTAGCAATGGCACAAACCACGCATGATCGAATGTACTTGTTGACATTGGATTTAAGTGTAGGCCAGAAGAAATACTTCTACATAATAGAAAGTGTCTTTGCTACTCCAAAGTGTCCCGCAGTATTGCTATAGTGTGCGTCCCAAATGAGCTGCTGTCGTTGCTCATTGGTCGGTACACAAAGTTGTCCAAGCTTGTATAGCAAGGTATCTTTCAGGAAGTAGTCGGAGTCTGAGGTTGACAACTTGTTAGTCTGTAACTGTTGGTAGACTGCTGAGAAGTCGTTGTCATCCTCATACAACTGTTTCCAAGTGGTCGTGTCGTATCCCTGCATACTCATCACTATCAAAAGGAGAGTAATGGGTAGTCGACTGAGGAAATCAGCAACGGCATTAGCTTTACCTTTTCGATACTTAATCACCAACTGGAATTGTTGTAGGTAATTAATCCACTTAAGTTGTCGGTTTGTCTGCAACTTTGATTATGTCGAAGCGAACTGTAGAGGCTTATGATCAGTGAGAATGACCATTTCCTTGCCAAGGATGTAGTGCCTCCATTGCTTGAGAGCTTGCACAATGGAGTACAGTTCTTTTTTGTATGTCAAGTATCTTCTAACTGTGCCGTTAAAAGTCTTGGAATGAAAAGTGTCTAGGTGACCAGACTGAGTGATCACTGCGCCCAAGACATAGTCTGATGCGTCCATCTCAATCTCAAAGGGCTAATGCAAATCAGGTAACACAAGTACTAGTGCAGTGCAGAGCCTATGTTTGAGCTATTCAAAAGCTTTTTGTTGTGTTTCTGTCCATTGAAAGACAGTTTTCCCATTTCCCTTCGTCACCTGATTCAAGGGCCAGGCTATGTGACTGAAGTTGAGTGTGAACCGTCGATAGAAGTTCGCCCAACCAAGAAAACTTCTTAGTTCTTGAATGCTTAAAGGAATGGGCCAATATTTGAGGATCTGTACTTTGTCTAGATCGAAGTGAATGCCTATAGAGTCAATTACACACCCCAAATATTTGATGTTGGTCATCGCAAAAGAGCACTTGTCCATGTTTAGATAGAGCCGATGTTGCTGGAGAGTGTCGAGGACTTGTCGAAGATGTTCGACATGTTCTTCCCATGATAGACTGAAAATCAATATATCATCGAGATAGAAAATAACCCATTTGCCGATGAAAGGTCGAAGGAGGTTATCCATATGTCTCATGAAGGCCGCAGGTGTGTTGGTTAAGCCGAAAGGCATGACTAACCATTTGAGCAATCCTTCCTTGGTCTTGAAAGCAGTTTTCCACACATCTGAGGGATCGATTGGAATCTGATGGTATCCTAACTTGAGGTTGATCTTAGTAAAGAATTTATCACCTTTCAGACAGTTGATGAGCTCATCTATCCGCGACAGAGGGTACCGATTCTTCACCGATATTTTGTTGAGAGCTCTGTAGTCAATGCACATGCACAAAATCTCGTCTTTCTTCGAAACTATGACGGCTGGACTTCCACAAGGAGAGGAACTTGGTTGGATGTGACCTTTGTCGATTAGTTCTTGGATTTTTCTGCGAATCTCTTCATTTTGGAGAATGGATCTTCTGTAAACAGATGCGTTAGGAAAAGAAGAACCAGGAAGAAGTTCAATGGAGTTTTTTACTTGACAATGTGAGGTACTCCATCTGGAGCTTGAAAGAGGTTCTGGTACTCATCGATAATATGATCGACTTGCTGCTTCTGTCGAGAGCTGCATTGGTTGGTGACTCGATTCGTTGCTGGAGTATTCTTAGAATGTTGCGGCTTGATAATGATTAATGCAAACTTCTGAGCATGATTGATGAGCTTCTTTTTCTGTTTGGCAGATATCAGTGCAACCGTTGGTGTAGGTTGACGCTCTGGTATGCTAAACCATCGATTTCGGATTTTGACAATCACCTTCTGAGGCCGTGAATGATAACTTCCATGTCTGTCCTAGAGGTAAGGTTTCCCAAACAGGGCGTCAGCTACAGAGAGTGGTGCCACGTCGCAGAGTAATTCATATTCAAAAAGTTTTATGAAGTAGGCGATTTTTCATTGTCGAGTGATCCGTAGTTCTTTTCCATCCTTCATCCAACCAATGTTGTAAGGCTGAGGATGTGAAGTGGTAACAAGACCTAGTTTCTTCACAAGTTCTTTAGAAATGAAGTTTTTCTGGCTCTCGTTGTCCACAATCAGATGCAATGGGATGCTCTGGACCCATATCTGTGTATGGAACAGGAATTCTCATTCCTCCTCGTCGATGATAGTTGAGGCTGCTGGAGTGGTCGAGGTCAAAAGGGTTGTCGCGTCTAGATAAAATTCTTCCACCGTCTTGTCTAACACGTCGGAGGTCGACATTTTTGTCAGAAATGTCTTTCGATCTTTGCATTCAAACATATCATGCCAAGATGAGTGGTGGTAATCACACCATTTTCCAGTCGGCGGTTGTTTTCTACATTCCCTCTTGTGAAAAGGCTTATTATTGTGCTCTGGCTTTGGCGGTGTTGGCTGAGAAGATTTCGACTTGTTGAAGTCAGCTGGTGTCTTCTTGTTGAGTGGTCGTCCTGATGTCGGATTTGTTGCGAAACGTGCTTTTCCTTTCTACTTGGTTTCTAGTTTGTTGGCGTAGTGGAAAGCATCCGCAAGCGTATTAACAGTTTGAAATTCCATCTCCTGCTGAATGTACTAGGACAATCCACTAACGTACTTCAAAACAAGCAATTTCTCTTCTTCTTGGATGCCAAGTCTTGCCATGAGTCGGTAGAACTCCTTGGTGTAACTCTGTACTGATTGGTCTTTCCATTGCCTTAGCTGCTGCCACTTCTTATACTGCTTCTCAAGGTATTTAGGTGGGTAAAATTCCTTTCAAATGTGTTCGATGAATTTATCCCATGTGTCGATGGGTTCTCCGCTTTTCTCCATCTTTGTCAAGAGGTTCTCCCACCAGCAGTGCATGGAGGTTTACATCTTTAAGGACGCAATGGTGACCTTTACAGCTTCAGAGAGTTGATTTATGGTGTAATAGGATTCCAATTGTTGCACCCAATTGTCGATGGATTTCGCATCAATCTTACCTTAAAGATTCAGTATTTCCAGATTCATTTGCACTTTGAAGGGGCTGATTTTATTGGAGTGAGTTCTCGTCGAGGATCCTCTGGATGTCGAAGCGAATCGCAAGAGAATCTCATTGAACTGGGTGAACATTTCAGTCCATTGTCGAGCTAGAGCTTTCTCAATAAGCTGTGTTGTCTCATTGACTACATGTCTATCGTTTGATTCTTCTGTCATTTCTGGAGTTAGAGTCTGCTTGGATTGCTGAGATTGCAAGCAAGTTTGAACCATCGTAAGTCAGGTAACTTCGAGAGAAGTGTATACGCAAAACTTAAGCATGAAAAAAACTGCGTGCGCTCTGATACCAATGATCCGGGTCGTGTCCAGGAAGCATGAGGGGGAAAACATTTCAATTGAATGAGTCGACTCTGTTATGGCGGAAGCTTAATAAATAGAATGAGAAAAAGTAGGATTACACAACACAGATGAACACAAATACGCACAGACAATATGCAGGAATGCGAACTATTCTTCTATTACTTGCAAACAAATCAAAACTGATATATGTTACAATGTTATACATGCTTATATAGAATTCTGAGATGCTTAGGTACCTTCCCATTACGTTCAGTTACAAAGAAGAAGTTAGAACAGTTTAAACAGTTCAACCATTACAGTCGACTGGAAGATAGAGAGACAGTATGTCAAAGTTCGACAGTCGCTGGTCGCATGTCGACGTTGCTTGTCGATGTTGCAAAATGTGAGGTTGTTGAACATGTCGAAGGTGCAGAACATGTCGCAATATGTCGAAGTTGAGACTCGTCGGAGTTGTGTTGAAATCGAAACCTGTCAAATTCGTGTCGAGTCAAAACTTGTCAAAGTTGTATTGACATCGATGACTTGCCAACTATGATGTGGATCAAATACAGTGACTGTAGATGAATCGAAATAAAAACATGATGTTTGTAACGAGGAAGGGAACTGTATTATAACAAAAAATTATACTTGCCAAGATGTCAATAACACATTCCTGTTAAAGCGAAAAAACCAATTTCAAAAGTGGCAATATCAAAAGAAAAAGTATGCTTTTGGAACCTGGATTTGGCACTTTTGGAAACAGATTTGGTAGTTTTGGAACCGGTTTGGGCACTTTTGGAACTGGATTTGGCACTTTCGGAACCGGTTTTGGCACTTTTGGAGCCGATTTTGTCACTTTTGGAACCTGGATTTGCCAACTTTCAGAACTGGATTTGGCACCTTTGGAATAGGTTTTGGCACTTTCAAAACCGTATTTGGCACTTTTGGAACCTGTTTTGGCACTTTTGGAACCTGGATTTGGCACTTTTAGAACCATATTTTGCTTGATTTTGGGGTTTAGAAAGGATTTTTTTGACCCATCTTCAAAGTGGCTTGGACTAGAATATGTCTAAGTTTAATGAAATTGGCATTTCTTAGAGAAAATCAAAGCCCCCCATATGCCCCCAACTAGGGGTTTAGGGGAAGGGCACCTAAAATAAATTTTTAGGACTTTTTTTGGTCTTCATCCTTTTCAACCAATGGTTTTTCAACCCATTTTAATCTAATTTCAATTAAGGAATTAGGATTGTAATCTAATATGAGTTAATGGATTAAGGCTTTAGATGCTATAATATTGTATTGTAAACATAAAAAGATAATAAATGAGATAGAGAGTGTGGAAACACTCTGGTAGGTTGGTTTTCTTAGTTTTGGGTTTCGAGGGTAATTCTTTGTGTATTGTGTGTGAATCATTGTTAATTATTGTGTTTTAGATTGTGTTTTGTATTGATTTTCTTACATAAGTTTATCAAACTCTTCAATATGTACCATATTGGTATTCCCAAGGTGATCCCTAAGAGAGTGAGTGTCGCCATCATGGGGTGTTTGATAACTTCCCATGGTGAGATGAAAAATGAGATTAAAGTTATGGAGTTGATGGGGGTATAAATTTGATCCCTCTACCCAACTAGTAAAGACGAGGTCTCAGATATAGATTCTGAGGAATAAATAGTTAAGACCTCATTGAAGAGAAAACTCAATCATAGTAACCTAAGGTGGGGCATTGTGGTATGCCCCCAGTAATGATGAAAGGGGGAAAAACTTGTTTTTTCTCTTGTATTTTCAATTTATCTCCTTGTAGTTTTTCTCACACTTTGAGTGAGAGCACTTGTTGGGTGAAGAATTAAAATTTTCAGCCAATGAGTACCCACTTGACATACTTTTGACAGACTCGTGTAGGAAAAAAACTAGAAATACAATATAAATAAACATATTTCATGCCAGGAAATATGTTTTTTAATGTATTTCAAGTTTTTTTTTCCTACCGGTTGTCTATCAAAATTATGTCGGGTGGGTACTTGTTGGACGCATAATTTAATTACGCATCCAATGAGTACTTACACTAGGAATTTGAGTAAACATACAAGGAGATAAATAAAAAATACAAGAGGAAAAAATTACGTTTTCCTTAAAAAATTCATAACTCTTATTTTTATTATTTTAGCTATTATTTTATTATATTCCTTATGAGGCTCATTTTAGACCTCAAAATTCCCCCGATGGAAAATGCACTCTTGAGGTGGGCATGTTGATACCTCCATGTGGTGGATGTGGTCCATTATGTGGATTTTTTGGAGCATTATATGGCATATTGAAATGTCCAAATGTTTACTATGGCATATTGAATCTAATTACATTATCAGATGTATGTGATGCTCTAGGAGCATATTTCTCAAAAGGAAAATGGTGGGGAGAATTAGGAAGGACTATATATAAATACCTAGAGTTGACATAGATTCTATCAAAATGTTGATCTTTGAGAATTGCCACATCTTATGTCTGATGCATGGAAGTTGCTACATATTTTCGATATCAAAGTTAAAAGGGATTTCAAAAACCAATCCAAGGGGATTTTTTCTTCAACATCATTCATGGATATGACATGAAATATTGGTAGAGGTGGTTTGGTGGAAGTTAGTGAGAACTTTTAATCCTATGTCATGGTGGACTAATATTTGGTAGAAATTAAAGAAAGCATTCACTAAGGATGTGAATTGTGTATTTGACTTGGTGGATTCATTTATATACCACTTATCATATGGAGCAGTAAAAATTATTTGGAACAACCTAAGTTGTATGGTGCCACCGGTAATGTTAGTGGATGAATAGCATAAATGAAAGTTCATGACTGGTTTATTAGGTATTCTCTTAGTCATCCCTCAAACTTGGTAATATATTAGGGAAAATTGGTTAGCATGGGTGGCCAAGTTTTGTCATACAAGATGATGTCATTGGTTAGCTTTCTTAAATCCAACAAATTTAGACTAGCCATGTATGGAAGTTTTGGGACACTTGATCTTGATATTTCCATTAGGGATGTTGGATGAGCATGCGATATCCATGGTGGTGATCTCCCAAAAGATCCTAAAATTGGGGATGTTGGGTCTAACTATGATCTAAGAATAGATCACCTTAAAAAAATTTCACCCACTAGTGAATGTCGAGGGGGTAACTATGGTCTAACTAAAGAAGAAAAAATATGGGGAATTCCTCTAGATAGTGAAGTCCCCTAACTCAATGTGAATGTCAAGGTGACCAGTGGTTCGATATGGTTCCTAATTTTGTTGATTTTTTTCTAACCTCAAGTAGAAAGACAAGGAGACTATGCTAATGCAAGATAAATATCTAATCAAAGAAAAATATGTGATCAAATGAAATGCATGTGCATATGGTGTAATCATGTGTTTGAATTATTCCTTTAAATCACAACATGTGTTTGTTTGATATAGTGGGAATTTTCCATGATGGTTTTGAAAAATGTAAAAGCACATGTCCTATTATATAATGACCTACCATTGAAGTATATGGGCCTTCCACTAGCTCTCACTTAATGGGTTATAATGAGGGGAATTTGGGGCATGTCCTAGTGGGACTATAAACATTTCCTAACTGCAAACACTATTTGTATCAAGTGAAAATGCAACCCACAAATTCCACCTGGGTAGAAACCCTAATTTTTTTCCACTAAGTCACCTTTAAAAAGTGTGGAAAAGGGACTCTTAGCCTCTAGTAGTCAAGTATTATAGTGAAAAAATAGTTGGGTTTCTCAATGAGACTACAAAAAATGACCTAACCTCAACATATGACCCCACAATGTATCTCCTTGTATTGTTTCGTGTACACTTGTTTTAAAAGGATTTCAAGATCCTTAGGAAACCAACTATGTTTCAAATGAGAAATGATTATAGGGAGGTATTTGGATGCTTATATCCACAATCCTAATCTATACTACCATTTTTTTTAACCTATTGTGGAGGATTGAAATCAATTAGATGATTGTGTTAATTGATTTCAAGTTGACTACACTAGCATCATGAACAAATGGTTTTTAATTTAGATGGTGTGATGAAGTAGGTATTTCAAAGCTTTCACTCTTTCTAATCCACCAATATTGCTTTAAGGGTGCAAACTAAAGAGCATACTGAAATGAAAAGAATCTTTAGGTCATTTGTGTTTGTGCTTTAAGTGAGCAAACCACAATGTTGAATTAAATTACTTGAAAAAGAATTCCATAAAATAATTGAAAAAAAATTAATGAATTGTAAAGACAAATTATGTGAATTTTTGGGGTTCTTACTCTATATAATAAATTCCCTAATTTTGTATGGACTTTTTCAAATAATAAACCACAAATTGAATGAAAATTATAAGGGAGCTATTTCACTTTATCCTCTGTAGTGTACCTGACCCTAAAACCAAGGTCAAAGGCACATGTAAACCCAAAGGAAGGATGAATAAAGGTAATGCACATCAGAATAGGGTCAACCAAAGTTTAGGCTACATACCATCAAGCAAATTTAAAACAACATTCAACCAATAAAATAAATTATGGCACCTTAAAAACAATTATAAAGCTCTCCAACTGCTCATGTAGATGCAAGATCGTGCAAGCATGAAAATGCATCCAGTTTACGAGATTATTAAAATTGAAACTTAGAATTATTAAATCATTAAGGGTGACCATAAGCATCCCAATAATATTATATGATCAGATTTATAGAATTCTTTGCAAACAATTACAACCAGAACTTTCTTGCATAAAACTATGCAATCACTATACATCTGTAAATCCACTTTAAGACACTTTCATTAACAGATTTGGATTTCTCATCGGACTACATCTGAATCTAACACCTAAATTCAATCAATAATCCAAATGAATAGGTATAGATCTACCATATACAACCATTACTTCATACAAAATATCATATCTATCGATTGCTATCAAAATCTGTTTCGCATGTGGCCAGGAAGCAAGAGGGGGACAACAGTTCGACTGAATGAGTCGACTCTGTTATGGCGGAAGCTTAAGAAATAGAATGAGAAAAATAGGCACCACACAGACAGAAAAAAAAATTCATACAAACAATATGTAGGAATGCGAACTAATCTTCTCTATTACTGGATCTAAGTTCATAACTTGATGTATGTTATAATATTATACATGCTTATATAGAATGTGCTGATATGCTTGGGTGCTTGACCGTTATGTTCATTTATAAGAGAAGTTAGAACGGTTCAGCAGTTCAAACGTTACAGTTGACTGGAAGACAGAGAGACATTCTGTCAAAGCTCGATAGTCATAAGTTGCAGATCGACGTTGCATGTCGATGTCGCGAAACTGTGAGGTCACGGAACTTGTCGAAGTCGAAACTTGTCGAAGTTGTGTCGAAGTTAGCATCCGACAATAATTCCAAATGCGATGTGGATCAGACCTCCTTCCTTAAGAAACAATGGTCCTCATTGTTTTCTCATGAAGGTGAGGAAACTTGTCGGTCAGTTCAGTAGCAGAGTACCACTTTCCTTGTGCTAAGACCTGTCCATCTTTAGCAACCTGAAACAAGGGAATTGTGTTCATCCTTGTATGGCGTACTCGTCATCCCACAATGGTGTCATAAGGGAGAGGCTCTTGAACATCTGGATGGATGTCATTGGGTTCTGTTGTTTGCAAGCCATTCTGTTCCAACATAGGTGCATGATATGGTCAAAGTAGATCTACATTGAATACTGGATGCACACCCAGGCATGTAGGAATGCCAAGATGGAAAGTGTTTTCGCCAATCTGTCGACGAATACTATATGGACCATATCGCAAAGGTTTGATCTTCTTGAATGGACCTGTGAATCACTTATTCTTGAGATGTAACCAGACCTTATCCCCAATTTGGAATGAATAAGGAATATGATGCTTGTCCTATCGGGCCTTAGCTTTCTCGTTTGCTCGATGCAACATTTCCTGTGCTTGCTTCTGGATGTCGCAGATTTGATCTTGAAATTTTAAGGATTTATCAACTTCTCGCTAGCTGTAGTCGGTGTCGGATTTGGACTGTGTTGAGGAGCTGATCAAGTCGATGGGAACTGAGGGTTGAAATCTGTAACAGATCTCAAATGGACTCTTGCCTGTAGAGTTGTGCTGAGCACGATTGTAGTTGTGCTGTATATATGGAAGAATTTCATCCCATGTGCTTCGATGCTTGTGGTTGTACACAAATTTGTCTAAGCTTGCATAGCAAGGTGTCTTTCAAGAAGAAGTCGGAGGTCGACGAATTGTCAGTCTAAATCTATCGGTGATTCGGTAGACTAGTGAAAAGTTGATGTCGTCCTGATAAAATTGAGGGCAACTGGTCATGTTGTATCCACACATACTCATCACTTTGAAAAGGATAGTGATGGGTGGTTGACTCAGACAATCGATCTCGGCATTATCTTTACCTTTCCGATACTTAATCACCAACTGGAATTGTTGTAGGTAATTAATCCACTTGAGTTATCTGGTTGT
The DNA here is from genome assembly GCA_027924585.1 of Larix kaempferi. NCBI lineage: Eukaryota > Viridiplantae > Streptophyta > Pinopsida > Pinales > Pinaceae > Larix > Larix kaempferi. The sequence goes on along the minus strand of BSBM01000969.1, from coordinate 640,815 downwards.
CTATAGTTTTGAATGGGTCGGAGCGAATTGTAAAGGCTTATGGTCAATGAGGCTCTGATACCAATGATCCGCATGTGTCCAGGAAGCACGAGGGGGACAATAGTTTGACTAAATGAGTAAGCTTTGTTATGGTGGAATCTTAAGAAATAGAATGAGAAAAGCAAGATTACATTACACAGATAGAACACAAATTCATACAGGCAATATGCAGGAATGCGAACTGATCTTCTCTATTACTGGATCTAAGTTCATATTTTGATGTATGTTACAATATTATACATGCTTATATATAATGTTCTGAGACACTTGGGTGCTTTCCTGTTACGTTCAGTTACAAGAGAAGTTAGAACAGTTCGACAATTCAACCGTTACAGTCGACTGGAAGACAGAGAGACAGTCTGTCGAAGCTCGACAGTCGCAAGTTGCAGATCAATGCTGCATGTTGATGTCATGAAACTGTGAGGTCATGGAACTTGTAAAATTCACTTAGTTGTCGAATCCATGTCGAAGTCAGAACTTGTCAAGGTTGTGTCGACGTCGATGACTTGTCGCAGATGTGTCGAAGTTAGCATTCGACAATAATGCCAACTGTGATGTGGATCAAAATCACTATCGAGGGAACTCTACAGCCACCAAGGGCACACTGGAAATTTCATATACATCCATTCAACTTCAGATAATCAACTCTATAGAAAACCATCCATTCAATCTAGTTTTCAAGCAGAAAAAAACCATTTGCTAGTAGTCAAATCTCAATATTTTCATATCAAATAACTGAACATCCATGGAGGGCGCACTTGCAAAGTAAGATACATAAAATAACACATGAATGAACATATTTCAATTTTATATTAGGATCATATCTAAAAATCAAGGAAATTACACCAATTTCCAAGCAGGATTCATCATCCAATGTTTTGAAAAACAAGCATTTTCAACTACAATATCATCCACTATTCTGATCAGCCATAGAGGGTTCATTTTCATAGTAATATACACACAAAAAACACATGAATAAACATATTTCAAGCTACCATCAGGATCAGATCTAAAAATCAAGGAGAATACACCAATTCCAAGCACTTAAGGCATCATATTTGCATCCTACCATTGATATCTCTACCAATATTTTCAATAGTAAAAAATTCAGCTATGACAACAATGGAAACCACATATAAACATATGAATTTACATAAAATAATTCACTTATCTTATAAGTGTGCAACTGGCATCAACCAGACCACGTTCCACCCAGCCAGAGGCACTATCAAGCCATATCTAACTTTGAAAAGCCACCCCTGAGCTCAGGCCACAGATCCACAACAGAGGTGCACTCAAATATAGATCAAGTATCAATTCGAGAAGCCATGAATCAATTCCTCACCACCTTCTTTCTCCTCCACCCCACTACTAGGTGCAATGGTAATCCATTCACCCCCTAGGTTCCTCAGGACATCGCTATTCACCATCAGGATTTATGTGTAGGTCCAGGACAGAGACAAAAAGTAGCCATGGAAGAACTATACCCGATTTTTCTAGGCTTTCCACAAACACCATACAAGATCATAGTGCTTAAAGCAAAAGGTTCATTCACATAGTAGAGCATACATGGCTTCCCAAGCTCACAAGCTTACCAAGCTCTCAACATTAATGGCATAAACAACCAATAACAACCAACAATAATAAAAAACATTAACCAAGGATATCAATCATGTATTTATAGACCAAAGAAGGCAATTTGAACCCAATGGGGTCAAATTATGTAATGTCCCCATTCAAATAAATCTCAAAAGAGAAAATTCCACCAATCTACTAGTTTCCTAGGTTGGGTTGGAAACATTAGATTTGGAATAAGGAGAATATAAAACCCCAAATGGACATTAGATTGACATAAATATATTAAAATGGGTTAAATAAATATTTATGATAGGAAAATAAGGTGGCACTTGGTCATTTAGACACATTGGTGGTGTGGGACCCACACAAAGCTAGATTCCTCATGCCACGTGGAATTCTATTCTCACCCATTTGAATCCAAGGTGGATTCTAATGATATTGGGGATTTGGAAGGTCAATATACTTGGCATGACTCAATGAAGTTCTAATTGGAGTGGAAGAGTAACTCCCATGGAAGAGGAAGAGGCATTTGAGAGATATTGAGACACTTGGGCTAGATTCCCTAGCTTCTATGACAACAATGATGAAGATTCTATGACACTTATGACACAAATAAGACCTGAATGTTTACATATCACATATATGACATTTTAGGTCTAAAAATAGCCTCCTAGTAGGCGCACAAGGGATTTAGGGCAGCCAAAGAGACACCCATTCAAATTGAGGGAAGATGGAGACAAGGAATTGTTGGACAAGTGGCACACATTGGAATTTCTTCCCAACTTGATTTGGCATGAGTATTTTGGAAGGAATTTGACCCATGGAGGACTTGAGAAGTTTAAAAAACACAAGAACAAATAAGGAGAGTGGCTTTTGATCATTTCTCATTTTGCATATTGGAGAGCATAGCTTGTCCATGCTTGTGGAGTGTTTACTCTACTTGCCTTAGTACCAATTTCGAGGGTCAAATATTCTCATCCTAATTGGAAATTGGAGAGGCCATTCAGATATTTCATTTGAATATAAAATGGAGTCATTTGTTTTAGTTTTAAGCTACAGGTCTGCTCGTTACATTCTCATCCTCAACTTGCTTCCACACCTTTCTCACTTTTCTCTTCATATTTTGGCTCTTGGAGGAAGGGCGCACTTGGTGAGATGATGTTCTCTTTGGGGGATCTCTTGTGGCCCCATTTATTTTTAATATGATTTATTTAATCTATATTTTCTTCTCAAAATATCCTTAGGTCTAAATACCAATTGAAACTATGTCAAAATACCAAACAATGTGTAAATGGTGCCATTTTCCTCATATCTTGTTATGAAAGCTTGAAGTTTCTTTATTTCGACTTGTATAAGCTCATATATGTTATTTTTATGATGTATGGAGATTAATTAATGTCTTGAAGAATTTTCATATAAATTTCATAATCCTTTGGAACATAAATCTTGAATTTCATGGAAAATGGTGAAGTTTCCTATCATTTCCCCCTATGTGAAGACATGTCCACAAACCTCTGATTTATGGGAGTTGAAGAAGCCTATAGAAACTGATTGATGCTTCATTTTGGATCCCATTGAATTCATTTAATATTATAATGTCTCTTTTCTAAAATTTTGGAAGGTTGTACAACATTTGGAAAGTCATCTTTGTCCCCTACCCTTGGGGGTTTTGAACCTTGATTTGACTAGCAAATTTCCCTATTTTTCCCTGATTGTAAATGAATGTTTCAGAAGTATTTTGAGAGTTTCCAAGCATCCATAAGCCTAAATTTTATGTATTAATACATTCCAAACACATTCATACCCAATTCGGAAGCATTCAATCCATTTGGAAGCATTTGAGTCATTACTAGTCTAAGGGTTGAATTGGCCAAAAATTGCAAATTTTCCTAATTTTTACAAATTCATTAAAAGGGACACTACAAGTGGTATCAGAGCATGGTCCTTGCACCTGATTTTATTTACCATTAATTAGGACAAGAATTCAGGGACCACCCTTAGGAATTTAAACTAAAAGTATTTTTGTTGAAGAGGAAGAAATATGAAAAGAAGTGCATTTTGTTGAAACTATGGCTAAGGATGAGAAGGGAACCTCAGAGGAGAATGAGGAGTTTAGGAAATTTATGAAACCATTCTTTTAATACATGAAAAAATAGATAATGAAGGGGTTCGAATTGTTGGGTAGTCAAATTGGAAGCAAATTGGCATTAGGAGGCAGTAGTAGTTCTCGTTTTGAGGACAAGAAGGAAATGGGTGAAAGTATGTTATGAAGGACAGGGCCTCATAATCAACCTCATGAATTTCAAAGCTCAACAAGAGATACTACAACTAATTTTCTTGATTCCAAATAAAATCCTAACACCCCATATGGCATGCATGAAGTTGTAGCAGAATGGGAGCAGTTGAGTGAAGATTATAGAAGGACCCTACCATTTGATCAATTCTTTACTCTCTCAAACAAGCTCAAAATGAGAGGAGATAATAGGACTCACTTTCAAAATAAAGAATTGAATTATGAAATAAGTAAAATTCCACTTCCTACTTTTGATGGCTCATCTCAAAGTTCTGCAAATACTTGGATACAAAAACTAGATGTGTATTTTCAGCTGAATCCAATGGTTGAAGGGGATGCTCTAAAAATGGCTATTTTGCATCTTGAGGGAGATTCCAATGATTGGTGGTTCCATGGAATTAAAACCTTGGGACATGATCATGTTACAACATATGAAGAATTTTTTAATAGGGTATTGGAAAGATTTGAGCAAAAAGACCCAAAAATGCCTTTCAAAGAACTAGCACAGTTGAAGCAAAATGGAACACCAGATGAATACATGTTAGAATTTCAAAAATTATCAATTAAGGTGGCTGATATATATATGGTAAAATTAGTATTTCTATTTATTGAAGGTTTGGCTGAATCTTTGAAGGGTTTGGTTAAGGCCCACAAACCTACTTCATTGAAAGATGCCATGAACTTCGTAAGAGATCTGCAAAATGTGCTACTCGAGACAAGGTATCCTCCCAAGCCCAACTTTTCCCAATTCATATTTGAAAAGAAGCCATGGAAATAATATGCATTTGGAAAGGATAAGAAATAGGGACCAAGCAGGGAATAACTCAGAAGGAATAAACTATGTTACACATGCTTCCAACCATGGGTACCAGGGCATAAATGTGCTAAGGGAAAGGCACAATTCATTGAAGTATTTTCTGATGATGAGTATGAAGGGGGTATGGAGGAAGGAGGACATATTTCATCCCAAGAAGAGGGATATGCCATAGTAGAATAAAATAAACAAGAAGAAGACCATCCATTACCTGACAAAGGGAGACTAGCAGTGCTTTTAGGAGTGCCTCATTTCCACACTATTTGATGTCGAGGAGTTGTACAAGGACAAAGGGTTTCCGTATTGGTAGATGGAGGAGCCACACATAAATTCATTTATGCAGCCATGGTGGAGAGGAGAAATATACCTACTGAACCATCCGATGGCTTCACAGTCATCATTCCGGGTCACCATACTATGGAGTGCAAAACATGGATTCCAAAGCTACAACTCACCATAGGTAATTACACATTTTTTGATAGCTTTTATGTGGTTGATGTTGATGATACTAATGTGGTATTGGGAGTGAAATGGTTGTAATATATAGAAGAACATACAATGAACTATCAAATCCATTAAATGAGATTCAAAGATTCGGAAGGAAAACAAAGGGTATTGAGAGGAATGCACACCTATCCTAATCAAGTAGTGTCCTCCTGTAGTATGAAACCCAAGAATGAAAAGGTTTTGGGAGACATTCCTCCTGGAAGTCCACCTGATAGAGGAGGAACAATTTTTCATCGTCCTAAATTGAAATTTCTTGAGGACAAGCAATCTTGGGTAGGGAGGACTGTAATATCCCCATTCAAATAAATCTCAAAAGAGAAAATTCCACCAATCTACTAGTTTCCTAGGTTGGGGTGGAAACATTAGATTTGGAATAAGGAGACTATAAAAACCCAAATGGTCATTAGATTGACATAAATATATTAAAATGGTTTAAATAAATATTTATGACAGGAAAATAAGGTGGCACTTGGTCAGGGAGACACATTGGTGGTGTGGGACCCACACGCAGCTAGATTCCTCATGCCACATGGCATTCTATTCTCACACATTCGAATTGAAGGTGGAGTATAGTGATATTGGGGATTTGGAAGGTCAATATACTTGGAATGAATCAATGAAGGTCGAATTGAAGTGGAAGAGTAACTCCCATGGAAGAGGAATAGGCATTTGAGAGATATTGAGACACTTGGGCTAGATTCCCTAGCTTCTATGACAATAATGATGAAGATGCTATGAAACTTATCACACAAATTAGACCAGAATGATTAAATATGACATATATGACATTTCAAGGCTAAAAATAGCCTCCAATAAGGCGCACAAGGGAGTTAGGGCATCCAAAGAGACACCCATTCGAATTGAGGGAAGATGGAGACTAGGAATTGTTGGACAAGTGGCACACATTGGAATCTCTTCCCAACTTGATTTGGCATGAGTATTTTGGAAGGAATTCTACCCATGGAGGACTTGAGAAGTTTATAAAAGACAAGAACAAAGAGGGGGATTTTCTTTTGATCATTTCTCATTTTTCATATTGGAGAGCATAGCTTGTCCATGCTTGTGGAGTGTTTACTCTACTTTCCTTAGTACCAATTTCGAGGGTGAAAGATTCCCATCCTAATTGGAAATTGGAGAGGCCATTAATAAATTTTATTTTGAGCTAAAATGGATTCATTTTTTTCAATTTTAAGCTACATGTATTCTCGTGACATTCTCATCCTCAACTTGCTTCCACACCTTTCTCACTTTTCTCTTCATATTTTGGCTCTTGGAGGAAGGGCGCACTTGGTGAGATGTTGTTCTATTTGGGGGAGCTCTTGTGACCCCATTTATTTGTCGTATGATTTAATTACTCTTTATTTTATGCTTATAATATCCTCAGGTCGAAATACCAATTGAAACTATGTCAAAATACTAAATAATGTGTAAATGGTGCCATTTTCCTCATATCTTGTTATGAAAGCTTGAAGTTGCTTTATTTCGACTTGTATAATCTCATATATGTTTTTTTTTATGATGTATGGATATTAATCAATGTATTAAATAAGTTTCATATACATTTCATAAGCCTCTGGATAATAAATCTCGAATTTCATGGCAAATGGTGAAGTTTCCTATCATTTCCCCTATGTGAAAACATGTCCACAAACCTCTGATTTATGGGAGTTGCAGAAGCCTATACAAAATGATTGATGCTGCATTTGGGATCCCATTGAAGCCATTTAATAGTAACATGTATCTGTTCTTAAATTTGGGAAGTTCATACAACATTTCGAAATCCATCTTTGTCCCCTACCCTTGGGGGTTTTGAACCTCGATTTGACTAGCAAATTTCCCTATTTTTCCCTGATTGTAAATGAATGTTGCAGAAGTATTTGGAGAGTTTCCAAGCATCCATAAGACTAATTTTTATGTATTAATACCTACCAAACACATTCAGACCCAATTCGGAAGCATTTGGATCCATTTGGAAGCATTTGAGGCATTACTAGTCTAAGGGTCGAATTGGCCAAAAATTGCAAAGTTTCCTAATTTTTACAAATTCATTAAAAAGGATATCAAGGAAAAACCATTCATCTTCAATAAGTGGCATGTTCAAAGTTGTATCACCATTCTTCAAGGATAAATGAGTAGTAACAAAGATATTAAGGAAAAACCCCATGTGGAAATGACCACTGTCCTCACCGTTTGAAGATTTAAATGCCTGATGTACAAGATTGGTCCATGATTTCCCTTATTCCACATGTTCAAAACCAAAACCACAAACAATGCACATCTTAATCCGTTGATTTAATATTTTTAGGGGGATCTATCCATCGTTCATGGGGATGGATTTTTAATACCCCACTACGTTTTCATCCCATTGAATTACTCCTCAACTTGAAAACTCAATTTCTCCCAAGGTGTTTGCCATGAGCCAAAACAATTTTTCATGCTTTTCAATGTTGGAATTGAATTTTTTCAACTCCTTGATGATTGAAGAACCCCATAAACCTACTTAATCCATTCCCTACATTCAAATATGTCATTTTTTTTATTTCCAAAATTTGGCATAGGGTGGGCACCACATGAAAAACTAGCCTTTGGGCCATGACCCTTTTTAGGTGACAACACCAACTTGTAAATGGGATTGCTCCTCCTTGTGAGGTGTCAAGAATCTAATAAGATATCTAGGGTGAGAAAAACAATGCTTTATCCTTTAGGATATGGAGCAAAAATTGGGCATCATGTCACAAATTAGATTCTTCTCAAACTCTTCATTCCAAATAATAGATGGAAAATAAAACAAAGAACTGGAAATGCTAAAAGTGAAATGCTAGAATTGACTAGGAAAACTAGGAACCTACCTACCTAACCTAAATGTAAAGTGGGCCCACTTGGTGACATGGCACTTCCCATGGAAGCATCTATGCAGTTTGACAAGGCTACGAGACCCTTTCATGAAGAAGGTTGATGGGATGCTCGATGAATTTGTGGTTTGGTAGGAAAAAAGATGGGGTAATACATCTATAATGACTAAAAATGTGCCCAAGGGGGGTGTCATGTCCCCTCACTGATGTTCATTGGATTGATTTCCTAACCCAATCAATCCCTTTGGTTGAGGAGAAAATTTCATACACTTGGGGTTAATTTTGAAAGTAAGGTATTAATTAATTAGGAGGTGTTAATTTTATTTTCTTAAGTTTGAGATGCACTTAATGGAAGTTATTTTTCATTAATAAATATTTATTTTAATGAAATAAAGTGGATAATTATTCGCAAGGGTGCATTAGAGGATAATCTTTGACCAAGAGATAACTTGCAAAAGAAGAAAAGCTGAAAGTAGTTAAAGCTAGGAAAGTGGGAAAAAGAAAGGAAAAGCTGGCACAAGGCAGAAAAGTAGTAAAGCTCGGGAAAATCAGAATAAAGCTGAAAGTAGATAAAATCAGAAAGCAGGATAAGGTAGAAAAGTAGGAAAAAGCAGTCAACAACAAAAATGAAGGATAGAAAAGCAAAAGTAGGATAAATCAAAAGTAGAAAGAAAAGCAAAAATAAAAGATTGAAAGAAAAATATCCTTATCCACTCCATGAGGGTGCATTATCTGAGATGAATTTCTCAACAAGTCACCTCAAGTCTATAAAAGGAGTGCACACCACTTTCCCATCTTTTGACAATTTGAGAATTGAATTGAGAGCTAGTTTGCCTCTTTGACTTGGAAGATGTGTCCCTAGTCCAAGATGGGAGATGTTGTTGTCTCTTCTTTACTTCTTCTATATTTTATTACTTATATCAGACCTGGATTCGGCGCATTTATGGTCCAAAAAAACCCTTCTTCACCGGCCCTTTCGGCAATAGCCTGCGAACAGACTGAGGTCTCACCTGAGGCGAAGTTATGGGGTGGTTGTAGAAGCACGTTTCTACAACTGGGTGATGCACAGCTAATAAACTGGTAAGCTGAGTTAAATATCATGTACTTTGCATCCACTTTGTATACTACATCGCAATCTGGGGCTGTGCTCATGGGAAACTGCTCAATACAATGCAACAACACACTTCAAAACCACGCTGAGGGTCGGTTTCACAGTCTACAGGATCCACTGTATTAGTGTTACTTATGCGACTACACTTCCAACATACTTGTGATTACTTGTGCATTCAAATGTATGTGTTCGGTACCTTAACATATTATTCTCAATGACCATTCATGTGAGAATACATATAAAACAGGAACATACATAATCATAAGCATAACATAAACATAAAACAATCACACATATGCATTCACATAACACACTTATTTACGTGGTTCACCCCCAGGATGGGAGATACGTCCATGGGAACTATTGTTTATATTAATGGGAAGGGTCAACAATTCCAGTCTACGCACACAGTTGCAGACTCTTCTCTCTACAATTGGGTCTCTACGCACACAGCTATAGAGCCTCTTCCTCTCTTCTTTCTCTTATAATCCTTAGTATTTCATCAAAACCCCCCAAAAGACCAACCCTTCCCTTACAAAAATTTCCCTTTTAACAGATCATGCCCAAGGGTCACATATTTACAATCAATGTGGGCCAAAAACCCTATAGTACCCAAAAACCCAAAAAAATGGTGCAATTAACCGGCTAACCAGGCTTGTCATACTTCGGAAGCTACCTCACTTGACTTCAGCCGCCTTTCTGAATTGCTTTTGGCTCTGACGCCCTTTTGACAGTCGTAGTTCTGACCGCTCGGCTCTAAATTCATACTGATATGTCCCTTTCAGTCGCTCCACTTCTTCTGTCGTTGTTGGTATGTCGTTATAACTACTTCAGTTGTCCTAGTAATCCTTAGTATTATGTTTTAACTAAGGTGACATGTCCCTTTCCTCCAAATCTGCCCCGCTCCTTACCCTGCTCCCGGGATTTGCAGATTCATTTACCCAAAATAGGTCATTGTTGGACCTCGCTTCGCTTGTACTTCTTGCCAAAAATAATTGTTGTGCTGGAACTTCGCTCCACAAAACCGTTCCACTTGATCCATGCCCAATAGGCCCCTAAGAGTCACATGTGGCTCGTCCCCGAGCCACTCTCAGTAGGATCCTTCGGCTGAGCATCCCCTTGGATGTTTAAACTCACAGCGAACTCCTTCGGCTTAGCCTTGCAACTGTCTCCTTAGCTTCTTCCTCAAATTCCCTTATAGTTTCTAACATCTCCTTGGAGATGACTTCTTGGGCATGCTCCTTTACCGCATGCTCTGTGGTGCGGAGTTCTTGTAAATTTTCTTCGATTTCCTATGAGAGGGTGAGCGCTTCTTCATGTATGGGCTGTAACCTCTCCGAGGTATCAGCCTCCTTCTCCCTTAGAAATTTCATCTCTCTCTACAATTCCTTGACTTTTGCAAACTTCTGGATTTTATCTCTGGGTCTCAAGTTTTTCATGGTTGTGTTCACAGACTCTAGCTCTATCTGTCCTTGCTGTAAATCATCTTGGATTTGTTGTAGCTCAGGATCCTCCTTCAGTGTAGTCCATACCTTAGTAGCTTCCTCCAGTAGGTCTTGGAATTTCTCTATTTCTATGGAGATGTTATTTGTTGAATCCCTTAGTGTTACAGCTCTTGCTTCTAACATACCTAGCGGGGTACCAGGCGGGTTTTGAGCTTCTAGGATAGCAACCTTTTCCTTGTGGGTGATCTCCATATTTTCCATCTCTGCTTTAAGACCGCCTACCACAGTGCTGATCTTAATTATGGTATCTTCTATCTTCGGTTTCTCTTCACATTCTGGTATCTGCGCACATACCGTAGCAACAGCTTCTTCCATCCTTCTTAGCTTCTCATGCACATGAGGAAGTTCTCCTGTTTTCTGTGCACATACTGCTGTCATCTCTTTGTAGCGCTCTTCTAGATGCATATTTTGATTGTAAGAAACTATGTCTCTATCTCTGATCTCTTCTACAACCTACAGATGCATATTTTGCAACCCCTCAATAGGTATCATACCAATGTTAATATTGAGGTGCTCCAACCTCTTCACGCCTTCGGTTCAATCATCATTCAGGAAGATGATGTTAATAAACTGCATTCAGACTAAGCGATGTTTCATTGTCAGGGCAGGTGGCCTTCTCTTTATTTTACTTGACTCACCTGACTTTCCTTTTGATTCAAACTCTCAAACCAAGTCCTTCTGGACTGTTCTATCTTCTCAACCATGCTCTTAAGTTTTGCAAGGTTATGGTTTATATGCACTTGAGTTTCTTCGCTTTTGTTTTCTTTTAGAGAGAGTGCCTCTTCTAAATGCTCGCTCACGCGTAGTGCAATGTAGTCGTAGTCGTACTCATGTAGTTGCACCTCTGGTGGAGTCTTGGTCTCCATATGTTTCTTCCTGGGCCCTTTTTCTTGTGCTGAACTTCTAGGGTCCTTTCTCTTTCCCCTGCTGGTACCTTAGCAGTGCCTTTTTGTGCCTCTTTTGGGCCTTTTTCCTCTTCAGGTGGTGGAAATTTAGCTTTTCTTTCCTCTGATGTGGTTTGGATTACCACTGGTGCATCAACCTTCCACTTAGGTAGCCAATATTCCATAATCAGAGTTGGAATATTCTCACCATCATTTTTATATTTGCATGCATGCATGCATCCAGTCATCATTATGGTAATCTCCCCATAACCTGGAGCCTATGTTCATCCCCCTAGAGCCTTTTTTTATCCCTCGGTATCCCTCCTACCTACCTAGTGCACCTTTTTTCCTCACCTGGATGACATATGCACCCTACTACACTACCTAGATCACTAACAGTCACTTGCAACATTTATTAACCAATTTATTCATTTATTGCTCAGTTTAACTGTCTGTAGCTTCCAGTTGTCTGTATCAGAGTGCCACTTGACCTACTAATAGCCTCATCAGCCTCATGTGCCCTGCTTGGAGTATCCATCCCTTGATTTGTTCTCACATGGCTCAGTTAGACTCATTTGACTAACTTTTGACTATTTGTGACTACTACCACTGTTTGGATGATGTCTCCAATGCTATCCAATCCACATATTGAGGAGAATTCGAATGACCTTTGTTTAATTCGAATTCACTTGATAGTATTGTATTGTATTCAGTTATTCACAGTTCTAGCTTACAACTGATGTATGATTATACTGCAGATTTCTCCATTTATGTGTTCATGAGTGATAATTGATTCATTTATTTTTCTTTCTTCTCTGCAATTCTAAGTGAGTTTTCTTAGATTTTTTGTAGTTGTGTGATCTTTCCTATATATTTACACATGTTATCAGAGCTAGAGTCAGCTATTCACATTGTAGCAGTTGCAGCAATTCTTTGAGTAGTAGTCTTTCATTGAGCACCAGAAGCCTCTGGATTTTCACAACAATTCCTGGTGCAATTGTCTTGAATTCACTAAAGCAATCCAGTGAGGTCTATCCAGGTTTGAAGGATCCAGTCACATGTGCTCATTGTCCTAAGGTAGTGTTCAATTTGAATTGTAGCATATCTCCATCAACAATTTCATTCTTTGCAGGTTATCTCCATCATTCAAATTCATCTTCAATTCGACTTCAACAACTACCAATGGATCTAAAACTGAATTCATTCAGTATGTCAAATGGAAGGCCAATATGGACATCTTCATGAAGTCCAAGATCCTCTCTAGAGTATTGAATGGGACTGCAGTCAAACCCACTAGTGTAGTAGAGAAATCAAAGTACTTGGACAAACTTGATGAAGCAGTAGGACTGTTGCTCCTCGAAATTTCCGAAGACCTCCATTTTCATGTCATAGATCTAGCAACTCCAAAATAGGTTTGGGACAAGATCTAATCTCTTATTAGACAGAAAGATGACTTCAAAGGTCACAAATTGGAAAATGAGCTCATCTCCTTGACCCCTTGCAGTTTCGACTCCATCAATGAGTTTCTTACCAAGTTTAAAAATATGATTTCACAATTGAAGAGATATGGAATATAGAAGGAAGAGAAGTAACTCATCCTTTCCATACTATAAAAATTGGGCCCTAACTACTCAGTTTTTGTCTCCACCTTTCTGAAAATGAAGCTATCCATCCCAAAATGGAAGTTTCCAGTCCTTGATGACTTCATCCAATCTCTCACACAAGAGGAGGAGAAGTTAATTCAAATGGGAATGATAAAAACCAGGATGGATTCAGCACTTCCAACTGCTGAGGTGAAGAGAGAGAATTCCAAGGGCAAGCAAAAAAATTTTGACATAAAGTCAAATGAGCAGAAGCAAAAGGAGGCTCCCTATCAGTCAGAATGGGCTTCGAATTCCAAGAAGACCAAGCATATTCAAAAGGAGAAATCCAAATGTACCTATTGCAATAGAGTATTTCATCCTGAGAGTTCTTGTATGAAGAATACTATAGACTTGATGGCTCAGTTACTTGAAAAGAATAACCTCCCAATACCTGCATGTGCTAGGAAGAAGGAAGCCGAACCTTCTAGATACGAGGACAAGGAGAGATGTCATTCTCTCATGGCAGGTGCATCAAGAGAGTCCTCCTTCATCATAGATTCAGGAGCATCAAGACACATGTCTTCCTCCAAAGATCTCTTCACTGGTTTCGAATGCACTGTTGGCCCTTCCATCATGTTGGGGAATGATTCTGAGGTATCCTCTGAGGGGATTGGAAAGATCAAACTTGATCATGAATACTTCTCAGATGTACTCTATGTTCCTACACTTACCACCAATCTACTTTTGGTTTACCAAATGACCCATACTAGAGATCCCAATAGGGTGATCTTCTCTCCAAATGAGGTCGAAATACAAGACATGCCTTCAGGAAATATCATTGCAAAAGTTTTTGCAAACCACAATTCAAAACTCTATGAGTTCTCTCACTTTCTTCCTCTCTCCAAGCAATCTTCTCTTCACATTCATGCAAATGAAGAGAGTAGGCTATGGCATGAAATATGTGGGAATATCAACTACAAACACTTGCTAGACATGCAAACTCAAAAGGTGGTTGAAGGTCTACCCAATCTCAAGTTTCCCCAAGGCACCTGCAAAGGTTGCTTGAATGGAAAAGATCCATCAAAGAAGATAGAGAAAAAGATGACTCACGGAGAAGTGCGAATGCTAGATCCAGATCCACAAGAACCTGAATATCTAGCACCTAAATATCCAACTCCTATTGCTAGATGGGCCACCACTACTCCTACTTCCACCATTGATCTTGTTGGAGATAAATCTGATCACCAAGATACAAGAGTTGAATTCTCTCCCACAGATCCATTTCTAGCTAAGAGATGCTTTCTTATGATTGGATCTTATCCAAAAATATTCTTTGAGGCCTCCCAAGATCCAAGATGGGTAGCTTCTATGGAAGAAGAGTACCAATTTATTCAAAGAAATGAGACTTGGGATCTTGTCTCTCTCCCTCCTGGGAGGAATCTTGTTCAATGCAAGTGGATATACATAACAAAGATGGACTTAGATGGAGTCACAAGCAAGTATATGACCCGATTGGTTGCAAGGGGTTTCTCTCAAGTTCATGGGATTGACCATTTTGAGACATTCTCACCTGTTGCTAAGATGGATTCCATCCATCTTGTTATTTCTCTTGCTGCATCCAAGCACTGGGAAGTGCATCACAGGATGTCAAGAGTGCTTTCCTTTATGGATATCTATAGGAAGAGATCTACATGAAGCAACAAGAGGGGTATATTGATGATACTTCACTTGTGTGCATATTGAGGAAGTCCTTGTATGGGCTTAAGAAAGCTCCCCGAGCTTGGTATTCCAAGATGGACTCCTTACTTTCACAAGATTTTCAGAGATGCAAATCAAATTCGAATTTCTACATGAGACATGATGGTAACTCCCTTCTTCTTATTGTTATTTATGTTGATTATTTGTTGATTACTGGGAGCAATTCTTCATGCATTAGATCTATCAAAACTGCTTTGCACAACTCCTTATCTATGTCATATTTGGGACTGTTAAAGCAGTTTCTTGGTCTTGAAGTCACTCAGATTGATTCAAGAATCAGAGTTTCACAGTCAAATATGATTCAGATCTACTTGACAGATTTCATATGAGCGAATGCAAACCAACAACATGTCCTTTTCTTTCAGGGATCATCCTTGAGGATGGTTCTTCTACACCTTCGATAGATAGTCCTTTGTATTGGCAATTGATTGGAAGTCTTTTGTTTCTTACACATACTCGACCTGATCTATCCTATCTAGGCAGTGTAGTCTCCAAATACATGCAGGATCCTCATGAGCTTCACTGGAAGGAAGCCAAGAGGATCTTTCATTATGTGCAAGGGACAAAGACACATGGTATTTTCTATGCAGTTGGGTCTCCTTTGAACCTAGTTGGGTATACTGATTCTGATTGGTCTGGAAATAGCTCAGATCGGAAGTCTACATCTGGTTTTGTTTTCATTATTGGATCTACACCTATCTGTTGGTCAAGCAAAAAGAAGACTACTTTAGCTCTTTCTTTAGCTGAGGCCAAGTATAGAGGTGCTTTGAATGCATCCACACAGTGCATCTAGTTGTGGGGAATATTGTTAGAATTTGGGATTCGATTCAGTACTTCACCAGTCATCTACTGTGACAATCAGAGTTCCATCAGGATCTCCACAGATCCATTTTTGAGATAGAGAACCAAACATATTGAGACACATGCATTACATTTGAGGATTAGTGCATGATAGTACCATCACACTACTCTACTATCCTACAGAAGAGAAGATTGCATATATCTTCACCAAGACCTTCACGGTGAAGAGATTCACTTACCTTAGATCTCTTCTTGGGGTGACTTATGCCATGCTACATTAGCATCCTTCAGTCTATTTTGAGGGAGGGATTTCTTCCCACTGGGTTTTCCCTCATTCCTCACATTATTATTTAGATTTTTGTACGAGGTGACCTTTGGTCTTAGTCACCAGGGCCCTACCACTAGTTTCAGTTATTTCCTCATAGTATAGCTTGCAGGGGGTGTTGGAATATTCTCACCATCATTTTTATATTTACATGCATGCATGCATCCAGTCATCAGTATGGTAGTATCCCCAGCACCTGGAGCCTATGTTCATCCCCCTAGAGCCTGTTTTAGCCCTCAGGATCCCTCCTACCTACCTAGTACGCCTTTTTTTCCTCACATGGATGACATATGCACCCTACTACACTACTTGGATCAGTAACAGTCAATTGCAGCATTTATTGACCAATTTATTCATTTATTGCTCAGTTTAACTACCTGTAGCCTCCAGTTGTCTATATCGGAGTGCCACTTGACCTACTGACAGCCTCATCAGCCTCATGCACCCTCCTTGGAGTCTCCATCCCTTGATTTGTGCTCACATGAATCAGTTAGACTCATTTGACTGATTTTTGAATATTTGTGACTACTAGCACTGATTGGATGATGTCTCCAATGCTATCCAAGCCACACTAAGGAGAATTCGAATGACCTTTGGTTAATTCAAATTCACTTGATAGTATTGTATTGTATTAAGTTATTCACATTTCCAGCTTACAATTGATGTATGATTATACTGCAGATTTATCCATTTCTGTGTTCATGAGTGATAATTGATTCATTTCTTCTTATTTCTTCTCTGCAATTCTAAGTGAGGTTTATGATATTTTATCTAGTTGTGTGATCTTTCTTATAGATTTACACAATTAGCTCGATCTTCTGCGCATTCACCCGATATTTCCCTGGGAACCACTCTAGATTCTGCTTCTTAGCCCTTGGCTGAATATAGATAAAATGCAAGTCAGCCTTGAATACCATCCTTTGGATGTACGTGGTTGTCAGACCATTTGAGATGCACGGATTGTGTTGTATCACGCTACACAAATGCCCGAAGTAGATAAACAACTGCTCATTGTTTACGCGTTGCCTTTCAGGCCTCGCATTTTCCCACATGTTGGCATATTTCCCTGCTTGAAAATCTCCTAACATTACTGGGAGGTTTTGCTGGTACATTGGCTCCTTCCAGCCTATAAAATCAATTAGCACAAGAAACCAACTGTAGTGAAAATGGATTCCAGTCTCCTAAGTCTCATGGACATTGTCCTAGAACTCATTCAATAAATAACTTTCCCAATTGTATGGCGTTCTGTCCTTGGCCTTCGCATCTAGAAGAACTGCTATGGCCGACACCTCCGCTGGTATACACTTCCTTAAGACTTTACCTGCCAGCAACTGGATAGTGAACTGCATAGCTAGGTCATCAATTCCCGTTGTGATGTAACCTTGGCTCCCCTTTACTAATACTCCTCCTTCATCCTCTTGGTGATCTCTTTGTCCTTCGTCTTTCCCACAAACTCCACTGCGGGATCATCACCTCGCTTGCTGAGATGGGTGATTCGGTGGATGAGGTAGATATTTATATCAATCCTACGGTTGAGACACAGATACCCCTGGTGCGTGCATGATAGTAAAGTGCGCACCACTGTAGTAAGCTCGGGACTTAGGTCAAAATGTGGGATACGAAGGAGATTCAACAATCTGGATGGCACCAACAACTTGAGGCAGTCTTGCACAACAATAATAGGTTGCCCTATTTTCTCATCATTCCTTTGGCGCACATATTGATTAGGATGGAACTAAGGGTACTTTGGATCTTTAGGGTCCTTCCCCTCTAAGAGATCATGATCTAAGAACTTACATTCCGCTATCTTTCCAAGCAGGTGATCATGGATACGCACATGGATGGAAATTGGCGGTAAAGGAATTTCGTATTGTGGATTCTTGAATAGGTGAACTGGTGGTGCATCAAGCCTTCTTGGTGGAACATACTCATGTGTGATATAAATTGGCATGTCCCCAGGTGGCAGCGGTGGACCGGGCCTCAACGTCCCTCCTTCCTTCGACTTCTCAGGGTCCTTAATCGGCTGCTTATATTTTCGTTGCATTGATGGTGCGTGGCGTGGCAATCTCCTTGACGCAAAATCCCTCTCTGAAACAAAATTTTTGATGGGCATTTTCATTAACCCTGAAAGACTTGAGTGTTTAAAATCCCTCACAACCTCGTCTAGCGTCAATTTCTCAGACATCCACTTGGAAATCGCTCTGTGTGCTCTGAAGATCGCTCGTACTGGTAAAACTTCAAAGTTACCTATAGTAAAAATAAAAAATTGTTGTAACTCCAGTAAGTATGTGGTCGACCATATTTATAGATGCAAAAGGCATGAACCGCACCCTCAAATGGATAGATAGACATTAAATGTCGTGACCGTTGGAGAAATCCCCCAAGGATCTTGGTCATTTCCTTCATTGAATGCGTCAGAAATGACTAAATTTGCATTAAATGCAAACGCGATCGTTGGAAAAACACTGTATAACGACTATTTTTTGGACTAAAAAGACATAACGGCTAATTTTTCCGAACTTCGCTCACGGCTTAGAAAAAATTCGTGAAGTTCCTCTGTGCACTTATGCTCCTTCATTTTTAACTTCACAACTGTGCTTCCTATTTCTAATTTGCATCACATCTTGCGATATGCACTTTGCATCAGATGTTTCAATTTCATGGGACTTCACTTTTTCACCAAAATTGTGTATAGAATATGCTCAATTTTTAGTGTCCAATTGCAACTATACTTGACACTTAAAAAATTTCTTCATTGCTGATCAACTGATGTTTGGAAAAGTAGGACTATCCCTGTAGGGTTTTAGTCTACTTCCATTAATAAGACCTGGTAGGTTTTCTCCCACTAATGTGGTTAGCTGAACTATGCCACCATTAGTAACATGCTTGAACACATATGGCCCTAGCCAATGCATTTTAAATTTTCTAGGAAACTTCATGTATTTGCTATCATAGAGGAGGACAAAATATCCTACCTGAAATCATTTGTACTTGATATGCCTATCATGCCATGCTTATTCTATGTCTTTTTGCACTTGTTGGTGAAATCCTGCAACGAAGCAATCTTCTTCTAGCCCAACTAAGTGTAGTATCCTTTCTTCCATTATCTGATCATCTACCATGTCTCTGAATGCTGCAATTCTCAAACTTGATACTATGTATTCCATTGGCATCACAACTTCCTGTCCATATGCTAGCCTGAAAGGTGTATGACCTATCAACTTCTTGCAAGTTGTCCTATATTCCCATAACACAGCTGGTATTCGTAGATTCCAATCATCCCTGTTTGTATTACATATCTTAGTCAGCACATTTTCCAATACTTTGTTCAAAGCTTCAATAGTGCCATTATCTTGTGGATGATATGGTGTTCTCCTATGATGGTAAATCTGAAATTCCTCAGTCAGGGCTTCAATAGTTCTATTCAATAAGTGAGTTCCCTGATCGCTCATTAGGATCTTTGGACATCCAAACCTTGTGAGGATATTTTCGAAAATGAACTGTGCAGCATTAACTGTGCTACAGTCCTTCACTAGTTTTTCCTCTGCCCATCTTATTAGATAATTTGTAGTTGTAATGATGTATCTAGAACCAGTTTGCTTTCCTGGTGGGTTGATAAATCCCACAAAATCAATATCCCACTTATCAAATGCTTGCAAAGTCAGTTTTGGCATCAATGGCATCTCATCTCTACGGGATGGCTTCCCTATCCTTTGGAAAACATCACAACTACAACAATGTTCCTTTGAATCCTTGTGGAGTGTAGGCCACCATATTCCTGCTCTTAGAATTTTTTGTGCAGTATCTCTTCCTGCGTAGTGGCCTCCAGACACCCCTGAATGTGCTTAGCAAGTATCAATGGTTTCTCGTGTTCTAGCACACATCTGCGTAGTACTTCATCCGGTCCTAGTTTGTATAATTGTCCTACAATTATGTTGAAATCAGTTTCTTTTACTACCAATTGTTTATTCTACTGCGTAGTAAACTCTGTAGGTTCCAAACATGTGGTCAGGAATTCTACAATGTCCTTATAATAGTCATCTACTATCTGAATAGCAAACAACTGCACATCTAGTATACTATCTTCCAGGTTGGTAGGTTCTTCGCCTGACTCAATTATGGAAATATGGTCAGTTCCTGAGTTCAACCTTCCCGACTTAACAATGATTTCAAAATCATACTCCTGAAAGAGTAACAACCATCTACAGATTCTTCCCCCTAACACTGGATTATTGACTAGGTATTTCAAAGTTGAATGGTCAGTAAACATACAAAAATGTGCACCTAGCAAATGGTGTCTGAACTTCTGCAGTGCATACATCATATCTAAGCCTTCTCTTTCTATCATGGTATAATTCTTTTCTGTTGAGGGAAACTTTCTACTTGATAATGCAATAGAATGGTCAATGCCTCCCTCACCTGGTTGAGATAGCATGATGCCCAGTGCTATGGATGAAGCATCTACATGTACGTGGAATGGTTTACTCCAATCTGGAAAAACTAGAATAGGCACAGTAACCATCCTTTCTTTCAATGTATCCAATCCTTTATGAAACTCCTTAGTCCATGTGAACTTCACTTCCTTCTTCAATATTTTTTCCATAGGTGTAGTGATCTACGCATATCCTTTGATGAACTTCCTGTAGTACCTTGTGTGTCCCAATGTAATGCGTAGCCGTTTTACTGAATTAGGTGCTGGTAGGTTCACAATAAATGTGATATTTGTTGGATCCACCATCAATCCTTGTTTAAAAACAATGTGTCCCAATAGAATTCCATACGGAACACAAAAGGTGCTCTTCTTCAGGTTTAAGGAGATTTGATTCTGTTTACACTTTGCTAGCATCAGTCTTAAGTTTGCATAATGGTTCTTGAATAACCCAAATACTGTCCAATCATCAAAATACACTTCTAAACATTTATGGATAAAATATTTAAATGCAGCAACAACTACTCTAGAGAAGATAGCAGGTGCGTTCTTCAGACCAAAGGGCATAGCTGTGTACTGGAATGAGCCCCATTCAGTTGAAAATGTGGCCTTGTGCCTATCTGTTGTATCAATTCTGATCTGATGTTATCCAAAAAATACACCAGTGAAGGAGTGTGCTTCATTCCCTCCAACATTTTCTAACACTTCATCTATGAACGGAGTAAGAAATGGGTCATGCAGTGATGCATCATTTAACTTTATGAGATCTATGCAGATCCTAATTTCGCCTTTAGCTTTATTGTCCTGGATAACCATGGGACTTATCCATTCTAAATATTCTACTGGTTCAATGATTCCTACCTCAAGCATTTTATCCAGTTCTTCCTTTACTCTTTATTTGTATCTGGGCTTTAGTCAATAGGGTCTCTTCTTAATAGGCTTCGCATCCGGCTTGAGAGGTATTTTCATGACCCCCAATTCACCCAGAATGCCTTTCATTTCAGAATAATTGTAGGAAATAAGTCTTCGTATTCACCCAATAAGTCTACTATATGCGCTACTGTTTCCTCATCCCAATAATCCCCTACAGAAGCAAACTTCGGTTCTTCACTAGTTCCAATGTTCACTTTTCGAGTTTTCATAGGATTACTTAGATACGGAATTTCTAATGGAGGTCATTCTACTTCATGCTCTCCTTTTGAATCAGGTATTTTGACATCGCGCGGAACTTCATCCTCATTTTCATCGTCATCTTCGTCTAAAGAGAAGTTATAACATTCCAGGGAATGTTCTAGCTGTCTTTCCCATTCTGGTTGTTGATACATAGGTTCTGGTATGTCGTTGAATACCTTCTTTTTTATGATATACAAAGCCTCATTTATACTTGGACAGTCGTCCTCAAAACTGAAAGTCTCTTGGAAGTTCTTATCATGACGAACCATTCTACTGGTCCTCTGTAAAGTTTTGTTTCTGTGTACCAATTCTTCGGTATTTGCTCCAATGTGTGCACAAATCGATGGACCCATTCTGCTTGTAGTACGTGTGTCCATGCTTTCAGGAAAAGGTCTATGTGATCTCTAGGATTATTCTGACCATTATATTTTACTTACACAAGCTCAGCCACTTCTAGAAATCTAATCTCCATCATGTGCTTACATTCTTCCCATGTGGTTAGATTCTGCTTA
Organism: Larix kaempferi; assembly: GCA_027924585.1. NCBI lineage: Eukaryota > Viridiplantae > Streptophyta > Pinopsida > Pinales > Pinaceae > Larix > Larix kaempferi. Next base: position 618,651 of record BSBM01000969.1, on the reverse strand, counting down.
TTCGCATCCCACCATCTAGTAGGTGTATTGTGCAGTGTTGTATCCAATGCTGCTAATTTGTATTCATCTGGGACTGATACGAGGTATTCCTGAAAGAATTCGTAGATATCACCTAACCCATCATAAGTAAGGATTGAACTTAACTCCGTTCCAATCCGGCGCAGTGATTTAGTGAATTGTGCACACCTTCTCGCAAATACTTCGTGCATTCTAATCTATCAGTTCTCTAGTCCTGCATATGATTCAGATATGCAAGAACCGTCACATTGCCAAATCAATGTTCCATCATTAGTAGGATTGATGTAGTCTACTTGATTCACCGTCATATTGTAGATGTGATCCAGATATTTTGTTCTGCATTCTTCTCTTGTTGGTTTAGTGTATCTAGGTCCCTGCGAAGGATCCAAGGGTGCGATGACCATGATTTCTAGTCCTTTGGATATCATCTGCTTATTTTTCAAGTTGATAATCGCGAGGTTATCAATTTCACAATATATCACCAATATTTCAGGTTAGGGATTTATATCATCTATGATCTCAATCGCTTCGAAGTCTACTCTACTTCACACTCCATCAATGTCAACAACAAGTTACTAACCTCCCAAAGGGTAGAACCTTTTGCTGATTAGCTAGCCTCAACTATATTGGTGACCATCTTAAATTCAGCTTCCCCATTTGTTCCCATGTCTACTTCATCAGGACATTTACTTCTGAGCCTAAGTCAAGGATAATCTCATCCATTTCAAAATCCCCGATCTGCGCATTTAGTCTCATTTCTCTTCTGGTTCTTTTATGATTCTTAATATGCTAAACCACTCTATGTGCTTCATTTACTACATTATGCTGCTCATAATGACTCAGTAGGATTTTTAATTCTACCAAAGCATTTTCGTGCTTTAAAAACTTCACGCATCTCTGTAAAATCTATGCAACAAGACTCATCATGTCTGCTGCAGCACGTGATCGATCATACAAAGATGGCATATCCATCACAGGCATTGTCTCACTTCGCAACTTGATTGAAGGATCTGATTCTTTGAAGGTTTCTTTTGCTTCCATGAAGAATTAATTTTCTTTGTTCAGGTTGAAAGTAGGTGTTTTTCCAATTTTTTTTCTTACCCAAGCCCCTTGAGTAGTCTTCGGTCCAGCTTGGTAATCCTCAAAAGTCGAAGCTTCAGTTATATGATCTCCACCTATCGTGGCTCCACTTCATGTCACAACATGAATGTTGCAATCTGTGTTCCGTTTTTCAGTTGCAATCATATGTATGTTCTGATTCGATGCTTTTGGTCTTCTTTCTTTCATTTTTCCTTGCAAAACGGGGCATGCCTCGATGACATGTTCAAATGATTTACAATATTTACAAGTAGTACAAGGGTTCGTACAGTCTCTAGCTAGATGTCCTAGTTGGGTGCAGTTATAACATCCAATCTTACCTCTTCCTCATCCTTGTCCAGTGTTTCGTCCTCTTCCTCTGAATCCACCACGTCCTCTGTATGTGCCTAGGTCATATTGCGCATTTTCATTGTTATTCTGTGTTTCCCCTTGAACTCTATAGACATCATGTTTTCTTTCTATCATGAGGTCATATGCTCTGCAGTTGTTATCATCATGGAAAACTATCTTACAGAATGTGCAGTATAGGTTATTTGGTGTTTGCACATATTTCTGAATTATATAATAGTCCTCTGGGCGATGTCCTCTACATCGACAAATCTCACGCCATGGTCCTTGTTGTTGATTTAATGGATTTGGAGCTCTGCTAGAGATGTAGTCCCTAAATACCGGATAGTGTTATTTAGAGTGACCTTCTCCCTTACACTTTATACACCAAATCTCTTCTCGAGTTTCTTTTCCTTTCTTCATATCTTGTAGTTGTAATGTCAAATTTGCTAGTTGGGTCTGTATTTGAACCATTCCTGCGATAGTCTCTCCTATAGGCGAAGCCTCTAGTTTCATCGCAATTTCTAGGGCCTCTGTCTGTGAAGCAACTTTCTTTTGCATCAGCAGTAATCTGATATGGGGTAGTAGCGCAACTATAAACCATTCTTGGTGTTGTTTTGGTGCTATGTCAAAGCTCATTTGATCTAATAGTGCTTTGAACTTTTGATCAAATTCCCATACTATCTCACTTGGTTTTTGCTTAATTTCTTTCAGCTCTATGATACATTGTGATTCTGAATTAGATTTTTTAAACTCTTTGATGAGCGCAATACTGATCTCCGCTAGTGTCCTATTCTGTCGAACAGAGTACTTCATAAACCATGTTAAGGCTTTGTCCCTAAATGTGGTAACTAGATGTGATTGTCTAATAGCATCATCGTGTACTTTTTTAACATTCCACACGGCTTCATAAAGAAACTAGTGTTTCTTTGGGTCTTTGAGACCAGTTCCTTTAAAGATAGGTAGCTTAATTTCGTCTGTCATTCTTCTTATAGGAGGCATAGTGTTCTATGAGGACTTGGGTATATTACTACTTGGAATGTTCTGAGTACTGGTTCCTACGATGTTACTACTATTGGTGTTCTGTGGGTTAGTAGTATTTATGTCGTCCATTGGATGTTTCTGTGGAGTGATAGGTTGATAGGTAATTTATCTAGGATATGTTGCACTATCAGAATCACCCTAAAATGGTTGTTTGTCGCTTCCTAACTCAGTTTCTAGAGAGGTGCGAGGTCCAGTTTCATGAGACCTCTTTCTAGTTCTAAACTTGTATCTTTACCACTCCATAATGTGTAGATATTTTCCTTAGTGTCACTGTCTGTGTTACTAAACATTACAGACTTAAACCATAGGAATCTTATTGCATTCTTAAGACACCTTTCTCTGCTAACAGCATTTTAATGTATAGACTGATATTTTTCAGGTACTTACCTTTGAACCCTTTGAAGAAATCTGCCTCTGTTGAGTTGTAAGACTTCAGAGGGTCCACAACAAATTCTGTAATGTAGCCTTCTAGTACACTATCGAGCCAGAAGCCTACTTCTCTTGAGATTGGGCTATCCACTGCTTTAAGTCTCTGAATCAATTATGGAGTCCACACTGTAGGTTCTCCACCTTGAAAGCAGTTTTTCCGTTCGACGAGTCTTGATATCCACTCGTGTAGCTTGTTGTTGAAGGATGCGAAGAATATTTCGTGTATGTCAGAGAAAAGATATCTCTGTAACCACTCTTCCGTAGATAAGCATGGATGTCTGTTTTCTTTCTTCACAAACTCCTCCTCAGCCTTGGTTACCTAGTTCTGTATCTCTATCCTCTCGGGATTCCAGTTATCAGAGAACATCACCAGTTCAAGCGCAGCAACGGAACCATTTGTTGTCTGTTCTTTACTTCTTATATATTTTATTACTTAGATCAGACTCGGATTCGGTGCAGTTATTGGTCCAACAAAACCCTTCTTCACTGGCCCTTTCGGCAATAGCCTGCGAACAGACTGAGGTCTTACCCAAGGCGAATTTATGGGGTGGATGCAGAACCACGTTTCTACAATCGGGTGATGCGCAACTAATAAACTGGTAAGATGAGCAAAATCACATCTACTTCGCATCCAATTTGTATACTGCAACACACTCTAGGGATGCGCTCACGGGAAACTGCTCAATACAATGCAACAACGCACTTTGGAACCATGCTAAGGGTCATTTTCACACTCTACAGGCTTTGTTGGATTAGTGTTACTTATGCGACTACGCTTCCAACATACGTGTGATTACTTGTGGATTCAAATGTATGTGTTTGGAACTTAACATTTTATTCTCAACGACCATTCATGTGACAATACATATAAAAGCAGGAACATACATGTCACATACCCAAAATCTCATAAAAAATTTAAAAATTTTCTAAGCGACAAATTGTCATTAGATGCCATGCGGAAGATAAAATATATGTACAACATCTTTTATAAGCATCATTATAACATCTCGTAACCTATAACATTTATTATTTATAATCATAAATAAAACTTTACTTACAAAAGAAAGTCTTCAACCAACATCTTTGGGTTAGTATAATAGTAATTATTTCTATTTTATTTTACCTATACTTGCATGATAATTGAATCCACAAAACCATCATAATTAATAACAACTAACACATTGGTATTTAACTCATAATTTACTTTTAAATATCTTCATGAAGTTCTAAATATATAAGAGGTACATTTTATGATTTAATTCACTAACTATTTTCTTATGCAAATCAAAAAAAGAAAACATCAAACCCTCAATATTTTTAGGACAATTAAACAAATACGACACATAAGAGCAAAAACAGTCATGTACAACCTCAAGGCATCAAGTAGATAAACATACATAAAAAAGACGTATACAAAAAGAACATTTTTAACGTGGTTCACCCACATCTTGGGCTATGTCCACAAAAAGTTGTTTTGTATTATTTAATTAAAAAGGAAGAGGTTACATCCAGCAACAAGGTTGTTGCCGACCACTTTCCTACTTTTCTCCATCTTCTCTCATAGGGAGCTTTATCAATACTAACTCTATAATCCAACTAAGGCGACATAGAACTAAATCACTAACCCATTTACAAGCCATTTTAGTTGTGCTATACCAAAATCAAAATTATATAAATCCAAGATCTAAGAAGGACTAATTAAAATGTTCTAACTCTTTTCCCGTTAGTAGGATCCAGTCCAAGACACTTTTTAACAAAGTAAAGGTCATACCTTTTTATACTTTCCAAGATAAAGTTCCAACATGCATGGTCTTCGAAATATGTAAGTTTAGTCTAAGATACCTTTTATACAGAGAACCTCCTTTATATTAAATAATGAACATACTATGTTAATTCAAATATGTGAAACTTCTTTTTCTAATTATGACAATTATGGTTAATGCAATACTTTCTTTCTTCTTCCTGAAATACTTTCTTTCTTTCTTCTTCCTGAAATACTTGGAATTTAATTTTTTCAACTCCTTGATGATTGAAGAACCCCATAAACCTACTTAATCCATTCCCTACATTCAAATATGTCATTTGGTTGATTTCCAAAATTTGGCATAGGTTGGGCACCACATGAAAAACTAGCCTTTGGGCCATGACCCTTTTTAGGCAACAACACCAACTCATAAATGGGATTGCTCCTCCTTGTGAGGTGCCAAGAATCCAATAAGATATCTAGGGTGAGAAAAACAATTCTTTATCCTTTAAGATATGGAGTAAAAATTGGGAATCAAGTCACAAATTAGATTCTTCTCAAACTCTTCATTCCAAATAATAGATGGAAAATAAAACAAAGAGCTGGAAATGCTAGAATTGACTAGGAAAAATAGGAACCTACCTACCTAACTTAACTGGAAAGTGGGCCCACTTGGTGACATGGCACTTCTTGTGGAAGCATCTATGCAGTTTGATAAGGCTACGAGACCCTTGCATGAAGAAGGTTGATGGGATGCTCGATGAATATGTGGTTTGGTAGGAAAAAGATGGGTTAATACATCTATAATGACTAAAAATGTTCCCAAGGGGGGTTTCATGTCCCCTCATTGATGTTCATTGGATTGAGTTCCTAACCCAATCAATCCCTTGGGTTGAGGATAAGATTTCATACACTTGGAGTTAATTTTGAAAGTAAGGCATTAATTAATTAGGAGGTGTTAATTTTATTTTCTTAAGTTTGAGATGCACTTAATGGAAGTTATTTTTCATTAATAAATATTTATTTTAATGAAATAAAGTGGAAAATTATTCACAAGTGAGCATTAGAGGATAATCTTTGACCAAGAGACAGCTTGCAAAAGAAGAAAAGATGAAAGCAGTTAAAGCTAGGAAAGTGGGAAAAAGAAAGGAAAAGTTGGTACAAGGAAGAAAAGTAGTAAAGCTCAGGAAAAGTAGAATAAAGAAGAAAAGTAGATAAAATCAGAGAGCAGGATAAGGAAGAAAAGCAGGAAAAAGCAGTCAAAAGAAAAAAAGAATGATAGATAAGCAAAAGCAGGATAAATCAAAAGAAGAAATCCAAGCAAAAATAAAAGATTGAAAGCAAACTATCCTTATCCACTCCATGAGGGCGCATTAGCCTAGATGAATTTCTCAGCAAGTCACTTCAAGTCTATAAAAGGAGTGCACACCACTTTCCCATCTTTTGACAGTTTGAGAATTGAATTGAGAGCTAGTTTGCATCTTTGACTTGGAAGATGTGTCCCTAGTCCAAGATGGGAGATGTGCCCCTGCTTTCTCTAAGATGATGATGACATCCATTCTTCATCATTGAGTTTATTGCAGGTATTGAAGTCTAATCTAGTGGTTGTTGTTCTCGTTGTGCGTTTCAAATCCATCATTCAGTAGAAACAATGTTGAAGGGCCGAAATGGAGGTTCTGGTTTCGAATTTGATGATCATTTATGGACATTAATACCTGTCCCATGACATATGTAGCATCATTTCCAGTAGGAAATACTTTTTGTTTCATCATAAAAGGTGTCTGGATGAGCAAGTTATGGACATTTTACTAGATTTGTCGGTTCCAACTGTAAAGAACGTGCCATTGCTTTTCTATCTAGTTTGGTGAATGCGCCCTATGAGAAGCCTTGAATATTGGTGATCCTTCCATGAGAATTCATATACTCTATGTTCATCATTATTCATATCTAGTGAAGAACTCCTCTCTTTTTCATGTCCCCAAATTTTGCTATGGACCATGGGGTAAATTTTGCCTAAGTCACCTAGGAAATAATTATTTAATTAATGAGCAAGTATGGAAACTACCTTATGGAAGATGCCTAAGGTTGTATTTGGTAAATGGACAAGGAGGGGGGCCCCATGTAGTTATTAACCCCATGACTAAGTCTAAGTGATTAATTAAATGAGAATTTAATCAATGGGGTATTTGTGAGGCAATTATACCATAGTGGTTGATTAATTATTAAGTAATTAATTAAACTCTGAATTTTGGAGTAATATTGAGTTTGTAATATTTTTATTAATAATTTTTTCTAATCATTATTGGCAAGAGGTGATGACAAGACTAGGAGGTCGAATTTGAGCAAGTAGGGCCAATCTTGCCTAAGTGGAAAAATCTCAGGAAAAGCAAGGAATCAATTGGAGGAAAGAAGGCAAGAAAAGAAATTATAAATTGGCAAAAGCATAAAAGAGGAAAGTAAAGAAAGTGGGAAGATCATGAAGAAAAGCAATCAGAAGGAAAGTAGAAACATCCATAAAAGCTCACTAAGGCGCACTTGCCAATTTCAGTGAAGGAAGGTAAAGGAAGGAAAGTTTTTCAAAGACAAAACTTGCTAATTATCTCAAGATGGCGCCCTCATGGCTTTGGAATAGGATGGGAAAGTGGGTAACCTACTCTCACAGGTTACCAAGCCAAGCAAATTGCTCAGTAGGTCATCATGGAGTTTATAAAATAATCCAACCAACTCCATTTGAGAACTTTTGTCATTTGCAATTTTGGTTTGAGAGCTCTGAGCCTCTATAGTTGAGTGATGTGCCTCAACAAGTTTGCTTGGGAGATGTGCCCCAAGGCCCCATGAGTTTCTAGTGAGTCTTATGAAGGTCCAAGACGTGATGCTACATCCAATAACATTCATATCAGTTCAGCATTGAAGTCACATAGTCAGTTTGAAGAGAAGATCTCTCTTACAGTGAAATCCTATCTAGTTTGGTGAAGCTTCTCTAGTGGAAGATAAATGCTCCAGTGGAAGTGCCCAAGGATTGATGGAGGGTTGGTATATCCATATGTTCAGCCAACAATTATGTCCAGCAATAGAAATCATTCTCAGAACTGATCCATTCTCTTCTTCTCATCACTTCTTACAACCTCCGCTAAATTTGGTGGTGTTTTCCCCATAAGGAAGAGAAGATCTGTGGTTAGCTCTCCATACTTTTCCAGAGACTCAGTGTGCATCCATATGCTTTGTTTCAGACCTGTTGAAGATCAGAATACACCTTCAGAACAGAGTTTGTATCATTACTTCTCTTCTTCCAGTCATTCTATGGCCCTATGAGGGTATTTCCTAGTCTTTAAATCATTGTATTGAGGAGGAGCTATTAGATGAGTGCAAACTTGGTTCAGTGAGTAAAATTTAAAATTTATGCTGTTAATTACATTATATCAGAGCACTCTAATATTTCAGAATAGAATTTTACATTTAAATAATTCAATACTTAACTCAGAATAGAAGACCAGCTCATTGAGCATTGTTTAATGACTAGTTTCACTAAAATGAGTGTCAAATTAATTCTAAATGTCAGAACTAATTTATGTAAGTTGTAGGAGTTCATTAATATACAATAAAATCCATATCATCTCATACTTTAAGAATATGGAAGGATTTAGCCATTGTTTGTAAATATTGAAAATTGACTGGCTCTGTCATCCCGATAGGGTCTAAAACCTCAAAACCATCCCTACTCTTCCCAAATCCTTTTGAATGTTTCTTATTGTGTCCATTGAACCTATTTTAATGTCATAACTCAGTTTTTTACCCACCCAGTCTAGTAAGCATATGTTGGTGCGCCTAGGAAGCTTTGCGGTAGGCTTCAGCGGTAGCTGATGTCCGAAACATAAATGGCCCCAATGCTCTGTGCTTAGGACTCTCCCTATGATGTTATTATTTGATGCTGCACATTTCCCCATACAAATTCTAGAACTGAAAGTTCATCCCACCATACTCAGATTCAGTCTCCATCTCCATCACTAACCTCCTGCTCGGTTTTAAAAAATTATTAAGAAATTTATCCAATGAATTTTATTAAAATTTCTGAAGTTGAGTTAATATCTTGGTCGAATCTTCCCAGGGATATTACAGTGGTATCCGAGCACTTTCCTCCACCCCTGTGAAGAGAAATAATCTCACCATTTAAGGAATATTGTAGATATTCTCCAAGTTGGAGCATGAGGCTCTTACCTATAATTGAAGAATTTGATTTTGAGCCAGATGAAGAAGAGGAGATGTCCTCTATGGGAGATTATTGTTTTCAAAGGTTTGAAGATGTTTACCTTGCTGATTATATGATGGAAGAGGACATAGGATTTGATATACCTGTGTCTAAATGGTAAAATGGAACAGTTTCATGTGGAAAGAAGGTAAAGGGATCATTCCAGTATCTCATGGAATATAATGCCTTGAAGGAAGAGATCCGGGATCTCTTATCTTTTCGAGATTTCTGTGAACTTGAGGTAGGTAGGATGATCAAAGACAATAGGATGGTTTCCCCCACTGTTGATAAAATTTTCCATGAAATGAAACACATGTTGCACCAGAGAAAAGAATCAAACAACTCTTCCAATCTATGCCCTTAAGACATTAGTTCTTAAAGGAGAAAATACTAGTCATGTGTATGATAAGAAATCTGATTTTTCATCACAACCATCACACCATGGGGAAGAGATTGTAAATATAAATGAGCCCATTTTCATTATACATAAGACTGATAAGACACCCAAACTTTCATCTGAAGAATGTGAAGAAGGACGGTGCATAGTGGAAGATCCAGCAGTCAAACATTTGATTGTTGGCAATGTGGAAGGTGAAACCACTCCCAATTTATTCATGGCTGATTTCAAGATAAGTGAAAAAGAGATGGGGCATATTGATGTTGGTGAGACATATTTTGGATCTGATCCAAAAGAGGAACACAATTCAGATTTACAGTCACCCCTTGAGCCTCTCAAAGAAGCAGAAATTGAGCACACCCTAGTAGGATGTGAAGCAGAGAAATGGGTGGATGAAAAAACCATCATAATTCCACCACATAAAGAGGATAACATGACACATGGTAAGTTAGTAATTTCTGATTTTTATGTGTCATTATGTCCATCTGATATAGCAACCACTTCCACTGAAAAGTGCAGAATGGTTGATCCCCCTAGTGTTGAGGTTCAGAATTCCGGTGTAAAGAATGAAAGCAGTGTGAAGGATGAAACTTTGAGAGAAGACCTTTCTATTGCACCGAGGATGAATGGGCACTTATGTTGCAGCCCAAATTATGTTTTTGAGGACCTAACAGATGAATATATTGCAGCAGCAACATATAGATCAGATTTCAAAACCTCAAGTGCACTGCATGAAATTGATCTGATGATGGAAAATGAAGAGGAGGAACATCTGCATGAACCTCAACTTCTTGCAAGATCTTTAAAGATGGATGAACAAAAGATCCAAGAGGTCATGAAAATTCTTCGTGACACTCATGCTTCATTTTCAAGGTTGTGTTGGGAAGCTACTTTAATGGAAGATCAATATTTATTTGCAGCCATGGAGAATATCCAGAAAGCAATGTCCAAAACCAAAGGTAATTTCTCACAGTTGCTTTCAGATAAAAATTACATGTTCGAGCTTGTTGAATTGTTGTGGGAATCATCATTGCATGATGAAGAAAATATTTGCAGATATGAAAAAGAGAACTACAAGCTCAAAAGTGAGTTGTTGGCCACCCAAGATTCTTTGAGATACACTCAAAGTGCTCTCTTAGAATCCCAAATGAAGATAGAACAATTCCAACAAGAGTGGAAAGAATTGACTAAATCCTCAATTTTTCCTAAGAGTCATCCCTTTTGGGTCAATGACATAAAATATTCCATGGAGGAACCTCATGAGTGGTTGGACCATGAGGAGCAGTCTATTCGGTATGTGCTTGAAGAATGTGTAGAAATAGTGGGTGAAAAGTAAGCACATGATTTTTTCCAGAATGAAAATGAGAGGTTCATTGAAGAAATTCCCTCTACCAAGGAAGATGCAGCTGATTTCACCATAGATGGATCAGCCATTAATAGAGAGGATACATCCACAAATTCCGTGGATGAAATGTTTAGTAGCAAGGCCCACCATTCCTCATTCCCCACTTCATACTCAACCACAAATTTTGGGAATGAAAATTGGGTAAAAGGATTCTGCCTTTTAGTTTCACATGATGAGCAGGAGTGTAATGTCCCCATTCAAATAAGTGCATAGTAAGACAATCCCATCAATCCTACTAGTTTCCTAGGTTGGATGGGCACATGTGGGATGGTAATAAGGAAGCTAATAAATGATATTTAGACATTATAAGGGTTCAAGCATTTAATAAATATGGTGAATAAATAAATTCAAGAGAAATTCTAAGTGGCAAGTGGTTTTGGAGACATATGGAGGTGGTGGGACCCACACTAGCTTGATTTTTCAATGACACATGGCAGCTCTCTCTTGCCAATTCGAAGCCATGGGAAGGTGAACACTCTTGGGTGAGTTGGTAAGTCATAACACATGTCATTGAGAATCTTAGGTCGAAATAGGATGTAATAGTAACCTCCATGGGAGAGGAAGAGTCAAATTGGAGACTAGTGGACACTTGGGCTAGATTCCCTAGTTTTATGACAACAACAATGAAGCATCTATGACATTTATGACAAAATTCAGACCTGACTTCTTACACTTGACCATTATGACATGTCATCTCCAAAAATAGGCTCAATAAAGGTGCTCATGGAGTTGGGGGAAGCTAAAGACACTCAAATTCGAATTTGGGAGAAGATGGAAGGTTGGAACTAGGAGACAAGTGGCAAATGAGGAATATTTTCTAAATGGAAATTTATTGAATATATTGAGAGGATTTCAAACCCTTGAAGGCTAATGTTGGTTATAAAATGTAGAAATCAAGTATGAGAATGGCTTTTGATGATTTGAGAAAAATTGCATTTGTGAAGAGAGAACTAGTGGATGACTAGTTTCTTGCCTTAGCCAATTTCGAGGGTGAAAGATTCACATCCAAGTTGGTGTTTGGAGAGTCCACTCAGGTCTTTCATGGTGATTTAATGGAGTTTTATTTGCAGGTAGAAGCTATAGGAAGTTTCATGGTTTGGTTTAGTGCAGCACTTTCTCTCCACCATTTCCAATTTTGAAGGCATATTCGGGCTCCTTGAGGGATTGCGCTTTGGGTGAGATATTGCACTCATTGGTAGAGATTCATATGATATTTTTCTGATTGTAATAGATTCATATCCTCTTTTATTTCTTCATATTCAGAAACTCTTAGGTCGAAATACCCATTGACTGTATGCAAAATTATTGATTAATGAGCAAACAATGTCCATTTCCCCAATGCTTTGATGTATGACACTATAAGGTTGATTATTTAGAATGGATGGATGATTCTCTGATATATTTGTGATTCATATACTGCCATGGATATATTCTACAAGTTTCATGTACTGTATTTGAGCATTTGAAGCATTTTACTCCGTTTGTTTGTATTGAGAGGTGAAATAGTGCCATTTCCCCAAGGGTCGAATTGGGGGTTTTTGTTGTTGAATGTGAGAGAGTGAGAACAATAGTAAAAATCAATTAATGGTGCATATGAGACCTTAATAACATACTTAACACATTAAATACCTCTGTTCATAAATTTGTGGGAGTTCGGAGGCATTTGGAAGGCCATTTGCAGTGTTACCCCAGGGGATTTGATGCACAAATTACTAGTCAAAATTACATATATTGATTAGAATACAAATCAAGTTTGCAGAAGTATTTGGAGGGCCATAAAAAATCCCTGAACCTAATATTCAAGTCTAAATACCATTCATACACTCCTACAAAATATTTGGGAGCATTTGGGTTGATTTGGAGGTCAAAACAGTAAAACTAGTCAAAGGTTGAAATTGGGGAAAAAGTGGAAAAATTGGCATTTTAATAAAATTTTGAAAAAGGGTCATTACAAGTGGTATCAGAGCATGGTCTTGGAACCTGATGGTATTAACAAGAATCCAAACAAATAAACCACCACCCTTTGAATCAGTAGTTGAAGAAGAGATAGTAGCAGAAAAAAAGAGTTTTTTTCTAAAACAATGGGTAGAGAGGAGGAGGAAAAATTAAGACATAAGGAGGAATTCATTGAAGCCTTAAAACCATGTTTTGAAGGAATTACCATGGTTATGCTAGATATGAATAAACAATTGATGAAAGGTTTCGAATTGTTGGGTAGCCAACTTTTAGGCAAAGGGATGATAGGAGATAATAGTGGTTCACACTCAAGGGAAAAGATGAAAGGGAATGAGCATATTTTCTCAAGTACAAGACCTCATAATAGACCTGACGAATTTCAAAGCACACAAAGGCATACTGCACCTAAATTTCTCACACCTAAAGAAGAGCCCAATCTTGAATTGGATTACAAAAAACTAGTAAATGATTGGAATGATTTGAATGAAGAGTGCAAAAGAGGTGTACCACTCAGTGACTACATTGATGCTATGCAAAAGATTAAAAGGAAGGGAGACAATAGGAGTCCATTCCAAAACAAAGAATTGAATAGTGCTATTGGAAAAATGTCACTTCCTACTTTTGATGGTTCTTCTCAAAATTCTACTAACATTTGGGTGCAAAAATTGGATGTATATTTTCAGTTGAATCCTATGTTGGAAGAGGATGCATTAAAAATGGCCATTTTGCATTTGGAAGGAAATGCCAATGAATGGTGGTTTCATGGGCTGAAAACCTTGGGTCATAATCAAGTTAAAACATATGGAGAATTTGTTGACAGGATACTAGAAATATTTGAAAAAAAGATCTAGAATTGCCTTTCAAAGAACTAGCTCAATTGAAGCAAACTGGGTCCCACGGGGGCTTCACTCAATAAACCGCTATCATAGCACGTTCGTTCATGGAATATGAATCGATACCCCTAATTTCACTAAATATTGGAAAATACCTTACAAAATATTTTTTTTAACCCCCTCCCGATATGCCTTCCTAATTAAAAAAAACCCCTATTTTCACTAGATATTGTATGTATCAATTTTTTCATTAAAATTTTTTATACCCCTTTATATTTCTACCTAGTATATTGATATGATACCCCTCTTATGACCCCACATGCATTCTACAATGCACCTTGCTTCTTTCGATTTATATTGTGGATGCACATTACTTCACCCACAATGCAATTACTCAACCACATATCATTATGATTTGCAACATCTAATGGTCTAATGAAGAGATAGGAGATCACTTCTTGTATGTCACTAGAGCCAATGCACATAGTGTAACATTTAGATTGCATGTTGCAGTTCCCCAATTGCTGGCTAAGCCTGTTGTGGGCTATGTATCCAATCCCCCAGGGCTTGTAACAAGATCTAGGAGGCTAACTAAACCTCCCAAGGCCTGTAATAGGCACGAGTGGTTGGGTATTTAAGCCCCCAAGGCCTATCAAGGGCCTATAACAGGCCTTGGAGGATTAGAGCCTCCCAAGGCTATTGGTAACAACTGGCTGAGTGCTATTGGAAACAATTGGCTGTCAATGACCACTATCTCTCGACTATGATCGACTGGAAACCCACGTCACCACGAAACCCTTGGCCTCAAGCATGCCTCAAGACGCAATTTCCCTGCGTACTAGTAAGCTCGAGCCTTGCCTCAACCCGATTTCTCATCCAGCTGTGATCCCGCCATCTCCATTTGGCGGATATCTGTCAGCCCACCCATATAAAAAAGACCCCAAAGTATTTTTGTATTGTTACATTAAATAAAAAAACCCTTTGCCCCTTAATATATAAGCAATATAATTTTTAGGTTTTCATTAATATTTAATACCACAATATGAATGAACGTGGTATTATATTGCCTTCTAGTGAAGCCCCCGTGCTGGGTCCCCTACCGAATATATGTTGGACTTTCAAAATTTATCAGTCAAGGTGGTTGATTTATCTATGGGAAGATTAGTATTGCTGTTCACTGAAGGTTTGGCTGAACCCTTAAGAGGTTTGGTCAAAGCCCACAAGCCAACTACATTAAAAGATGCAATGAGCTTGACTAGGGATCTCCAAAATGTGCTTTCTAGAACGAGATTTCCTCCTAAGCCTAGCTACAAATTTGAAAAGAAACCTTGGCAAAGGGATGGATATGATAAGAAAACTTAGCAAAGAGAGTCATTTGAGAGGAATAAAAAAGAGGGACTAAACAGGGATGAACTTAGAAAAAAGAAACTGTGCTTCACATGCTTCCAACCATGAACACCAGGGCACAAATATACCAAAGGAAAGGCTCAATACATAGAAGTATTTTTTGATAATGAGGGGCATGATGGGGGCATGGATGAAGATGGACATATTTCAAATCAAGAAGAGGCATATGAGACAGCAGTAGAAGAGGAAAGACAAGAAGAAAATCAGCCTTCACCGGACAAAGAAAGAATGGCAGTGCTTTTAGCAGTACCTCGCTATCATACTATCTGATGCAAAGGTGTGGTACAAGGACAAAGAACTTCAGTTTTGGTAGATGGAGGAGCCACTCATAAATTCATTGATGCAAAGATGGTAGAGAAAAGAAATATACCTATTGAACCATTTGATGGCTTCACAGTTGTCATTCCCAGTCACAATGCAATGCAATGCAAAACATGGGTTCCAAAGCTGCAAGTCATTGTAGGTAACTATACTTTTGTTGATAGTTTTTATGTGGTTGATGTTGCTGATACTAATGTGGTTTTGGGAGTGCAATGGCTGTATTCAATAGGAGAGCATATAGTAAATTATCAAATTCCCGAAATGAAAGTCCAAGATTCAAAAGGAGTACAAAGAATTGTGAGAGGGAAACACACTTATCCAAATCAAGTAGTAACTTGTAATAGTATGAGATATATATTGAGGCATGGGGATATAGAATGGGCTGCTGAATGTCATATTACATCTCCCAAGCCAACTATAAATATTGTCAAACACCCAAAGGAGATAGAGAGACTTTTGCAAAAATATGAAAAGGTTTTTAGAGACCTTCCACGTGGTAGGCCAACGGATAGGGGGGTTGAGCACAATATTATTTTGGAGGAGGGTACTTCACCCATTCAGATACCACCTTATAGACATCCTAAAAAGTTCAGAGATGAGATTGAAAAGCTATCCAAGAACTCCTAGATTTTGGACTCATTAGACCGAGCTCTAGCCCTTATGCTTCTTCAGTAGTGCTAGTGAAGAAAAAAGATGGAACATTGAGAATGTGCATAGATTTTAGAGCCTTGAACAAAAAGACTATCAAGAATAGGTATCCTATTCCTAGGATTGATGAGCTCATGGATGAGCTACATGGGGCCAAATACTTCTCAAAAATTGACCTTAGATCAAGGTATCACCAAATTCGAATGAAAGATGAAGATGTGCAAAAGACCGCTTTTCGATGTCATGTTGGCCACTTTGAATTTCTTGTCATGCCTTTTGGGTTAACTAATGCTCCAGCCACCTTTCAAGCATGTATGGATAGGATATTTTGAAAGCAACTAAGAAGGTTTGTTTTGGTTTTCTTTGATGATATTCTCATTTACAGTAAAACATGGGAAGTGCATTTGCAGCAATTAGAGATTGTGTTAAAAATCTTGCAAGAAGAGTCCTTATTTGCTAAGTTATCAAAATGTGAGTTTGGGATAAAAGAACTACTGTATCTTGGTCACATTATTGGGAAATAAGGAGTGAAGGTACACATGGAAAAAATCAAGGCTATCTTGGAATGGCCATCACCAAAAAATATTATCGAATTGAGAGGCTTTATTGGCATATGCACCTACTACAGAAAATTTGTGAAAGGGTTCTCCAAGTCGACTTCTCCACTCACTGATTTGAATAAGAAGGATGCTTTCAAGTGGGATGAAGAGGTTGAAAAGGCCTTCTAAAAAATGAAAGAGGTAATGAGTATTTGTCCCATACTTGCACTTCCTGATTTTACTAAACCTTTTGTTGTGGAATGTGATGCTTCAAGTGGAGGAATAGGGGCTGTCCTAAAGCAAGGCCAACACCCCATAGCCTTTGAGAGAAGAAAGTTGCAGCCTCATGAAAAAATTTACTCCATCTATGATAAAGAAATTCTGACCATTATGCATGCATTGGCCAAATTCAGACAATACTTGGTGGGCAACAAGTTTGTGGTGAAAACTGACCACAATAGTCTAAGACACTTTCTCACCCAAAAAGATCTAAATGAAAGACAACAAAAGTGGGTAAGCAAGATTCAAGCTTATGATTTTGATATTGAATATGTCAAAGGAAAGAATAATATAGTAGCAGATGCTTTGTCAAGAAGGCCTTCTTTTTCTCTCATGGATATTGCCAAGGATTGGAAAAACATGCTACTAGTTGAATATGCCAAAGACAAATTTGTTTGTGATGTGTTGGATGGAATCAAAGGGGATGATAATTATAGGATTTTGAATGGGCTGATATATTATAAGGGAAGAATTTATTTAGTTCATAACTCCAAGCTCAAGTACCGAATTTTGCAAGAAGCACATGATTCCCCACTAGTGGGCCATCCGGGGATCTTCAAAACTTATAGACAGTTGAGGCAAAGATTTTTTTGGAAGGGGCTGAAGGAAGATGTTCAAAAGTATGTGAATGAATGTAAAGCATGTCAACAAAACAAATCAGAACTTACATGTCCAATCGGCCTATTACAACCATTGCCCATTCCGGAGCAAAAATGGGACAGTATTTCCATGGATTTCATCACCGGATTGCCTAAATCCTTGGGTAAGGATTGCATCTATGTGGTAGTTCATAGGTTGACAAAATTTTCTCATTTCTTTGTTGTTACATCATCTTTTAGTGTTGCACAAGGGGATGATATTTTTTTCAAAGAAATCTTCAGATTGCATGGGCTCCCCAAGAGCATTGTCAGTGATAGAGATAGTAGATTCATGGGTGCTTTTTGGCAAGAACTTTTTAGATTGGTAGGCACTCAATTGACTCCAAGTACCAGCTATCATCCACAAACTGATGGACAAACAGAGAGGGTAAACCAATGGTTGGAAGGATACCTAAGAAATTATGTGGGAGGGCAGCAAAAAGCATGGGCAAAATGGCTACACTTGGGTGAGTTTTGCTACAACACCACTTATCATATGTCAATAGGAATGTCTCCTTTCAAAGCATTATATGGTTATGATGCACTTACATTTGATGACATTATATTTGGTGATAGTAGAGCCCCAAAGGCTAAAGAGTGGGTGGAAGAGAGCCAATAAATTTTAAAGCTCTTGAAAGACAATTTGCAGGTTGCTCAAAATCAGCAAAAACAATATGCTGATAGGCATAGAGAAGAAAGAACCTTTCAAGTCAATGATTTAGTATATTTAAGGTTGCAGCCTTATAAACAAATCTCTCTCAAAAGGAATGGAGCAGAAAAATTAAAACCAAGGTACTATGGGCCATACAAGGTAGTGCGGAAGGTTAGAGAAGTAGCATATGAAATAGAACTTCCGGAAGGGAGTAAAATCCCCAATGTATTTCATGTTTCTTGTCTCAAGAAAGCTCTTGGTTAGAAAATCATCACTTCATAAATACTTCCTCCTTTGGATGATGAAGGTCAGCTCACACTTGTTCCGGAAAAGATTTTGAAGACACAGGAAAGAAGGTTGAGGAGTAGAATCATCAAAGAATATTTAGTGCAATGGAAGGACTTACCAAATGAATATTCCACATGGGAAGAGGAGAATATTTTGCAGCATCCAAATCTGAAATTGCTTGAGGACAAGCAATCTTGGGTGGGGAGGAGTGTACTGTCCCCATTCAAATAAGTGCATAGTAAGACAATCCCATCAATCCTACTAGTTTCCTAGGTTGGATGGGCACATGTGGGATGGTAATAAGGAATATAATAAATGATAGTTAGATATTAGAAGGGTTCAAGCATTTAATAAATATGGTGAATAAATAAATTCAAGAGAA